>OZ025296.1:241258938-241858938 GCA_964019185.1 Maratus speculifer
TGTTTTTAGAAAAGAATGAAGTAGAACGACGCGAGATGATGAATTCATTATAATGTAACGACGAACGATAAATTAAGATGTTTGTAGTGCCTGTAATTCCTTGTATATAGTCTTATGTAAATAATATTCTTTTTTTGTAAATATTTAATCGTTAATAGAAGTTTCAAAAGTTTTAACGGTGTCAGAATTTATGACTCTGAGTTTAATTATGATTTGAAAGAACTGTAGAAGAATTTCCACACACACACACACACACACATATATATATATATATATATATATATATATATATTACACCGTAAATATTTATTATGCTTAAAATTATGCTTAATTTATGCTTAAAACAACCGCATTGCATTGAAAATATTTAAAATTTTATTTAATGATTACTAAACGATTGCTATTATTAATATAAATATATTCAGCACAATTCAAATTGTTATAAATATCACATCCTATATAGTATTTAAAAAATACTTCTTTTGTCTTACGTGATCTCTTCTTAAGAAAATAAATTATATAATTAAAAAAGCTGGGGATATTTTTACTCTATTATTTGAACATGGGTTTAGTGAGTTTTCAGTTAAAATTCAAGATATTTTTCATTGTGTACACATTTTTCATGCTATAATCAATATAAATCAATGTTAATTGTATATGCAAATCGGAGATATTGAAATTCGTGTTGAAAATAATTTATGCAATTTTTAGCTTCGAAAACTAACATATTTTAAAATATGTAGTTCGTTTTTATTTTCATTATTGTTTGTCATGAATGTAAATTAATGAATTTGTAGCATGGGAAAAATAAAAAAGAATAATTCTGCCAATGTTCAATGAAAAACATATCGCAGATGTCATTCATACGAATCAGTTAATCAAATAAGCAGCTTTGTGATACAAAACCAAACAGCAAAACAGCAACTCTGCTACAGCAAAACAGAGATACTAGTGATAGTTGTGCATTAGAATAAGTCTATGAAATACAGTTTTAATTGTATTATTTGTCTCTTTTCTTTTACACATTGAAATGAAAAATTACAATACAATGTGCTATAATGTTAAGTAACCCAATTGAATGTACATTTTACTGTAAATACGTAGCTAAATATTCCTTACGTATGATATGGAAACAAAATATGGATACGTATTGGTATGATTACGAAATGGGTGCTTCTGAGCAATTATTGTGGATTAGATGAGTCAAAAAGATCAGATTGTAACATAACTCTGGTCACATATTAAAAAAATATTTGCATCTGATGTGTTCGAAATCGTTGTGCAAGAAAATGACCCCAAAAGACAGAAGATTTCTCTTAAAAAATAATTAGTTACAGCAACAAGACTTTAATGGAGAAATAAAAAGTCAGCAATAGATAAGACAGTTCATTTCGAGATACTGTCAATCTTGAAGATTTGAACATATCCCACATAATCTCATAGTAAGTTCCACTTCGATTAATTGTATTGCCCTGTTGGCCTATCCTCCTTCCCCGAATGTTTGCGTGATATGTCAACCATTGTCTCTGCAAGAACTTTGTTAAACAAAGCTCACTCTTGCTAATCCATCAATGCATTCCTGAATCGATTCATCGAATCCAAAGAGAAGTAAACGCAAGCATCGCGACTTGCGTATCAATTCAAAAACTTTGCATTGGTCATTGATCACATAGTAAGTTGCATAAAATTATCCAAGCAAACAAACTAGTGAACAACCAAAAATTATATTAAATTTTTATATTATAGACATGCCGCTACTTCTGGGGCCGTAGGTTTTGAAACAAGAGCAACAATAAAAATAGGTATAATCTGATCCAGTCCGAGGTAATTTATTGGTCAGCACGTAGGAATACAAACAGCCGCAATACGAAGAATTAATAGACAATAGCAAAGACCAATAAGTCAGCCTATTGGGGAACTCAGAAAAAGAAATAAACAGTTACCAGAAACTGCTCGAAAACATTCGAACCGTCCTTTGTAGAAGGCTTATGACCAAGAAAAAGAATATTCTGAAATCGAATGATTTCAGACTGAAAAAAATATTTGTGCGCGTCCAAGCTGATTTTCGAATATGAAAATGTAAACAAAGAACAAATGCATGGTATGCATTATAAATGACAAGTAATAAATTAAAAGAAAGTAAATTTAATTAAATGACATAAAAATTTAGAATTAATTTAAAGTAAGTTAACACTTTTGGAACTTGTTTTTATATTTAAAATTTTGCGTTAAAAATTGCTACAATTATACTAATTTTATATCAACAGTGACTCTAACCGGGCTGATTTTTAGAACAGAATATGCCGGCAATTCGAGTACAAAACAGTACATAAAATTTTTATGTAATTTCGTTCATTCTTTTGCTGACAGTTAATATACTTTAGGTTAATATACTCTTCAGTTATATTTAAAAAATTTGAAAACAGTTTGCTTTAAACAAACGTGCATATAAATGAAAGTCTTTTGTATTTTGAATCAAGATAATTTTCTTTAAACAGGAATACAAATTTTGAATAAACGACACGTAATGTCGCATAATTCAAGCGTTTTTTAAAAATACTATTGTGGTGGGATTATTAAGTTAAATAAAATTTTCTTTGGTCCACAAAAATCTCTCATTTTAGAAAAAGTTACGCATAAAAATATTTTTTTGGGGTAAAAATGGGATATGGCCTATCGCATATCCCATTTTTATCAACCCGATAAACATCTTTCATATTTTATACATTTGGCGCATGCGTAATAGCTTGCTAAGAATCTCTATGTTATAAAAGTCAAGTTAATGCTCTTGTTTCGATGCGGAACCCCATGGAGTTCATGAATACAGAGTGAGGTATATGCATGAGAACTGACTTCATTAAAGCTTCGGTTCGGCTTCTTTTGTTCTCTTCTTGTTAGTTATTAGCATTATTTTGAGAGTGTGATATGATGTTTATCCAAACTCATTTACAAATACGGGCGTAAAATCTTATAAACAAGTTTCCAAGACATCAATAGCTATCTAAGTAAGTTTTTTATGAGAAAAATTTAAATTTTCTTATGGTAGTTCATGAAGTTTGATTTTACAATAGAGAAATGGTGTTTTTAAATAAAAGAGTCGCAAACTATAAAAAGTATATATAAGCATAAGCGGAACTACCTAAATGAGAATAGAAAAATGAAAAATTTCTATATGATAAGGAACAAAAAAGATTAAAAAATTCGCTTTTGAAAACTGAGCTTAGGAAAAAAAGAAAACATTTTGTTTTAAGGGGTCTCAGGAGTCTTACTTATTATAACAAATGTAATTTTTCCATTTTTCATTTTTGGGTGAAAAAAGTCCGGGCCAGTCTTCGAACCAGGGATGTATTGGCTGAAGCCGCCAATGCTCTACCAACTGATCTATCCCGGACACGAACACTGGAGGACTATTTCGCCCAATTAACCTTAACGATCAATTTATCTGGTCTGATACTCTGGATGAGTTCAACAGAATAAATCGAAGGTCAATATGAGCTGATCCAGAGTATCAGACCAGATAAAGTGATCGTTGAGATTAATTGGGTGAACTAGTCCTCCAGTGTTCGTGTCCGGGATAGCTCAGTTGGTAGAGCATTGGCGGCTTCAGCCAATACATCTCTGGTTCGAATCCTGGCCCGGACTTTTTTCACCCAAAAATGAAAAATGGAAAAATTACATCTGTTATAATTAATTTACCGATTGAATAATCGTGTTTCAAAATTAATCTAGTCTTACTTATTGTCTAGTGCAATTTAGCAACATGTCACATTTCATTTTTTTCTCAGTCCCAATAAAACATAAATGCATAAAATTTTAATCATCGACAACTGAATATATCTTGTACTTAAAGTTTTTTTTTATATTCTACATTTTAATTTTATTATTGTTTTTTAAAGCTTAATTTCTATAAATAATTTAAAATTGTTTTTTCACTTGCGCGCAACACTACAGCAAAACTATTGGTTCAAGAGCCCCCCTCTCCCCCTAAAATATTGATAATGATAAGACTAATGTATATCAATCTTATACTTAATTTGAAAGGAATTTATTTTACTATATATTTGAACTTTAAATTTAAAATCGTCGATAGAATAAGATCAAAATCCGTTATTCCCAAAATGAAGCAAGAAGATGGGCTGTATCCATATTCCATTGATTAGTGTCTACACAATATTGCACGTACTACTAATATCTGGATACAGCTCCTCATATTTTTGCTTCATTTTGGGAATAACGGACTTTGATCTTATTCTATCGACGTTAATTTTCGGACTTTTTAAGCTATGTTTTTGATATTTTTACTAAAGTTGCTCTATACATTTAGCTAACACATTATGCAAATTATAGTTCGATTGAGTTCATGCATGCGCGGTGAAACCTTATTTAGTAAACCCATTTTTCATACAATTATTAATATTTTTTAATTTCGATTACAGGGTGTTTTGTACAATGTTGTTTCTCATATTTTCTGAAAAGAACATTGTTTTTTATTAAGGACTCTTCAAATTATAAGTAAAAAACTTGACAAAATTTGGGAGAGTTATTATAAAAACTTTAATTTCTCTTCATGTATACTTACTATATTTATAAAAATGAACATAGTTTATGATAATAAGCCACTTAATGATAACTTGCAGTTTGAATGCTTTTGCTACATTAGTTTTGACAGGGTTCCAAAAGATCTTCGTTGTTTTTCAATTTGTTGATGGTACCCTATCGGATCTCGGGGGAAAATCTTCGCGAAAATATACAACCTTTTTTTTTTTTTTTTTTTTTTTTTTTTTTAGCTGACACTGTACAATTTTTCACGCCTATTTCCTCAACTCCGTTCTTTCAAATTATAAATACAATGTTTTATTATGTTATTTAGTAGTTGGGAATGTTTAATTAAAGTTCGAAAATGGTCGCGGAATATGTATTCAATAAAATTTGCTTCTGTGTTTGCAATTTATCAAGACAATGGGGAGTATTTAGAGAGAGCGCGAAATTAGAACTTTGTCCGGTTGTACGACAAATTTTCTCTTCACATGGTGTTGCATTATGCTTTTATATATTCCTAGATTAGGAATCATACGTCTTTTTTTTTCATTGTGTCTGAACTCAAGTCATAAAAAAAAATCTAAAATTTTATACCTGCCGTTAAATATTACTGCTAAAGTTTTTCCTTTTTGGGCAAAGTGAGAAACTTAAACTTTGTGCTGTTATAGGACAAACGTTCTCTTAGTACGTTCTGCGTGGTTATGCTAACATATATTCCTGGATCAGGAAACATGCGTCTTTTTGTAGAATGTGTCTGAACTTAAATGACTAAAAAAACTACTTCTAATATTTTACATCTAAATATTAATTCTAAACATTTTCCTTTTCAATAAGGCGTGAAATTTAAACCTTGTGTGCTTGTAGGACAAAGTTTCTCTTCGCATGGTTCTGCGTGTTTATACAATCCTGAATTGAGAAACATGCGTCTTTTTTTTACAGTGTGTCGAAACTCAAATGACTAAAACAAAAGTACTTCAAATATTTTTTATCTACAGCTACATAATAATTCTAAACTTTTTCTTTTTTGAGAAGAAAATATATCTCAGAACTCCTTGGAGCTTTATGAGTTGAAACATTTGAAACTATAATTGGAAGGGAAAAACTACCGCAGCGAATCAAAAATAAATAAAACGACATATTCATGATAAAAATTATCAACTACTACTGAATAAAACAATTTTATATCTATATCTATAACCACAAAAAAGACAGCCTTATTTTTATTTTTTTTAGAACAGGAGAGGGAAGTTAACTGAATGAAGAGGAAAATGTTTTCCGTTGCGATTGCCGCTTTTGAAATCGTGTTATTAAATTACAAGCATATGAGGAAATTATTGGATTTAATTGGAACATTAGGAATCGTAGCGGAAAATAAATACGAAAAACCTCAAAAGCAAGATGAAAAAAATATTTCTTTGAAATATTAGAAAAAAAGGCATGTTTTATTAAAAAGCGAATGTGTTAAGGAAAATATTTTATTTATTAGGTATTTTACGAGTTAATGTAGCATGTAAATAATGCTTGTAAATTATGTTAGAATGGGAAATAATTGCAAGAGACCGATTATCAGCACACTTATTTTATTTACAGCTTCACAGAAAGATACAAACAGGAGAAATATTAGAATTATTGAATTGAAGATACATTTAAAACTTAATTTAAGCTTTGTAGAATTGTGCTATACTGCGCGTCCGTCTTTTAGGTTGAATATAACTGTATTTTACTTAACTTCGGAAGTAAATTTTGACCATCCGGTGATATTTAACTTTCTGCCACCTCTTGTAGTGTCATATACGTGGCAGCGTATGCTTTTGGGAGAGTACATATAAATAACTGATTTTAGCAGATTACAACATGTAATCGTATACATCTAAAGCATTTTTCTTTATCAGTAAATGCTTCATATTACAAACACATGTATCATGTTATTTATTATATTCACGCTCTGAAGTAGAATATATTTTCAATATAATTGATACATTAAAAATTTTTAGGATGCATACAGTGGCGGTCAAAAGTTTACGGCCAGCAAAAAATTTTTAGTTAATTTGTAAATAAACCCATATTAAGAATAATCTTAAGACATTTGAACATTTGGTACTTATACAACTTATTGACATGATAGTTAAGAGCTTATTTATGGAATAACAAATAAATATAAATAAATTTAATTAGCAAAATTAAGTGCAATGGAAAACGCATGTTCTCAAAAGTTTCCAGCCACCTTGGCAAGTTTTGAAAAAAAAAAAGTAATATAATAAAAAATATCAGTGATAAACAGCATTTACGTAAGTATTTTACGGCAATACCTTTAATAATAAGTACTGCGGTGCAGCAACGTGACATCGATTCAATCAATGGTTGAATATTGTCAATGGTAAGTTTTTCCATACTTCTTGCAATTTTTTAGAAATTTCTGATGAATTGGAATATTTATAATTCTGCACGCATTTGCCAAGTTCTTTCAAAAGATTTTCTTTTGGATTCATATCAGGCGTTTGGGTTCGCCATTTCAAAAGCGAAATTTTTTTCTGCGAAATCCATTGCTTGATGAGCCTGCATATATTCTTTGTGTCGTTAAGATGGTGGAACAAATAGTAGCGACCACAATTTTTCCTCTAATAAGGCAGTAAACAATTTTGCAAGATTATTATGTATTACATCATTCATTTTGCCGCAGATTTTTAATGACAGATTAACATAACATTTTTTAAGAAAATGCGCCCCACAACATAGCGTGTCTTCCGCCATGCTTCATTGTAGGAATAACGTATGTCGAATCATATATTTTGCTGTTAGTTCGTCGGACGCAATGTCTGCCATCACTCGCAAAAAGTTTGAATCTCGAATGATAGGAAAATAGTATTTTTTTTCAGTTTTCACTTGACTAGACTTTGTGTTCCTTGGAAAACGCCAGTCGGGTACGCTGAATTTCTTTTCTGTATGAAATGTTTCTTAATACCGCCTTTTCGATAAAGTTCTGCGTCACGTCAGCATCTTGACACAGTAGTCCGATCTACTTCAGCAATATTATCATTCCGTAAATCGCGGGATATTGCAGCGACAATAAGTTATTAATAAATAAAAATGTATTTATTTAATCTATTCAAATATCGTTTCTGTTGCAACTCAAACAAAAAATTATACTACTGTTTGAATTCTATAACTAGTGCTAAATATTAACCATAAACTACTTTTTTCCTGCATTTTGGCAAAGAAAAATGTATTCAGAAACTCACAACCAGAAAAAAGTTTTGTTGAATCAACAGAAATTTTTTTTTTCCAACAAATCTTTTCATTTAAATATGGGCCAAGAGAAAAATTGTTTGAATAAACAACAACAACAAAAAAAACATATATATATATATATATATATATATATATATATATATATATATATATATATATATATATATATATATATATATATATATATATATATATATATTAATTTTACCTCCAAATTTTCATCCGAAATGTATAATAACGTCACTAACCCGTCTCAATTTGAAAGGTTTTTAATACCCAAAAATTATGTTAATCCTTTATAGCTATATAAGTCACTCAAGCAAAATTAGGTGAGAGAGTTATGGCTACTTGCACACCAATTTGAATTTTGCAAAAACAACAAAATTTTGTTGGAATTACAAAATACAAAAATTTTAAGACTTAAATAAAATTAATGAAATATTGTTAAAATTTTATAAGAGTGTTAACAATATTTTTTTTTTTTTTTTTTGTCTGAGCAACAAAACCGATTTTTTACGTTAACTAAAAAATTCGCTTAAAACAATCAAAATATACTCAACAAAACATTTTTTGTAATTTTAATCAATTCCTTTTTCTGCGTGCATTATTGCTACATATGTTCCTACTTCATGTATTTGATGCTCTAATGGGCTAGGCAAAACTATTGCAGTGAAAGCAAAACAAATGGAACGATTTATTCATGAATAAAATCATCTATTACTAGTGAATAAAATAGTTTTTTAATAAAAACCTTAATAATCATTCATTAATAAATAAAAAATTATTTATTTAATCTATTTAAATATCGTTTCTACTGCAACTTAAACAAAACATTAAACAACAGACAGAATTCTGTAACTGGCGCTAAATATTATCCATATATAATATTTTCTTATATTTTGGCAAAGAAAAATGTATTCAGAAACTCATTCTTGATACATATGTTCCTACTTTATCTATTTGAAGCTCTAATGGGCGAGGCAAAACTATTGCAGCGAAAGAAAAATAAATTTAACGGCTTATTCATGACTAAAATCATCTATAACTAGTAAATAAAGTAGATTTTTTAATAAAAAACTTAATAACAATTTATTAATTAATAAAAAATCATTTATTTGATCTATTTAAATATCGTTTCTATTGCAACTCAAACAAAACATTAAACTACTGCTAGAATTCTATAACTGGTGCTAAATATTGTCTATAAACTATTTTTTACTGCATTTTGGCAAAGAAAAATGTATTCAAAAGCTCATTATTGCTACATATGTTCCTATTTTATATATATCTGAAACTCTAATGAGCTGGCAAAACCATTGCACCGAAAGAAAAATAAATGGACGAATTATTCATGACTAAAATCATCCATTACTAGTGAATAAAATAGTTTTTTTTTTTATAAAAAACATAATAATAATTTATTAATAAAAATTATTTATTTAATCCATTTATCATTTCTACTGCAACTTAATCAATACATTAAACTACAGACAGAATTCTGTAGCTGGCGCTAAATATTATCCATAAACTATATTTTCCTGCATTTTGGCAAAGAAAAATGTATTAAAAACACATTATTATTACATATGTTTCTACTTTATATATTTGAAGCTCTAATGGGCTAGGGAAAACTATTGCAGCGAAAGAAAAATAACTGGAACGACTTATTCATGACTAAAATTATCTGAAAACATTTTTTAATCAATCTTATTAAAAAAAACTTATTAAAAATCTTGTTTTTAATTTATTTATACATCGTTTCTACTGCAACTTAAACAAAAATGCCCGAATTCTACAACTGGCGCTAAATATTATCCATATATAATTTTTTCCTATATTTTGGCAAAGAAAAATGTATTCAGAAACTCATTATTGATACATATGTTCCTACTTTATCTATTTGAAGCTCTAATGGGCGAGGCAAAACTATTGCAGCGAAAGAAAAATAAATTTAACGGCTTGTTCATGACTAAAATCATGTATAACTAGTAAATAAAATAGATTTTTTAATAAAAAACTTAATAATAATTTATTAATTAATAAAAAATCATTTATTTGATCTATTTAAATATCGTTTCTATTGCAACTCAAACAAAACATTAAACTACTGCTAGAATTCTATAACTGGTGCTAAATATTGTCTATAAACTATTTTTTACTGCATTTTGGCAAAGAAAAATGTATTCAAAAACTCATTATTGCTACATATGTTCCTATTTTATATATCTGAAACTCTAATGAGCTGGCAAAACCATTGCACCGAAAGAAAAATAAATGGACGACTTATTCATGACCTAAAATCATCCATTACTAGTGAATAAAATAGTTTTTTTTTATAAAAAAACATAATAATAATTTATTAATAAAAATTATTTATTTAATCTATCTTTCATTTCTACTGCAACTTAATCAATACATTAAACTACAGACAGAATTCTGTAGCTGGCGCTAAATATTATCCATAGACTATATTTTCCTGCATTTTGGCAAAGAAAAATGTATTAAAAACACATTATTATTACATATGTTTCTACTTTATATATTTGAAGCTCTAATGGGCTAGGGAAAACTATTGCAGCGAAAGAAAAATAACTGGAACGACTTATTCATGACTAAAATTATCTGAAAACATTTTTTAATAAATCTTATTAAATAAAACTTATTAAAAATCTTGTTTTTAATTTATTTATACATCGTTTCTACTGCAACTTAAACAAAAATGCCCGATTTCTATAACTGATGCTAAATATTATCCATAAACATTTTTTTTCTTGTATTTTGGCAAAGAAAAATGTATTCAAAAACGCACTATTACTACTATATGTACTACACAGCCAGAATTTTAGAACTGGCGCTAAAAATTATCCATAAGTTAATTTTTCCGGCATTTTGGAAATGAGGAATGTATTCAAAAACTCTTTATTTGCTACATATGTTCCTACTTTATATATTTAAAGCTCTAATGGGCTATCGAAAACTATTGCAGCGAAAGAAGAAAAATAAATGAAACGACTTATTCATGACTATAATCATCTGATACAAGTGAATATAATAGTTTTTTAATAAATATTAAAAAGCGAAGATATTTTTTTTTCTTTAGAGAAATGAGAATGTTGTGGGAATGTGGATGGTTGCGGGGGGTTAATGGGAAGAAGAAGGAAATATTTTCGCTAACATTGTCGCTTTTGAAATTTTATTATTAAATTACAAGTTTATAAAGGAAATATGTGGGATTTTATCGAAACATTAGGAATTGTATCAGAAAATAAATACGAAAAACTTCAAACAGAAGTTAAATATATTTGATACGATGTTTTTTCCTTTTTAAGAGAGAGGATGATTTGAAGTAAAAACATGCTATGTTTTTTTCTTTCTTTTTAACGAAAATTTGTTTTTTAAACTTTACACGGAGAATATTCTGA
The DNA here is from genome assembly GCA_964019185.1 of Maratus speculifer. Taxonomy (NCBI): domain Eukaryota; kingdom Metazoa; phylum Arthropoda; class Arachnida; order Araneae; family Salticidae; genus Maratus; species Maratus speculifer. Next base: position 241,270,149 of record OZ025296.1, read on the forward strand.
AAATATGTTATTCATTATCTCTTTTAAGAATTAATGTACAAAAAAAAAAAAAAAAAAAAAGAAAGAAAGAAAGAAAGAAAGAAAAACAAAGATAAAAGGAAAAAAGAAAAAAGTCTTAGATATGCTAGACCGATTTTTTAAGTATATTCTTTATTTTGGTGAAACTCCTTCACTTTTGAATGACTTATTCCAATATACTGCTATTTTTCCAAAACGGTTCCGGGTGATTTTCTCCCGCCCACTGTTTATTTGTTATCAATTATTTCATTACAAAACATTGCCAAGAAATAGTTAGTATTTGATTTGGTTTGATATTGATGTGTAAAGACGTGTTATTTGAAATGTAGTCACGTGAAGTTAAACCCTGTAACATATAAATGAAATGTAATATTAGCCATTCGTTTATTTTTTAAGAAGTACTGAAATATGTTCCTGAGAAGGATTTCATTACTTTAATGTAAATAGTATTTTATTTGTAAATATTTTTTTTGTGAGAAAATGCATGCATTTTATTTAATAGAGATTGTATATTTGAAATTATAACACAAATTACTGCAGGTTTATTTATTTAAATTATCTAAATATCACTTCTACTGCAACTCAAATAAAACTTTAAACTAGGGACAGCATTCTAAAATAGGCGGTAAATATTATCCATTAACTATTTTGGCAAAGAAAAATGTATACAAAAACTCATTAAAACTTAATATGTCCCTCCTTTATATATTTGAAGCTCTAATGGGCTAGGGAAAATCATTACAGCGGAAGAAAAATATATGTAACAACTTATTCATGACTAAAATTATCTGCTACGAGTGAATAAAATAGTTTTTTAATAAATATTACAAAAGAAAATACTTTTTTTTTTCTTTAGAGAAATCAGTATCTTGTGGGAGTGTGGAATGGGTGGTTGGGGTTAACGGCATGACGAAAAAAATATTTCCGCTAACATCGCCGCTGTTGAAATTTTATTATTAAATTACAAGTTTATAAAGGAATTATGGGATTTTATCGAAGCATTAGGAATTGTATCTGAAAATAAATATGAAAAACTTCGAACGGAAGTAAAAAATGTTTGATGTGATTTCTTTTCATTTTTTACGAGTGAGAATTATTTGAAATAAAAGCATGCCAGTATTAAAAAAAGAAAAAAACAAGAATGTGTTTTTTTTTTTTTAATTTACACAGTGAATATTCTGAAGATATTTTATTATCGATTTTAGGAGTCCATGTACCAAAACTAGTTGGATGTGTCTGTCCCAAAACTTTCTTCTATCTCATAAGTACATTTTAATATTTAAAAAAAAAAAAAAAAAAAAAAAAAAAAAAAAAAAAAACGTGGTGACCCCAAAGTTACCCACTATCGAATTTCCTCGAACATTTGACCTAGCCTAATGAGATTCTGGTATCCGAAAAGCCTAAAACGCAAAATTTAATTAACATTCTGAGAAAATGAGCTTAGTAGTGTCTCATGTTGGGTAATTTATATTAAAACCTAATAAGCATCTGTTTATGTCAAAACCTAACAGAATCTGAAATTTGATGGAATTTTGTCCATTAGTTCTTGAGATGTAGTTATAACAAAAAATTTGCAAAACGTAGCACAGCAACACCATATATTGGACAATTTATGCCAAAACGTAAAAAAACGTCTAGATATGTTATGGTGCAAAAGAATCTGAAGTTTGATGAAATTCTGTGTATTAGTTCTTGAAATATAGCTAGTTTAAAAAAAAGTGTAAAATATACCACAGCAGCACCATCAGTTGAAGGATTTATAACAAAACGTAATCATCGTGTAATTATGTTATACGTCATTTTGTAACAAAATCTGTAGTTTGATGAAATTCTGTGCGTTGGTAGTTGAGATATAGCTATCGGAAAAATCGCGCAAAATGCAGCATAGGTGCACCACCAGTTGCAAAATTAATACCAAAATGTAATCAGCGTCTAATTATGTTATATATTCTAGTGTAACAGAATCTAAAATTTGATGAAGTTCTCTGCATTAGTTCTTGAGATATAGCTATCGCAATAATCGTGCAAAATGTAGCATAGCAGCGCCACCTATAGGGCAGTTCACACCAAAACCTTATCAGTGGCTATGTATCTCAAGGTATCGCGGAATCTGAAGTTTGGTGAAATTCTGTGTATTAGTTCTTGAGATATAGCTATCAAGAAAATCATGAATAACGCGGCATAGCAGCGCCACCTGCAGGCCAATTTACACGAAAACTTAATCAGCGTCTATGTATATCAAGGGGTCACAGAATCTGAAGTTTGGTGAAATTCTGTGCATTAGTTCTTGAGATATGGCAATCTTGAAAATCATGAAAAACGTAGTATAGCAGCGCCACCTGCAGGCCAATTTTCACCAAAAACCAATAGGCACTAATTCATATCAAGATCTAACTGAATATAAAGTTTTATTAAATTTCGAGCATTAGTTCTTGAGATAGAGCGCCCACAAATTTTTTGTCACATACAGACAGACACACAGACAGACAGACAGACAGACAGACAGACAGACAGACGGACAGACTCACAGACAGACATTTTCTAAAAATAGTCAAAACGTGTTCAGGACCTTCTAAAACGTATAAATCCGTCGAAAACCGGAAGTCGAAAATTTTCATGAATCCAATACTTTCTTCTTGTAAAGATAGAAGAAAGTAAAAAAAAAAAAAAATTAAATATAGCTGAAAGATGGTATTAAATTCAAAAGTAATGATTTATTTTGACAAAAAATGAAGCGTTCACATAAAAAAAAAATTAAAAAATTAAAATAAATAAAAATATTATTACATTTTTTCTACTTATTTTCAAGTTATCTTTGTTGAAGTAGGACGTATCTGAAATTTTGAAACCGTGATGTCGAAATTAATTATTTCACTTATATGGTAGGATATTCCCCTTTTGCGCTCGCATGAGCGCTTCTTCACTTTTGAACGACTTATTCCTATGTAGGGGGAACTGGGGTACATTGATACTTGGGGCACATTGATACACCCCCTGTACAGCACACAGGGTCATTACAGGAAGTTTCACAACAGCTCCAAAAGGTGATACTAGTGAAATTAGTAACATACAGAAAGTTTTGGAATGATTTAATAGTTTGATGAAATGGGATAGGTGATTAATTGTTTTTGTAGGTCAAAAGTAAATTTGAGTTGTACAATTAATATGGTATTATACAACTGTTCTAGTATTTTCAACCGAAAAGATTACCCTCCCTGGCAAGTAAAGCTACTCTTTATCAGTTCCTCATTCTTTATTGTTAGATAAATTATGAAATGTTGGATTTGCGACTCATTTTATTCAAAATGGCTGTATGGGGCACATTGATACAGTCTTTGTCGGGGCACATTGATACAACCTAAATCCTTTTCTAGTTCATTTTTTCATTACCTTTTATTTATTTTTTTTATCATGCTTCCCTTAATTCAACCATCTTTCGTCAAAAATTTCTAGTATTAGTTTTTATTGAAGTGAAATAGCTCTAATTTCTTTATATTAGAACATTTTATAGTATTTTTGCAAACAATAGATGTACAAACTTACACAATATCTACACAAACTTACACAATATAGTATAATTAACAAAAGAAATGGACGGCAGCCTGGCAAATCTCAAATTTATATCGATTCTCCAGAGAAAAAAGTATTATCGACATGAGAAATGTTAAGTAAGAGAAACAAGCTGCAGAACAGTACAGGATAATTATATCATAAACATAATTTTTAATATAATTATCCTTTATTTTCTGTTTGTAAACCGATTTATAAACAGAAAACCTGGTAATTCTTTCACCTTTCCTAAGAAAGAAGATAATTCTGGGGTTAAAATGCCAAATATGACAAAGTTACCACAGTCAACAAACAGACAAGGAACAGCCAGAACATCAGGTCATTATACATTTCTTTTTGATTGCTTTAATATCGCTTACAAATAAATTGTGTGCGATTTTAATGTCTATAAATATATATAACATGGTTTTCTAACTATTTTTCTATAAAAAATATGCATTGGTGTTATTTTGTCTCCATTTTTCCCAGAAGTGTCAAAGTGTATCAATCTGCCCCGGGGGTGGGGCACATTGATAAAAATTACTTTTTTTGATTTTTTTAAAATTACATGCAAAAATAATATATAAAGCAACGATTATACATTTTTATAACACACTACACAGTAGGGTGGAGCGAAAAAAAATTTTTTTTTGAAAATCAAAAACGGGTAGGTGCCAAAAGTTGCCTTTATACTAGTACATGAACTGCGTGAAATTTTATCGCTGAAAAAAAATGGCTTGAGTCTGCGCTTTTGCTCCAAAAATCGAAATTTTGGGTAAAATTTGTCATTTTTTGATATTTTTTCAAAAAAATTAAAAAATTCCTACAGAGTTGGTTAGTATTTAAAAGTGTTACTTAGACCTTTATATTTATCTGCTTAACATATTTAAACTATAAAACAATATGTTTATTCCCTATAGCTGGAGCAAAACAGGCAACTTTTAGTAAGAAAACAGCATTACCACTCTATTGGGTCATACGACGAATTGTTGTTTTTAATACAGCTCTTGTTTTCAAAACTACCTTGGACATGCGTCGTGGAGGGGGCTATATTTCCTATACCACCCGGCCCAACTATTCGATCATCTTAGTACAGTGTTTTATTTATACATTAATTTGCGATTTTCTTTATAAAAATTTGGCATGTTTTCGATGCTTCCACCTTGTTCACCTGTTCTTTGCATCCACATGCTGCTGTAACTATCTTCAGGTATATTTTTACAGTTTATACAAAAAAAATGACAAGCAGAGTAATGCACGGGAATCTATTAAAGGGATCTATTCGGCCATCTTTTATATTTATCAAACTTAAACTCAGTTAATGAATAGTGATTGGAAGTTCTGTTACCACAACATTTTTTCAGTCAATTGTATTTTTTTTTTACGTAATAATTTGCTTCAAAGATGATTTCAGATATTTCAACTATAAGGATGCCATCATTTATTCTACTTTTGCATATTTTATATGTTGAGAAGCGAGCTGTTTAATGTGATGGTGATCGTCAGCGAGAATTGCAATGAAAATTTGTTCGCCATGTGTTCTCCATTGTTCACTTATAGTTTACAACCGCTGTTGTAAATAACTTTTTTTTGCATTAGCTTTATGCCGTTTTCTAAATGTTTTCGTATCCAGGTAATTTCCTTTTAACTTTTAGATCCTCTTTTTATGAGTGGACAACATTTGATGGTGAAATGTCCTGGGCATAAACATATAATGCATAGTACTTTATGAGGGAATGTACAGATTTTAATCGACTATAAGTGCTCATTTAAAATTAGGAGAATTTTATTTGTCACTGTGAACCATTTTGCATGGGGTAAGCTTAGAATTGTGTATAATATTGAATCATTCGCTACTTCAACTCCAGTGAATTTCCTCTGCGCCAATTATTAGAGAAGTCGATATAAAACGTTCTAAGCTACATGGATTCACTGGATCAATAAGGAAAATCTTTGTCTACGTACTATTCACTTCCTATTACAATTTTTTTTTTATAAAATAGAGAATAATTTAAAAAAATTATTTTCTCAAATTGAGAAAAAGATACTCAGAACAGAGAAATTTCTGTCAGAGATTGCAAAGCTAATTCATAAGGAAAGCTATTTCTCAGAAAGAATGGGGAATAGGAGTTTAGAAAACATCTCACACAAAAGACAGCTCATAAAGTTAATAAAATTTTCCACTTTATATAAACACAGATTGGCCATCAGCGTCTATATGTTCACTCACAAAATGTATAATCCAAGTTTATACCGCGGGATGTTTTATACCAAATGTACTACACACCTAAATAATAGATCTAAAATCTTATTAGAAATTACTAGACTATGGAACAACACAGGAAACGACATAAAGCATACTATAACTTCTTTAGAAATATTGTTGCTTTTTACGCAAATTTTGTTTGCAATCTTCTGTGACGATCGTCATAATATTAAGCAGCCAGCTTCTCAAAATATATTCAATGTAATAAGTACAGTAAATGATGACACACTAGAAATTGAATTCATACAATCATTTTTTTGGAAAATCATTACATATAAAATGTAATTGATTGAAAAAATGCTGTGGTAACAGAATTTTCAATGATAATGTATTAATTGCATGAAAATTTAATGAAGATAATAGACTGCTGAATAGGTTCAATTAAGAACATACCCAATACATTACTCAGCTTCTCTTCTTTATATATGGTATAAAAATATACGTGCAGCAGGTCACACCAGCAATCCAAATCATCCAAAGTCAGTGAATACAAAGAAGATATAAATTACTTTGATATATAGAAAACTTATACTCGTCTTCGAGAAAAAAGTAACAATTCAAAAAATAAATAAAACACTGGGCCTAGATGATTGGGTGGTTGAGACGGGTGGGGTAATGCAACCACCCCTATGAGTTATATACACAGCTGGCTGCTTAATATTATGATGATCGTCACAGAGGATTGCAAACAAAATTTGCGTGAAAACAACAATATTTCTAAAGAAGTTTTAGTATGCTTTATGTCGTTTCCTGTGTTGTTCCATAGTCTAGTAATTTCTAATAAGATTTTAGATCTATTATTTAGGTGTGTAGTACATTTGGTATAAAGCATCCCGCGGTATAAACTTGGATTATACATTTTGTGAGTGAACATATAGACGCTGATTGCCAATCTGTGCTTATTTTGAAAGCAGTTAGGTAAGAAATGCATTCAAAAGAACATTTCGTCGTATGCTCCAATAGAGATGTTAAGGCTGATTTTTCACAAAAAGTTTTCAGATTTGCTCCAATTATACAGACTACAGATATTGTTTTATAGTTTAAATATGTTAAGCAGATAAATATAAAGGTCTACGCAACACTTTTAAGTACTAACCAGCTCTGTAGGAATTTTTTAATTTTTTTGAAAAAATGTCAAAAAATGACAAATTTTACTCAAAATTTCGATTTTTGGAGCAAAAGCGCAGACTCAAGCCATTTTTTTTCAGCGGTAAAATTTCACGCAGTTAATGTACTAGTATAAAGGCAACTTTTGGCACCTACCCGTTTTTGATTTTCAAAAAAAAAATTTTTTTCGCTCCACCCTACTACACAGGTTTTTCTGATATCACATAGAAAAATAACTTGAAATTTTTGCTTTCTAGACACCAAAAATTTTTTTTGAAAAAAGCTGTATCAATGTCCCCCAGTTCCCCCTACTGCTATTTGTCCAAAGTATATAACTTGGACACGGGGTGAATTTCTCCCGTATACTGTTTATTTATTCTTTTTTATTTCATTACAAAATATTGACAAGAAAAAGATATTGTTAGTTTTGGTTTGATATTCATGTTTACAGACGTGTTATTTTGAAAGCAACCACGTGCGGCTAAACGGTGTCGCTGTAAGACATAATTTTCGGTGACAAGTGTAATACAGTCAAACCTTGTTAACATGAACACTTTAATGTGAATTACTTTTAACATAAATTGTTTTCACAGTCCCCTATAAAGACGAATACAAAGATTTAATACTGATAACATGAATTACTGTTAACATGAAAAAAATGTTGATTCCACTTGAGGTTCATGTTAACGAGGTTCGATTGTATTAGCCATTTGGTTCTTTTTTTAAAAGGACTGAAAGATGATCCTGAAGATGATTGTGTCACATTAATGTAAATAGTCAGAATGTGTAAAAAAAAATTTGTGAGAAAATATTTGTACTTAATTTTAATACAGATGGCTTATTTGAAATTATAACACAACTTATAATAGGTTTATTTATGCAGAATTTAACTAATTTTCAGCAATCAGATTATGCTTGAAATTATTCAATATTTAATACGTAATTTATCACTTGGTAACTAAGCGTAGAAACCAACAGAAGGAAAATGTCCAGGCGGGGGATCGAACCCGAAATCCTTGAATAGTGCTCCAAGTGCTTTATCATTCAAGCTACGAGGATGATGTCCCTCTCGGCATTTTTCATACTTCAATTGATTCACAATTCAATACTTTTAAGGGTAATTTAAATGATGAAAATTAATTGGAAGATTAATTAAATTGTATATGTGTTCACCGAAGCTGGGTTTATTTGCGCCTGATGTTACGCCTCAGGATCGTGTGCTCATGAAGACTATTTCATCTATCACAGCCTTAAGCTGTTATCGAATTCATGCATTTTACGAGCGACAAACATTTCAGCCGATTTTAACCCCAAACTTTTCTTGTTCAAAGAGAGAAACAAGTTACAATTGTCTTGGAAAAAGTCGGAGAAAGAGGAGGAAAACCAGTACTATTAGTACTCACCATTAGTATTTATGGCCTATTCCTAACGATTGCTTACCTCTGATTCGTTGAAATGTTCGATGTTGGTTGAAAAGTCTCGGCTAGCAGAGACTTTCTTGGAACTGCAGAAAAAAGTTGGAGGACATTGGTGTTTGCATTCACACTGCGTGTTGTGTTGATATTTCGCGAAAAGTTGGAGGAAATCAAGTGTTGGCTCAAAAGTCTCTCGAAATGGTGGTGAATCTGATACCAACATATGGGTGTGAAAATGCCTACCCGGATATTGTCCTCGTAGCTTAAATACTAGAGCACTTGGCGATCTATTCGCTTGGCTCCGGGTTCGATACCCGGCTTGGATATTTTTATTCTGTTGGTTTCTATGTTTAGTTTATATGCTTTACCAACATATGGGTGTGAAAATTCCCATCCGGGGTATCATCCTCGTAGCTTAAATACAAGAACACTTCGCGATCTATTCACTTGGCTCCGGGTTCGATACCCGGCTTGGATATTTTTATTCTGTTGGTTTCTATGCTTAGTTAGCAAGTGATAAATCACGTATTTAATATTCAAGATTTATTTATATAAACATCGTATCTATTGCAACTGCAACAAAAAAATAAACTACTCCCAGCATTCTATAACAGGCGCTAAATATTATCCATAAATATTATTCTTTCATTTTGACAAAGAAAGAGGTATTCAAAAACTCATTATTTGCTACATATGTTTCTATTTTATATATTCGAAGCTCTAATGGGCCAGGGAAAACTATTGCAGCAAAAGAAGGAAAATAAATGGAACGACTTATTCATGACTAGAATTATTTGCTACCAGTGAATAAAACAGTTTTTAAATAAATCTTACAAAAAGAAAATCCCTTTTTTTCCCCTTTAGAGAAATGATTATGTTGTGGGAGTGTGGATGGTTGTGGGGGTTAACAGCACGAGGCAGAAAATATTTCCGCTACCATTGCCGCTTTTGAAATTCTGTTATTAAATTATAAGTTTATAAAAGAATTATGGGATTTTATCGAAACATTAAGAACTCTATCAGAAAATAAATACGAAAAACTTCAAACGGAAGTTAAAAATATTCGATATCATTTCTTTTCATTTTTTTATGAGAGAATTATTAGAAGTAAAAAAAAAAAAAAAAAAAATATTTTTTTAAACTTCAGAATATTCTGAAAATATGTTATTTATTATCTTTTTGAGGAGTTAATGTACCAAAAGAAAAGAAATAGTGCTAGATATAGCAGAAGAATGGTATTAAAATTAAAAATAATGATTTATTTTGACAGAAAATGGGACGTTCAATTTTTTCTTTTCTTTTTTTTAATTTTCTATTATTTTTAATAATTTTGTTTTGTCGAAGTGGAATATACTTTATGTTTTTAAACCGTGATGTCATAAGTAACTTGTGAATGTTGAACCCGAAAATATATAGTAACATTAAAACTGTCAATGATAGATGCTTTAATTGTATTTTATTCGAAAGAGCGTGTTCATTTACTGATGAGAAAATGCATGTTTATTTCTACGTAGTTGGTCACTGACGTATGCAATCAGCTTAATGCTGGTATTCACCATCTACCTCAACCTAGAACAGCTCGGTCAAACGCTCAAATGAAATTCGTGCTAGCATCTAATTAGACATTTTTAAGGACACGTCCAATCATGATTAAATGTGAATACCGTTTGACGACCGAGGTTTTCGGTATAACTCGGGGTTGAAGTAGTTGGTGAATACGAGAGTAAGACGCCACACTACTGTCAGATAAAGACCCGGATGATAATGTAAAGTCTATGGGGGCGTTGAAATATTTCGCTCAAATTTTAATATTTTTATGTGATTTTTTTGTATAGAATAGGACAATCCACAACCGGCCTAGTTTATACTTTTTCGATTTTGGTTTCAGATTTTTAAAAAATATATACTTTCAGAACCGGTTTGAACCGGTTATGAAACTGAAATTATCCTAATATAAAAAGACTTCAACCAAAATCAAAAATGTAGAAACAAGCCCGGTTGTGGATCGTCTTCAGCTATTCTATACAAAAAAGTCAAAATATTAAAATTTGAGCGAGATATTTGAAAAGAATGCCCCCATAGACTTTACATTATCATCCGGGTCTTTTCCAGCCAGTAGTGTGGGCTTTTAAAACAAGCGACCATTTCTGGACACAACTGTACTTATATATATATATTTTTTTTATTATCCTATCTCGTGATCTATGTGACGTCTAGATATAGACAAATATGTATATTCAGTGGCCCCCCCCCCCAAAAAAAAAAAAAAAAAAAAAAAAAAAATTGACACTTAAGGGTGCTAGTTACTCAGCGGCCCAATTCCCCTCGGTCATTATATTTATAAACACAAATTTATATTTAAAAACACATATTAATAAATGTTACACACAGGACCGTAGCTAAGGGGGCGCTATGGGCGGCTCAGCCCCCCCCCCCCCTTTGAAATATTTTGAGCCTCCTCTGGAAAAGATTTCAAGGTTACTAAATGAATTTCTGCTTTGAAAATTCAAATGAAATTCTGTTCAAAAATCTAATTTAATTTTGAGACCTTTCACAGTTTTACAGAATTACTAAATTGCATCTAAAATTAGTAATTCAACACTTCCTCATCCTATTTATACATATGAAGCTAACATAGTGTTTAATTTTGCACCAGTTATACATTCAAAATTTTCCTCATCCTATATTTTATTTAGTATAAAATGAAATTGTTACAACAGTTAAATAAGAAACATGGTACTTACATTGTGAATATGCACTAATTTATCTTTCTGCGTCAGAAAGAGAAAAAAAAATATGAGCCGCCCCGATAGATCACTTCTAGCTACGTCCCTGGTTGCACATATTAATAATTAAGTATGTATTACTTCAGTACTACGCCAACTTTCATTTTAAGTGTGTGAAAAAAAAAATTAATATAAATATAAAAAATATTTATTATAGAGTATTTAAGGGTGCTAATTGTTCAGTGTCCGAATTTTCTTCAATAATGTTTAGTCTGTGGGCGTTTGATGCATTGTTCTACTCAAACTATCTCATCGGGAAATTAATATTTTTAACATCTTTTTTGAGTGTTCTCAAAGTAGGTCTCTTTTTTTCTTAGTTTTCAAATATTTCTTAAATCTGTGCATAACTTTATAATATACATAAAATTTATCTACCAGTTCGTCAGTTTGTAAAACATAAAATATTAAATTGAGCTTAAATTTTAGAAATATTCTGACAACTAAGAAATAAGTGTCATCCTTTATTTAGAGAACACAGAAAAAAGAACTTAAAAATATTAATTCCGCAAGGAGATGTTTTGAATATAAGAATGCATCTAACACCCATAGAATTAACATTACCGAGGGGAGTTCGGCCACTGAGTGACTATCATTTTTAAGATGCAACACTAGTCACAGAAAAAGACCCGGAGCATAATGTAAAGTCTATGGGAGCGTTTTTTTTCAAATATCTCGCTCAAATTTTAATATTTTTGCATGATTTTTTTTGCATAAGATAGCTGAGGACGATCTACAACCGGCCTAGTTTTTACTTTTTCAATTTTGGTTTTAAAAAATATTTTAAATTTTATAACCGGTTTAAACCGGTTCTGAAATTGAAACTATTATATTATAAAAAATGTATAAACAAAATCGAAAAAGTAAAAACTAGGCCAGTTGTAGATCGTCCTCAGCTATCCTATGCCAAAAGAAATCATGTAAAAATATTATAATTTGAGCGAGATATTTGAAAAAAAACGCTCCCATAGACTTTACATTATCATCCGAGTCTTTTTCAGTGACTATTGTGGGGCCTTAAGTCGCACTCTCGATGTTCGAATCCTTTATTTTATTTTTTCCAATTTTAAATAAAGGAGGCTTGTGAGATTTCTGTCAGGCATTGTTTACGTGGAGTGGTGATCCTTGCAGATTAATATGATTGAGAGTTTTCGTTTTGTTTTTAGTTCTTTTAAGGGTTTCAAAAGAAGGTTTTTAAAAATTCTATTCTCTCTCTCTCTCTAATAAAAGGAAAAAATGATGCAAATATTTGACGTAAAAGCTTACAATTGTTGAACAAAATCGTGCTTTGAGGTAAATGGAAATAATGTTCCTGTAAATCGTAAAGCACTAGATTTACAAGCATCAGGGCAAATTATCCATGTCCTAAAACAGACGAGGCCGATTTACCACATGGCAGGTCCCCAAACAGAAACATTGGTTTAAGGGTATTCTTAAATCAAAAAGGTAAACTTTGTGACAGAAGGTTAATTTGTTTTTGATCAGAAATGCATGAAATTAGCAGGTGTTGTTGTTCATCTACCTAATCGTACTAATATTTCCGTTTTTTTTTTTTTTTTTTTTTTTTTTCAAACGCAATTGATATTTTAGAACAAGCTGTCAAAATTGCCGTTTAAAAACGACATTTCCCGACGAAAGTAGAAAACTAGTCTTACAAAAGGAGAAAAATGCATGATCACGTGATCGAAATCGCTGATAACTCGGTAGGTAATTTAATAATCACAAAATGGAAAATTAAGTGCGATTCGAAATTGTTTACATAGTCAAGCCTTCCAATTTTGTATCGTTGTATTAAAAAATGAATTAGTCAGTGTGTCAAAGGGTTTTACTCATGTTGAGCAAAGCAGTTAAAAACTCCCTAAAAGAAAACAAAAGAAAAAAAAAAGAGACACTTTCAGTCAGATCTGATACAATTTTTAAAACGTAAGGTACTGTTGATACCAACTATAGCAACTGAAGAAATAAAAAAGCAAACATTACTAATGAATGTATCAGTAAAGGGGCTGTGCATATATAACGTCAACATTTTAGGGGGGGGGGGGGAGAATGGGTCTTCTATACGATATCTTAATGTATGACCAGGGGGATGGGGGATTTGACTTTTGATATCGACATCATTTTTGATCCAATCAAAATGTCTCTTTTTATTTGTAAGATGATCTTTGGTTCAAAATAGTATGTTATATTTATATATATATTTTTTACTGGCTGTATGTGTGTAGTAGGTGTCTTTGTTATGTACAAAGTATTTCAAGACTTTGCAAGATAATGTTGGTTACAGAATACAACAGAGCAAACATAATCTCCCAAAGAATATAGATTCGTAAACTAAAGAGTTAAGTGTCAAAATTGAAAAATAAATATATAAATAGACCTTAAAAAAATAAAATTATTAAAATGTTTGGCCCACTTTTATTACTATGATAAGCAGTGAAAAATGACTTTCGACAGCAATTAGTAATTTTAGTTCTCTATATAAAGTATCGAGAACACACAACAACAATGCTAAAAGAGAAATGTGTGTTTTTTTTAAACTTCCATCGTTTTTATCTATTATTTCAATTTGACTAACTTTCTACAGCCGAAAGATATTTCTTTATAAGAATTGTAAAGCTAAATATCTCTTCTTGAATTGCGTATAATAAGTACCTTTCTTAAAACAAACTTTTAGTTTAAAATTTTATTTATGATTGTTGTTAAATTAAAACCAGCTTCACAGTTTATTTATTTATTTTTAATGAAATACTTTTTTGAATTAACGGCTTTTAAATTATAGCAAACCAAAACGAAATTTTTCTAACATAGAGGGCTAAAATAATATTGTATGTAAACTATTTAGAATAGGAAATGTATACATATGTCAATCGCAAACACATTACTTCATTTGTTTACTATTTTTTTCATTTCAAAATGAAAGAGTTAATTCAATCGGAGCAAAAAATAAGCGAAAAGACTCCTTTATAGAAAAATCATGATGCGTTATTGAATTTCACAGAAAATGTTATTCCCGCAGAAAAAGCATATGCTACGGAGAAAAAAAGAAAAAGAAAGAAAAGCGAAACCAAATTGCAAAGAATATATGTATAGCTTACTGTTGCCATCCGCACTTTCAGTATCTTGTTATGAAATTACATGTGTATAAAAGAGAAACAGAAATTTAATCGAATTTTTAAGAATCATTTTAAAAAATTACAAAAAAACTCGAAAGGTAAAATATCAACATAAAAGATAACTCTTTACAAAAGGAAGAATATTTACTATTTTGTGATAAAAAGTCATGGTGTGTAAAAGCGTATTTTCAAATGTTATTATTTGTTTAACGTAGGGGAGAGGGGGCACCTGTGAATTGGGGGAACCTTCGAACACTCTAAATACTTTTTTTTTAAATAAATTATTTTTTAAAAATATCTGTGGCAATACATTACTACTGCTTCAATGCAATAAGTATACAAAGCTGCACCATTTTGTATGCGCAATACTGACTAAACAAGATATGTATTTTTCTCCCTCTTGAATCTAAACTTAAAAAAATAAAGTTGTGAGACTTTTGTTCAAAATTTTGTATTCCTAAAATTTGTTTTTTTTTCAAACTCTTCAGCCGAATTGAGTACACAGTTGTAATGTTGAACTCCATGTGATGGGGGCACCATTGAACAAAAAAGCTGGGGCACCATTGAACACCTAAAACTATAAAGTAAAGAGTTATTCATGTACCTAAATATTATTGTTTTTGGAATTTTTTCTATGTGAAAAGAGGTTAATTAAGAATATCAAAAAACATGGATTTATATTGTTAACAATCTCTCCTTACTGCACACATGTATTACAATCTCTGGATGTATCAGCGGTGGGAAGTTTCACATCTAAATTGATGATGAATTTCATTTATTAGATAATTAGAAATCCCTGATACACAATAATGATTCATGATTTAGCAGGTTTGTCTATCAAAGCCTATACTTTTTCATTTACTATTTCCCAAACATTATATTTGGTTTTCATACTAGATAAAACAGAATTTAAGTCAGATTTTTTCATAAGAAGATAAGAATTTTCCAGAAGCATCATATATCATATTGGTGTACTTCAAGGATATTCTAAAAATGTTTTCACATCAAAACATAACTGGGGGAACACTCTGTGTTGTTCCAACAATGATTTTTGGCGTCAATTCTGATGGATTTAAGTTTGTTTAAATAATAGAAAAATTATTCGTTTCAATAAAATATAATTATTTAATTTTATTTATATTACTTTATATTTTTGAAACATATGCAGCTTTTTATGAAAACTCTCAATATTTTCATATTTTATTCATTTGTTCAAAGGTGCTATTTACTTGTTCAAAGGTACCCCTACATGGGGCAGGTTTGAACAGAAATTTTTCAGCTTTTTAAATCCTCACAACTTTTCTAATTTATATGGAAAACTTTTAATTTCTGGTTCATATGATCAAAAAATGCATTGTTTTTATTATTAATTTCTTAAAACGCAAAAAATATACATCAAATAAAAAATGTATTGATTTAAAAAAAATTCACATTTTTTGTCAACTGTGTCAACTGTGCCCCCCTCTTCTTTAAGTAACAGATATTAATCAATATCTTTATGATTTTTTAATAAGAATATAAATGCTGAAAAATAATTTATAAAAACTTTCAAAATGTGGGTAAAGGATAAAGGCGTTTGTGTGAAAAAATATATTCTATCTCTTAAAAGAAGTTGTCAGTAAATTTCAGATGACTACCGATATATCTTGCATGACAGTAATTTTCTATAAAATTTCAAAACACTGGCATAGAATATTTTTCTCTTTTAACTTAAAAAAAAATACGTTTTTCTACAAAATTGCGAAATAACACTATTTTTTCAATTCCAAAAAGTTTGGTGTGTTTTGAGCTATGCCCGAACGGTTGAGAACCTGCACTAGAGTCATAAAAAAACACGTGCAAGCTAATATTTAACCTATGGCAGCATTCACTTCAAACTTTTCGTTTGTATTACAATACTTTTAAAGGATTTATTTGAATAGGTTAGCTATGGTCTATCTCTGACCATGTAAATTTTTATTTTTTCGATTTCGTTTTGGATTTTTTTCATAAAGTGACTTTTAAATTAGGAATTGGTTTAAAAAATGAAAGCATTCTCATAAAGTAAAAAGACAATCAAAATAAAAAAAGAAGATAAAAGACCTATTTAAAGCTTAACTTCAAATTATGCAATATACATACACTCCGAAGGGTCATTAGATTGTGACCATGTGTTTAATATGACGTAGAACTACCTTTCACCATGAAAACCTCCAACACCCAACCTGACATCAATTCTAAAAAGTTCTTTAAGTAATTGGAGGTACCTGGCACCAAGCACTCACTCAAGCTACTCCTGCAATGCTCGTAGATTGCGAGGTAGTAGCATGCAGCATGAATTGGGATTTCCAGGTTGAACCACAAAGGTTCTATTGGATTCATGTCTGGTGAATTTGGAGACCAGGACATGCGACTTGAAACTCACTAGAATGTGCTCTTTGAACCACTTCTTGACGGTTCGGTTGCATGGCATGGGAATTATCCTGTTGATACATGCAATAACCCGCCAAAAAAATTATTGCCATGAATGGTTGCACCTGGTCTACAGCATTGTTCAGATAGCGCATAGAAGTTAGCAAATGTTCTATGGCTATTATGCGACCTAATGTGCTCCATAAAAACATACCCCACACGATAATTTAGCCGCCACAGGATTTTCTCCAACCATTTGTGTATCTGGGATTTAGGTTCCCGTTCGAAATCGGTGTATTTGCTCGCGTCTGCCAATGTGATGAACCGGAAAATGGGATTCATCGAACCATGCAACTTTCTTCCACACTGTAAAAAAAATATGTAACGCTGCTCCATAAAACTAGAGACAGCTGTTGCCTTCAATTTGTAGAGTATTAAATTATGGTGCAATTTTTGGTGTAATTTAAACACATATTACTGATGTAATATTATAATATTACACCGGTTATATCGGTTAAAGTATCCCCAAAAATTGGCGGCATCAAAGCTGCCACCAATTTTGGGGAGTATCGTTACACAAATATTTTACAATGTATTCTTCTATGGTCTGATTCCGGTGTTCATGGGCGCATTGTAGGCGCTGCTGGCGACGATATTTAGTCAGTGCAAGAATGTACATAGACCACCGGCTATGTAAGCCAATAATGGTCCACAGCGCTCGCAGCACTGTGTGCTGATAAAAATTGTTTGCCACTGTTGTACCGATTGGTGATTTCGGCTGTTGCGGGTCTTTGGTCACGACGAATAACGCGTAATAGTATCGCGGTACTCTATAAGAAATAATTTGTGTTATCTTGTAAAAAATATACAAATTAAGAACTATTGAAAATCATAATAATATTATCGGCAAATTATCGTCAGTATGTAAAATTTAACTTCAATCGGATATTTTAAAGTGAGATAAAGTTAGGGTTCAAATTTTGAACTAGAAAGTCATACATACAATCGCTTTAAGTTCAGTAAAAGCTTATAAAAAACAACACGGTTTTTCTTAAAAGAAATCATGAAAAGAAAGTCCTTCCGGCAATGCCGGGAGGAAGAGGTAGCTTTCA
The DNA here is from genome assembly GCA_964019185.1 of Maratus speculifer. Classification (NCBI taxonomy): domain Eukaryota; kingdom Metazoa; phylum Arthropoda; class Arachnida; order Araneae; family Salticidae; genus Maratus; species Maratus speculifer. The sequence continues at coordinate 241,287,900 of OZ025296.1, forward strand.
TATACTTATATATTTATTTATTTATTTTAAGGTAAGTTACATTGTTTAAAAATACTAAGCTGAAATTAGTGGAAAAAATCTTATAAAATTAGTGATTTTATAAGATTGAATACTAGTTTTTGTCAAGACTGAATATTAATAGAAATTTTTAGAAATTAGTCATCTTTTATTCAACCTGGTTTTATTTTAAGCGATTTAGAGAGTCACCAAATTCCACGATATCATAAAGTGTATGCCATTTTAAAGCAACATTGTGGATCGTTCAGATCAGACCGTTTCAAAATGTCAGCCATAAGCAAAATTCAAAGTGCTATAACTCAATCATTTTTTAAGGTATAGACAAAATAAAAAGTGTTCTGGAATCGTTGTTTTAAGTTCTAACACGTAAAAGAAAAATATTTTTCAACTTTTAATTTTTTCGCATTTAATTTTAAATTTTAAAAAAATTTAAAATGGCCACCATTTTGAAACAAAATGGTGGATGATGCTGGCCAACGAACTCGGTCGAGACATTTATATGTACTATGTACATACCAAGTTTCATTGAAATCGGTTCATAAATACGCGAGTTATCACGTGACAAAAATCAGATCGTTTCAAAATGTCAGACATAAGAAAAATTCAAAGTGCTATAACTCAATCATTTTTTAAGATATAGACAAAATAAAAAGTGTTCTGGAATCGTTGGTTTACGTTCTAACGCATAAAAGCAAAATATTTTTCAAATTTTGATTTTTTCGCATTTAATTTTAAATTTTAAAAATTTTAAAAATTTTAAAATGGCCACCATTTTGAAACAAAATGGCGGATGATGCTGGCCAACGAACTCGGTCGAGACATTTGTATGTACTATGTACATACCAAGTTTCATTGAAATCGGTTCATAAATACGCGTGTTATCACATGACAAAAATCAGATCTTTTCAAAATGTCAGCCATAAGAAAAATTCAAAGTGCTATAACTCAATCATTTTTTAAGATATAGACAAAATAAAAAGTGTTCTGGAATCTTTGTTTTAAGTTCTAACACGTAAAAGAAAAATGTTTTTCAAATTTTAATTTTTTCGCATTTAATTTAAAATTTTAAAAATTTTAAAAATTTTAAAATGGCCACCATTTTGAAACAAAATGGCGGATGATGCTGGCCAACGAACTCGGTCGAGACATTTGTATGTACTATGTACATACCAAGTTTCATTGAAATCGGTTCATAAATACACGTGTTATCACGTGACAAAAATCAGATCGTTTCAAAATGTCAGCCATAAGAAAAATTCAAAGTGCTATAACTCAATCATTTTTTAAGATATAGACAAAATAAAAAGTGTTCTGGAATCTTTGTTTTAAGTTCTAACACGTAAAAGAAAAATATTTTTCAACTTTTAATTTTTTCGCATTTAATTTTAAATTTTAAATTTTTTAAAAATTTTAAAATGGCCGCCATTTTGAAACAAAATGGCGGATGATGCTGACCAACGAACTCGGTCGAGACATTTGTATGTACTATGTACATACCAAGTTTCATTCAAATCGGTTCATAAATACGTTAGTTATCGCATGACAAAAATCAGATATATATATATATATATGGTTATATATATATATATATATATATATATATATATATATATATATATATATATATGTCAACATTTGAACGGAGGGTGGTTTTGGGGTCTGGGGGTCATGATCGGTGAAAATATACCAAAATTTTCCAGAAGTGCTTTCCTCCGGACGGCTGCAATAGGTAGCTTTTTACTTTTTGTAATGAAAGCTACCTAAAATAACCACAAATCCTTACAAAATGAAAATATAATTATTTTAACGAAGTTGAAAGTCAATTAATAAAAGATAACTCTATCGTTAATGCTTGTACGATTTTTTTCAAAGCGCACATACACGCAAAGGAGCTCTTTTAATATTTTAAGCACTTAGTATACAACCCCTCGAATACTGTCGGAACTTATCTGTATTCAGATTCAGAAAAATGGTGTATGTCATGTATTTCACAATTTAATAATTTGGTCAATTTTCTTGTTAGTTGAATGGAATTTTTTCTGTCTTTCTTTTTACTGTAACAGAAATTTTTTAAAAAATATCTTCTATAGGAAAATCCGACGACGTTAATTAATATATATATATATTCGTTATAAAAGATTAAATTCTATAACTTTTTAAAGAAATGTTTTATAGATTCAAACGATTTTCAAAATAATTGTTTACCTTATTTAAAACATATTTGTAATACTAACTATAAGTGTGTATGGCAAGACAGTTTAGGAATCAGTCACTAGACATTGTTAAGAATGGGCAGCCTGCATTAATATATTTGTTTTACTCATAAAGTTAAAGTATATTATTAGGTTAATTCTTTATCTTGTCTCCTTAACACTAGAACCGCGGTGGCGGGTCATTTTGACCCATATCGCATGAAAGTATAACGATTCGAACCAGAAAACGCCTTACAAAATAAGATAAATATAAGAAATACAAAAACTAATTTAAATAAATAAGTTAAGTTGTATTACATAAAAATTCCGATGCGAAATATTTTGATAAAACTTGAGTAAAATTTTCCGCGGTTCTAGTGTTAAGTACACGTACTTATTTCAGCTGATGTAAATCTGTTAATATTTTTAGCTCGAAAGGCGTTCTAAGAATTGTTTTTATTTTATGATGATTTTTTACAAAGTTTTTTTTTTATATTCGCTTTTTTAATGTAAATTTAAGTAAAATAGTTTAGTAGTAAGAGCAAAAAAAGTTTTACTTTAGGTAACATTTAGCATACAAAGTGACATAAATTTTTCTTTAGACCGAAACTGTCTTTACAAATATATATATCCTCACGAGAAGAATATATCTGATAAATGTTTCACACTTTTCTGAATATACGCTTATGAAGAGAACTTCCTTGTTTGAAACTTCAAAAGAGCACAAAGTTGATTTACTTATCTAAAACTTCATTCTAGTAAATCAGCTTATTTTTGGTGCATAGAAATGCCAGTTGCAGCATTTACGAAAGTCAGAGGTTTGGCAGGAAGACGAATGATGTCATAAGCAAATTCCATTTATTCATAAATAATTTATTTATATTTATATCAGATTTTGACAGCTTTTTAAATCTTTCAATTCGAAAAAAAAAAGAATCATTCACAAATATATTACTTCATTTATTTGATATTTTAAATATTTCAGACTCATGGGGGAAAATACTGAATCGTAGAAAGAATAAATGCAAAGAGTAATGTATAGGAAAAATCATGCTACATTATCCAGTTTCAAAGAAAACGTAATTCCCACAAAAGAGCGTGAACTGAAGAGAGAAAAGCAAATTGTAAAGTCAAGCAAATACGGTAAGACTTCACGGTCACTTTTCGTTGCCATCCGCATTTTTGGTATGTTGTTATTAAATTACATATGTATAAAAGAATAAGAGATTTTATCGAAGTATTGACAAACATAAAAGAAAATAAATATTAGAAAAATCAAAGGTAAAAATATATACATAAAGAAAAATTGCTATTTTCAGGGGAAAAAAAAATCATGGAATGAAATATATTTGTGGAAATATTAGCATTTATTCTTTCTTGATTTGGATGTTGCTGAAATTAATGAAAATACTTTTAAATTTGAGAAGAACAAGGGTATCCGAACATAATAATTTAGAAAAACTTGAAAATGCATGTAAAAAAAATATGTTTAATTTATTTTCCTAATAATCTTTTTCAACTTTTACAAAAGTTGCGTGTAAATTGCGGATGAGCAGGAATATTTATATATGAACGATGTTATAATTTCTCCTAACTTTTATACTCCGACGGCACTTTTTAGCATTATTAAAAAATTTAATGTACAATTTATTTTATCCGTCTATCGTCAAAATTAGATTTTGTTTTCCATGCAAAATAGTTTTATCTGTAATATTTATAGACAAGAAAGAAAATTCATGCGTTAAGTGTAGATTATGAAACGCTTTCAAAACCTCCTGAAATCTTTAGCAAAACTTAATTATTTAGGAAATAAGTTAAATAAGGTATCTAAGTAAAAATTTTAGAAAACTAATAACACATTTAAAAATCTGATTTCTGCAGTTACCTTTCATAGACAAACATGTATTCGAATTCATTTCAATGGCCTTGTATTTGATCTGTAGGCTGATACATATACTATATAATGAGAAAAGTTAGTTTAGAACGTTACGAAATAACTTTTTTTTTTGTCGCAAACGTTTATGAACAAATGAGATTTTATTAAATATCTCTTTAAACATGATTGGGGAAAGATCGACGATAGATTTTCCGAAGGTTGTAAGTCAGTGATCAATTTACGAGCTATCAAAATGACGAAACTTTTGCATTTGTTCCCTAAAGAAGTTGTAGTAATTTGGAAGATGAAAGATTCCCGTTCTGCAAATTTTACTTATTTTAAATCTGCCTAAATGTGCTATTTCTTGTGTTTTGCACTGTTGAGAACACTTCAAAAATGCATATTGCTCAGGAATAACGTCACAATTTTGATTTTTTACTTTTTTTTATAATTTATTATTTTATTTTCTCTGAATTGTTTTTTGAATTCGAAACATGAATCCAATGGTTTAAATACAATAAAAATTTCAAAATACTGCGTTGTACATTTTATTATTTTATGAAAACATTTAGCTTGTGCGCAAACTTTTGCACCACATTGTATATGAATATATTATAGTAAAAGATTATAATGCTGTTAAAGTAGAAATTCTCTAACCAAAGATTAAGAAATTGCGATTCTCAATGAAGAATTTAGGCGAAAATTTCAGAGCTCTGATTTTCTGGTTAAAATGGAAAATTAATGATTGTAATATTTTTTCGATAAATCGGCTAAGTGGACCTCGGATAAGCGAACTTTAATTCCATCTTCTTGTGCTTCATAACACAAAATATTACATTCTGTCACTTCGAGCAGTCTATAACAGCAGGAAATCATTAGACTTTGTTCACCTTCTTTACAGCCAAATAACTATTTCATTAGACTAGATGAGAGTATACGGGATTTTTGTAACATAGATTCAGGATTACGCGGCATTCAGTTATATGACACATTTGAATATTCAACACATCTCACATATTTCGCAATAAAATTTTTTGTGGCTGTATTTCAAATTTCTGCGGGATTTTATTTTAAAACTTGTAATCAATCTTACAAATTTTTTAAAATTATAAATATGTTAATAAATTATTTAAAATATTGCTATTATTTCAGTACACAGACAATTGTGTTCAGAAACACAAAGCTTGACTAATTTTGGATAATTGGAGAAATTAACATCAACAATTAACTCCACACATTCAAAAGTAAAAACGTAGTTTGAGAATCAGGGAACGCTGTTTTTAGCAGTTGCATTTTTATTTAAATTTCTGCTTTCTGCGGCTATAAAGACACAAATAAACTCCCAAAATAAAAAAACAAAAAGGTTTTTTTTTTTTTTTTTTTTTTTTTTTTTTTTTTTTTTTTTTTTACTTGAAACTTAGGGTAAGTGTACCATTAGTGGGCCACGTGCCAATAGTGGGCCACCAGTTTTCAAAGTTGAAAAACAAGTTTTCTAGTCACCCCTGTCAAATAATAAAATAATTGCTGATTGGCTGGAACCCTTATCTGTGCTAGGACAAAGGGGCAACTTCAGTATTCTTATAGTTTTTGAGCAGGAAGGGTGTTTTTACAGACTATACGAAAAAACTAAATAGAAGCTAAAATTATTTTAGGTAATCATCAAAACATCTAGATATGATTTCATTATAGTACATATTTAAGTGTAGAAATGTAAAAAAAAATATATATACCTTCTGTACAGTATGCATTAAACTCAAGAATGTACAGTATGCATTAAATTCAAGAATGGAGTGGCCTACTTCTAGGGGGGGGGGGGGGGGCTACTGGAGCATAGAAAAAGGTAGCATTTTTTATTTTTCATTTTTTCTAGAGTATATATTTTAAAAGTTTAAATGTTTATTCTGATACATAAAGGTAAGGACTAGGCTAAAAATATATATATATATTTTTAATTCATTAATACTTTAATAATAATTAGATAAATGTCCTTAAGTAGCCCACTACTGCTGCATTTATCTTATATGTTTATTTTTGTAAGAAAACAAATGATTCATAACTACCGAATTTTCTCATTAAATGCCGCCATTTTTTACTACGGTATTTTTTATTTTAATAATAGGTAATCATTTTACTTTAGAATATAAGTTAATTTTATTAGTAGTCATTTAAACATCGTTACAAATTTTTTAAATGCATACATGATAGCTTCCCAATTATACACTGAGGGGACAAAAGTCATGGGATACCTTGCTAATAGCGTTTCAGTCCTCCGTTCACCCGGCGATGTGCAGCAACACAATATGACATGGCCTATACTAGTCGTTAGATGTCCTATTCAGAAATATTCCGCCTTATAGCCTCTATACACGTCCATAATTTCGAAAGTGTTGCCTGTGGAGAATTTTGTGTACGAACTGATCTCTCGATTATGCCCCATGAATTTCGATGGAATTCATGTCGGTCGATTGCTGTGGCCAAATCATCCGAAGGAATTATCCAGAATGTTCTTCAAACAATCACGAACAATTATGGGCTGTTGACATAGCGCATTGTGAGCCTGGAAAGTTCCATCGTTGTTTGTATATATGAAATCCATGAATGGTTGCAAGTGGTCTCCCAGTTGCTGAACGTAGTTAACGATCGTTTTCGATTCACCAGGGAACTCAGTCCATTCAATGTAAACACAGTCCATACCATTATGGAGCCATCACGAGTTTGCACTGTGCCTTGCTGACATACACTGGTGTCCAAAAGTTAAGCATAATTGCTAATTAAGTAATTATTTTTAAGTAATGAAAGAAATATGAATAGGAATGTGCTGAAACTCCAGGTGTGTAAACAAAATAGTACGCGTCACATATTTTCGCGAAGAGTTTTCCCCGAAATCGAACAGGGGACCGTCAACAAATTGAAAAAGAACGAAGATCTTTTGGATAACACTGTCAAAACTAATGTATAAAAAGCGTTCAAACTGCACATTATGATTAATTAGCTTATTGTAATGTACTGTGTTAATTTTTACAAGGATAGCATGTATACTCGTAGAGAAATTAAGGTTTTTATAAAAACAGTCCTAAGTTTTTTGCTTATAATTTGCAGAGTTCTTAATATAAAATAATGTTTTTTTTTGAAAAAATGACAAACGTCATTGTACACAATACCCTGTCATCAGAATTAAAAAATAATAAAAATTGTATGACAAATGAGCAGGTTTACTAAATAATTTTTCACTGCGCATGCGTGAACGCTATTAAAATTTCATTTGCGTATTATGTTAGTTAAATGTATAGAGCAACTTTTGTGAAAGTCTCAAAAACATAACTTAAAAATTCTGAAAATTATCGTTGATAGAATGAGATCAAAATCCTTTATTCCCTAAATGAAGCAAAAAGATGAGGGGCTGTATGCATATTCCATTGTTTAGTGCCTACACAATATTGCACGTACAACTATATTTAGGTAAAACCCCTGATTTTTTTGCTTCCTTTAGGAATAACGGATTTTGAGTTGATTCTATAGGCTCCCATTTTCAGAATTTTCAAGCTATGCTTTTGAAACTTTTACAGAAAGTTGCTCTATACATTTAGCTAACACAATATGCAAATGACATTTTGATATCGTTGACGCATGCGCAATGAAAAATTATTTACTAAACATACTCATTTTTCATACAATTTTTATTATTTTTAAATTCTAATGACAGGGTATTGTGTACAATAATGTTTGTCATATTTTTAGAAAAGAACATTATTTTATAATAAGAACTCTGCAAATTATAAGCAAAAAACTTAGAAAAATTCAGGACTGTTTTTATAAAAACCTTAATTTCTCTACGAGTGTACATGCTATCCTTATAAAAATAAACACAGTACATTACAATAAGCCAATTAATCACAATGTGCAGTTTGAACACTTTTGCTATATTAGTTTTGACAGGGTTATCCAAAAGATCTTCGTTCTTTTTCAATTTGTTGACGGTCCCCTGTTTAATTTCGGGGAAAACTCTTCGTGAAAATATATGACGCGTACTATTTTGTTTACACACCTGGAGTTTCACCACATTTCGATTTATATTTCTTTCATTACTTAAAAATAATTACTTAATTACCAATTATGCTTAACTTTTGGACATCAGTGTAGCTTCATGGAGTCTGCGCCACATTCGTACTCTTCCATCAGCTCTTACCAATTGAAATCGTGACTCGTCTGACTAAGCCCCTTTTTCTAATCGTTTGCGATCCAACTGATATAATCACAATTATCGTTTCACATTCATTTTTTTGCGGTTATTTCACGTACAGTTGCTTCTCTGTGCAAACTGACAAGTCTACGCAGAAGTCGCTGGTCACGGTCATTAAGTGACGGAGGTTGACCACTGCGTTGTCAATGATGGGAAGTTATGCCTTAATTTAGGTATTCTGAGCATCTCTTGACACTGTGGATCACGGAATGTTAAATTACGTAATGATTTCCGAAATGGAATGCCCCATGCATCGAGCTCCAACTAGCATATCACATTCGAAAACCGTCAATTCTCGGCGTGTGGCCCTAATTACTTATCAACCTTGCTATACAAAGCAATTGAACACAAATGAGAGTTCTTCCCAGGCACTGACCATTTATACAATCTGTAAATGTCACTACTGCCATTTATATATTTGCATATTGCTATCCCATGACTTTTATCACCTCAGTGTATAAAAACTTCTATTTTTCGACATACTACTGGTCCCGTAATTGTCCGATAGGCGAGAATATATTTTATGTTAAAAAACACTTGGAATCTATCTTTTAAAGCTGTTCTCAAATCAAAAAGACATTTTATGACACATATTTTAATTTATTTTTGTGTCGTTCATAAAATCTAATCGCACTCAGTTTCCCGTACTTTTGCAAACACAATAGTTTTTTTCAAATGGTGTCAGAATGGGCGTTTTGAATTGACTTTCTACGAGAGAGAGAGAAAAATAAAGTTCACGAAAGGAAAACAAAGTCTTATCATGTGATTTTATAACTGAATAGGTAGTTAATCGATCACCAAATGGAAAATTCAGTTTCATTCCAAATTTGCTGCCATAGTCAGACTTTGCAACTTTATATCTTTCCGTTGAAAATTGATTGTGTAAATGTGTCAAAACATTTTGCCTTGTTCAGAAGAGCAGTTGAGAACAGCCTTTATAGACGCGCATAAAAGATATGACGACAATTTCTCTCCTATAATTCTGACCACTGAACAGACATATATAACGGCTAACGGGTCGTTTGATCGCCATTCGTTACTTGGTGTGGTAATAGCAGTTGTTTAGTGAGCCCTACGATGGTTACAATATAAAAATTAGTTTAAGAAAATGTTTGCATTAAATTTTGTATTTAAAATAACATTTCGTGTGTGAAATCAGTGAAAATGTTGGAGATTTACGGTGCATTGTGGCTAAAATGCAGGCATATGAATGGCATTTAAAGATTGCCGAGAAGCGGTAATTGCTTTTTCCAGTTAAGGCTGAAATTTAACCTCTACTAATGACTCAGACATTGATAAAATCAAGAAGTTGGAAAATGAAAATCGTCATATGAGTCCATTCAGGCGGTGAACATATCTTTAAAATATAACGCTACGACTTTTATTTTTGGCATGAAACGAGTCGCTGCACGAATGGCTCCGAAAGAATTTAATTTTGACCCATTACTGTGCATATATTTTCGGTTATAAACGCAACGAACGAGATTTATCAAATACCATACTCATCTTATGTACACTGTAAAAAACAGTTAAATTTGCTGCAAAAACTACTAGAAGCAATGTTGTCAACAATTTTTTCCGTAAAAATTGCTGCAAAATTAGATTTAATTTTTATATTACGCCTAATTCTACTGAATTTTTTACGTCAAAAACAACTGGCAACATTTCTGCCATCAGTTTTTGCCATAAATTAAACGGATTCTTTTTACAGCGTAGTCCCGTGTGAATTTTGCTTGAGCCCAATGCTAAGATTTTTTCTTCAAGGAAGGTATTTTGTTTCATGTGAAGATATAAAAGAAAGGCCATGCTCCAATTTGCTTCCGAAAAATATGTATGGAGTACTGGATCTTGCGTTGGCAGAATTGGTTGAAAACGACGAGGACTATTTTAAAGACAACAAAATAATTTTTGATGAATAAATTACCTTTTTGCGGTATCTTTAACAATTTCGAACTAAGCATATGCTTTTTATACAGAAATATACACTGTAAACAAAAATCTGTAATTCTGCAAAGCAATCTAACAGAAATCTGTATACTTACTAAAATTTTATCTGTTCACTGTAAAATAAAAGTAAATCTACAACACTAGTTTTTGTAAAACTACATTTCTAATCTCGCTAAAATTTTATCTATTACCCGGGTTGCAGTTGCATAAAAAGTTCTAACCATACCAGTTTCTTAAAATTAATTTTAATAGTCTTCGAGATTTTTGATTTACAGTTCTAACGTGTATCTGCTATATGAATTTTAGTTGTTGTCGTTACATAAGTAATTCCAGAAATCTCAGTTTCCTAGAAAAATTTTTTTAACTCTAAAGTTTTTATTTCAGTGTACACTTTACTGAATTTCCAAACATCAGAAATCAGAGAAAAAAAATAGCTCAGAGTAAGAAAAAAAAATCAAAAACAGAAAAAACTATTTAATCGTAAGAAGAATCATCCTGCATTATCGAATTACAAAGAAAATTTTTCAAAAAAAAAAAAAAAAAAAAAAAAAAAAGGAGAGAGAGAGAGATTGGGAAAAAGTCTGAGAAACCACTGTGGAGAAAAAAGTCCGCTCCATTGCAATTTTCATTTTTGAAATGTTTTTATTGAATTACATGTGTATAAAAGAATACCAAAGATTTAATCGAAATGTTGAGAATCATACCGGAAAATAACGGGAAATATGAAGGAGAAAATAGAAAAAAAAAATTTATCCGATAACTAAATAAAAATAAATAAATTAAAACACAGAAAGATATTTTTTTCCGTGTGAAAAACGTGAAACAATAGTTGTTATAAATATCTACTTTTTTATTTCGTCGAATAAAAAAAGTTTGTATATAAGGAAAAACATGAATGCATTTAAAAATATACAAAAATTTGAGAGTACGGTTATTAAATTAACCCGTTGAGTGCCATGTTAGTCACCGGTGACTGACACTGAACTTCCCGTTTAGGCCGCGTCAATCACAGAATATTCACTTATGTATATCCTTTAATTCCAATTTAACATCTTTAAAATTCTTTGGCAATTTTATTTGACATCTTAAGAAGAAAATTTAGCTTAAATATTGATTTTTTTTTTCAACTTGAAATAATTTAGAAAGGGAAAAAATCATCTCAAATTGGAAAAGGGAAAAGAGAAAAAAAATCATTTTTATCGACAGCTACTTTGATATTGTTTCCTTCCCCCTTGAATAATAACAAACATACTTTGTACTAAACAACAACAGTTTCTATAGCTCTCTCAGTAAGGTGTCTGCTTCTACTGTCAAGAGGTCTCGGGTCTAAACCCCAGGATGGCTAGGAACAAATTCTGTAAAAATTAAATGATACAGCAATTCAAATTCATTCAAAAAATTTAAATTCTTTGAGATCAATTTAAATTGAGTGATTCACTAACATTAACCTCTTCAGTCCTGATGTCGCCTGGAGGAGACACTAAACAGTACTTACAAAAACGTTTTACCTCATTCAAAATTTCTATCCCAGACTTACGAAAACTTGTTCCCATTGTTGTTAATAGATTGCAGCATATTGCCGAATGACTTTTTGTTACCAAAATAAATTTTTTCGTTCATTTAGCGGCATGAAAAAATGGCTTCATCAAAAAGAAGAAAAATTACTCACATGCGTACAGGTAAGTTCTTTTATCTGTTATTAATAATTTTCTTAAAATTTATTCAGCCCAGAATTTTATAATATAAAGATCGTTCTTTTTAATGATATCATTTGTGTTGAGGTTTAAGAATTCTAAGCGTTAAAAAAAGCAAGGTCATTTTAGTGTCTCCTGTAGGAGACATCCGGTCATAGTCAAACAAAACTACATTTTCTGAAGTTGTTGTTAGAACTTTTTTCTGAACTTAAATTCAGTATTTTTATAAAGATTTACTTACTGTAATATGTGGTTACTTTGTGACAGGTAGAGTAAAATTGTGGCACGTGGTCTAGTTTTTGTATTTTGAACATCCCGCTCTGTACTGTGTGGTAGGAAAGCAAACAGCATTCAAACCTACCATTACAGAGTGCTACATAGTCTAAAGATTTTTTTTTTCCGAAACTCTGACATGAAATGCTCACACTAGATGGGGTGTCACAAAGTAACTCCATCTTACGATATATTATGACTTCAAGCATACAGCTAATTATTTTCCAGTGTGAGAACAGTTTCAAATTAAACATGGAATTTTATTTCTTATTTTGAGATTAACTGAATTTGATTTGGGGTCTATTAATATTTAGAAACCTTGATAATGTGGAATTTAAAAATTGATTATAATTTTAAGGTAAAACATAAAAAGCAATTATCTAAAAAACTCTAAAAACTATTAAATTATTTTTTTATTATAAAAATTTTATACAGTTTATTACAGATGCATTTATAACAGTGTTTAATAATATGTATATATGTTTATGTGTACATTTGTGTGTGCCTGTAAATATATGCACAAGCATTACAGTGTGCAAATAAAAAAAAAAATACAAAAGATAAAAATTAAATCATAAAATTATTCAAGTTTATTTGTATGCATTTTAGTAACATATTTCAAATTGTATAAATAAATAAATACACAAATATATACTTTTTTCAGATAATCCTAATTTTAAGAGGTGGTTTGAAGAAATTTGGAACGATGCGACATTTGATCTTGATATCTCGGATGACGAAGATAATGCAATAGATCCTCTATTTTGTTCTGTGAATGAACAATCTGAATCCTCATCTGAAGAAGAATCTGAAGAAAGAGCTGCAAACGGGTCCACTGAATTTCCAAAACTTCAAAAATCAATTGAGACAGCTTCAATAAGCACTCGGAGGAAAACAATCAGTCCAAGGAAACTTATACCAGTCTCTTCGATCTCCCCTTCAATAATTCATACTGCTTACTCTGCGTCTAAAATCTCAGAAGGTTCTAGAAGATGTTATTGGAAAAGTGTAAATGATGAATTTATTCCTCTGCCCCCTGCTCCACCCTATGTAGAAAGTAACAAAAACAGTGTAGATTTATCCCCCGAGAACTATTTTCATAAGTACATACCGAATGAGCTAATAAATATTATGACTGAATTTACAAATCGCAGGTATTTAGTGCACAGTGGAAAAAGCCTTCTCCTTACACAATCTGAGATGAAAAAATTATTGCTATTACAATTATAATGTCCTACCTAAAGTATCCTAGAATACTGGTCAAAAGAAACTCGCGTTCCAGTCATAGCAGATAACATGTCGCGTGATAGATACTTTTTAATACGAAACAATTTAAAACTAAGAAACGATCTCACAGTAAACGATGAAGAAAAGGCTGAAGAAAAATTTTGGAAAGTCAGACCTATTGTCCAAGATGTTTGTCGAATAAAAAATCCTCAGCCGTAGCTATAGATGAACAAATTATTCCTTTTTATGGTCATGCGCCAGGAAGACAATTCATGAAAGGAAAGCCAAATCCCTGTGGATTGAAGGTCTTTATAGCCGCAGCTCCAGATGGTCTTCCATTAGACTTTTTTATATATCAAGGTTCGGGAGACAAAATAAATACAGATATGTCTGAATATGATGGAAAATATTTAGATACTGGTGGAAAAGTAGTGCTTAAACTTACAGAGAATTTACCTCCAGGCTGCACCTTGTATATGGACAGATATTTTACATCAATTCTTTTATTATACATTCTCCATTATAAAGCTGAATGTCAGGGAACAGGTACTCTACGAAAGAGTAACATATCCCCAAATGTAAATTTTAAATCCGACTCTGAGATGAAAAACCTTTGACGGTGTTCAGTTGACCAAAAAATTCGTAATGATGGACAAATTTGTATCCTGAAATGGTTTGAACCAGTTATATTTGCCTCATCAGATGACGGTAAGCATCCTGAAGATATATGTAAGCGATGGTCAAAATAGGCTAAAGAATATGTGTCATCCATTGTAAAAAAGTACAATGAATTTATAGGAAATGTTGATTTCTTTTACCGAATTCTAAGCTATTATAGAATAGATGAAAGGAGAAAAAAAATGGACCATAAGAATCATTATGCATTTTTTTGATTTTGCCATAGCTGCCAGTTGGATAGAATATAGAGGTCACCAAACGTTGCTCAATAGAGCAAAGAAAGAAATATTAGATTATCTTGCACTCAGAGTTCATTTACAAGAATATCTTTTCTATGACACAGAGGAATGCAGAGGCTCAGAGTATACTCCTAGTGAGCCATCAACACCCCAGAAAAACAGATATAACCAAAAAATATTCTTTCCATCACTCCTTTGCAAAAAAGGAATGTTTTACATCTTCCTGAGATACCCAAACCATCCACAAAAAACCGATGTAGGATGTCTGGTTGTAAATCCAATTCTGTAAGGATTCGATGCATTGCATGTAAAGTTTTTTTATGTCTGCAAGAAGACAGACAATGTTTCAAATTATTTCACGAAAAATAATATTTTAAAAAATGATTTAAAAATTCTTACTGATATTTAGTATCTGCAATAATTGTATAAATATATTTTTTAATTTAAATTTCGGTTATTTCTAAAAAATTAGAAAATTACAATTTAATTTTCAAACTATTATAAATGTTGTTTCTCTACGATGAATTAATTTTTTAATCTTTAAAATATGTTGTGTATTATTATAAATGTGTACAATAATATTAAAATGCTATTTGATCGTAAAATAAATATAAATGTATAGATAAATTTATACTTCGTATTTAACATATCGTACTAGACTATGACCGGATGTCGCCTGTAGGCGACACTAATTTTCTAATAAAAAAAAATAATAATAATTTTTTCAGCATTTTTTCATTGTTTTTCAGAGTATTTAAAACCTATTTAACAAGAAATTTTTAAAATCTAAGACTCAAAGTTTGTCTCAGGACTGAGGAGGTTAAAAACTAAATTTAATTATTATCATTAAGTCTTGTGTATTTTTAACGAAGCCAATTTACAGAGACTTTTATAAATTTACCGACAAACGTCTGTGTTATTTAATAGATTCTCAGTTTTTCTAATTTCTGCAACTTTACATAAGACTTAAGGTATTAGATTAGTCGTAGTTTCTCTGTAATTTCTCAGAAATTTTTTAACTCTTTACGGCACGGGCAAATTCTGTTAGTAAAATAAGAAATTTTCGACTGTCAAAGGAATTTACAAACGACTGTTTTAGAAATCAAGAACTCCTTAATTTAAGCTTTTATTGTAAAAGCAAAATTTTATTAAAATATTATTGGTTTCGTTTGTAAGTTTGAATTTAAAATTAGGTATTCCGGACTGTGCGCAGTGTGGCGGAAAGGGTTAACAGCGTATGATTTTAAATATGGGGTAAGGTATTGTATCGCCTCGAACTGTATTAAATTTAAACTTTCAGCGGTTATTATATATTTCCGATGAACAGTAGGGTTGTACTTTTTTTTCTTTCAACAGCCCTGTAAATTTGGAATATTCATTTAGGTACATCATGTATTTTAATAGAGATAAATTTAAATTTATATGTTGGAAAATCAATGTAGAAATATTAAAAATATAGTTTCAATAATATTATATATTTTAATTTCCTTTGCCTACCTTAAAAAAAGTAACCGAACAAAAATTATAAATACTTTTAATAAGCTCAGTTCTTGTGCTTTTTATCAAGCCTATAAAAATCACTGATTTTTTTCATTTTCGATTTCAGTGCCCACGCCAAATTATTGTAATATAACGAAACAAATAAAATAATGTACAAATAAAATCGCGGGAAAATAAAATAATGTTGTAACTATTTTAGAAAAAAACATGTATTTGTGAGGAAAAATTAGTCTTGATTTTCAAGATCAAAATTATATGTTTATAAAAAAAGCTTTTAATATGTAAGTTTTTTAGTTTGTAACATATAATTTATAAACAAAAATGTTTATATATGTATGCTATCAAAACTATTTTTACTTTTATATTTGTAATCAATATTATTTTCTTTTTTTTAAATGCATAAAGATTATTTTATGCCTTTAAAAATAACCGATAAACATAGAGAACTATTTTTATAAAAATAAATGAAAAAATAAATTGGTCTGAACAACATTATTTTATTTGTCCGCGATTCTAAACATTTCAAACTGGCGGATAAAATTTTATAAAAAACGACAAAAGTAAACAAAACAATTATTTATAGGAAAAGTTATCCCCGTATTATTGAATTAAAAAAATAATAAATAAATTCCCACAAAAAAGCGACTTGTAGAGAGAGAAAAAGAACTTAGCTATAATGAAAATAAAAAAGACTTTTTCGTTGCCAATTCCCAAATTTTAAATCTTGTTATTGAATTAGATCCTTTGAAAAGAATATCAGGAATTTAATCGAAACTTAAGCAATCTTATGAACAATAGATTTTTTAAACTGAAATAAAGAAATTATAAATGTATGTATGGGATAATAGAAATTATTTTTTCCCACATGTTTGTACATATAGTGTATATAAATTGTACTTAGGTATTATTAATGCAATCATTCTATGGATAGTAATTTTTCGCTGTAATGTGTACATTAATAATATAATGATGTAAGCAGTGACTAAAACATAACTGCGTTTAGAGATCTGATAATGGGGTTGAAAATAGACCAACGTACGTCCTAATACATCTGAGGTCAGATTTATTATTATTTTTTTAATAATTGCACGAGATGCTACTTAAAACTGTCAGTTAAACTGCTATCAGATTCACCAACATTTCGTAAGACTTTTGAGCCAACACTTGATTTCCTCCAACTTTTCGCGAAATGTCGTCCCAAAACCCAGTGCGATAGCAAACAAAAATGTTCCCCCAACATTTTTACGCTGTTCCAAAAAAGTTTCTCCTAGTCAAGATTTTTCATCCAACATCGAACATTTCAACGAATCAGAGATAAGCGATTGATACGAGTAGGCGATAAATATTAACGCCTGGTACTAGTAGAAACTGGTTTTTCGGCTTTTCCTCCAACTTTTTCAAAGACAATTGCAACCTTTTTCTCTCTTTGAACATGTTGGGGTTAAAATCGGCTGAAAAGTTTGTCTCGCCTAAAGTCCGAGAATCTAATAACAGCTTTAATAAGGTCAACCGGAAAATGTTCGCTCTGGTGCTTGCCAAAAGCTCTCTTTCGAAGAGAGAAGGCAGAGTAGATTTTCGCCTTTTTCAACCTATTTAGAAGCGTTCATCGGTCGAACTAATGGAAATATGGGTAAAAACCCACCAGACCAAACCACATTTATGTCTTTAAGGTTTCTAGCTAAGATATCTGTTTCGAAAAATATTGAAATCAACCTTTAAAAAAACCATAAATCTAAATTTAACTCAACTCTCCGTGTTTATTGAAAGTCCGCATAGGTCCAAATTTTCAAAATACGTAAAGGCAGGTTACACCAAATTAAAGCACCTTATGTTGCGTTTTAAACGTCGTAATCCATTTGAAAATATACCAGTGTCAACTCTTTAAAACAAAACTTTTGTGAGAGTCATTTCTGTGTTTTCCGCGATTTCTACAATCTGTAAAAGTCTACATCCGGTAATGGTATTAAAATAAAAAAACACAAGGATCAGATCATATCCAAATTCACTTTTTTCCAATGATGGATATTAAGGTATGTTCAAAATATATTTAAGACTGTTATCACGAGTCCTGGCAAACGCCGGGTGTTCAGATATTGGAGGTAATACTGAAGTGAGAATTTGTAATTTTACAGTCTACATCAAGAAATATTCAAATGACAGATGAAACATGTAGCTGAAATAGTGTTGCTATCGTAGAATTTATTTAGAAAAAGATAAACATTTATTTTTTATGTTCAAAATATATCTAATTTTGTTTCTTCATGACTAAAAGATATTTGCTACATAAATAATTGTATTAAATATACCTATGTAGCTTATGGAGATAATATATGCTTATGGAGAACTTCTTTATTTCAAACTTAAAAAAGCACGACGTTCATTTACTTATCTAAAACTTCATTCTAGTAAATCAGCTTAATTTTGGTACATAGAAATGCCAGGTGATTCATTTACGAAAGTCGGAGTATTGACCGCAGATGAATGATGTCATAAACACATTTCATTTATTCATAAATAATTTATTTATATTTATATCACAATTTGACAGCTGTTTAAATATTGTTAAGAAAATACAGTCGAAATTTAACTGTTTTCAAATTATGTAAAATCACACGATATTTTTTTAATACTGGTGATTGAATAAAAAATGATATATTACTTCATTTATTTGATATTTTAAATATTTCAGACTGATGGAGAAAAATACTGAATCGTAGTAAGAATAAATGCAAAGAGTAATGTATAGGAAAAATCATGCTAAATTATCGAATTTCAAAGAAAACGTAATTCCCACAAAAGAGCGTGTACTGAAGAGAGAAAAGCAAATTGTAAAGTCAAGCAAATATGGTAAGAATAACACTTTTCGTTGCCATCCGCATTTTTGGTATGTTGTTATTAAATTACATATGTATAAAAGAATAACAGAGATTTTATCGAAGTATTGACAAACATAAAAGAATATAAATATTAGAAAAATCAAAGGTAAAAATATATACATGACGAAAAATTGCTGTTTTCAGGGAAAAAATCAGGGAATAAAATGGATTTGTGGAAATATTAGATGATATTCTTTCTTGATTTTGTTGTTGATGGTATTAATGGAAATACCTTATAATATTTTAAAAGAACAAAGGAATCCAAAAATGTGAATTTTTGAAACTTTTAGAAAATAGATGTAAAAATGATGCATTTAATTTATTTGTCGTAATAATCTTTTTTACGAAAAAGTTGCGTGTAAATTGAGGATGAGAAGGAATATTTATATATCAACGATAATAGTTTCTTCAACATTTTATACTCCGACGGCACTTTTTAAGATTATTAAAAAATTTAATGTACAATTTATTTTATACGTCTATTATCAAAATTAGATTTTACTTTCATGCAAAATAGTTTTATCTGTAATATTTATAGACAAGAAAGAAAAGTCATGCGTTAAGTATAGATTATGAAACACTTTCCAAAGTTCCTGAAATCTTTAGCAAAACTTTGTTATTTAGGAAACAAGTTAAATAAGGTAACTAAGAAAATAAATCTAGAAAACAAATAACACATTTGAAAATCTTATTTCAGCAGTTGCCTTCCTTAGACAAACATGTATCCGAATTCTTTTGAAAAACCCTGTATTTGATCTATAGGCTAATATACACTATATTGCCATTGATTATTGGACACTTGCGATTTTAGACATTTTGTTAAATATCTAGAAAAATACATGAGGAATCATCTGGAAACTCTTAGTGTATATAAATATAATAGTATAAGTCATACATCTTCGTGAAGATTTTTTTTCCGAAACTCCATAGGGGACCGTCAACAAACTAAAAAAGAATGAATATCTTTTGAATAACCCTGTCAAAACTAATGTAGCAAAAGCGTTCAAACTCTAAATTATGATTGAATGCCTTATTTTAATACGCCTTGTTCATTTTTATGCAAATAGCATGCATACTCGCAGAGTAATTAAGGTTTTTATAAAAAAGGTCCCAAATTTTTCCAGGTTTTTTCCTTATAATTTTCAGAGTTCTTAATATAAAATAATATTTTTTTCAGAAAATATGACAAACAACATTGCACACAGTACCCTGTAATCAGAATTAAAAAATAATGAAAATTGTATACAAAATGAGTTGGTTTACTAAATAATTTTTTACTGCGCATGCGTCAACGATATCAAAATTTCATTTGCATATTATGTTAGCTAAATGTATAGAGCAACTTTTGTGAAAGTCACAAAATCATAACTTGAAAATTCTGAAAATAATCGTTAATTGAATAAGTTGAAAATCCGTTATTCTCAAAATGAAGCAAAAACAAGAGGGGTTGTTCCATATATTCATTGATTAGTGTCAGTATAGAATACACAATACGGGATATACTACTACATTTGGATAAAATCCCTCATTTTTTTGCTTCATTTTGGAAACAACGGATTTTGTCAATTTTTCTATAGACGATTACTTTCAGAATTTTCAAGCTATGATTTTGAGACTTTTACAAAAGTTGCTCTATACATTTAGCTAACATAATATGCAAATGAAATTTTGATATCTTTGACGCATGCGCAGTAAAAAATTATTTAGTAAATCTACTCATTTTTCATACAATTTTTATTATTTTTTAATTCTGATTACAGGATACTATGTGCAATGTTGTTTGTCATATTTTCTGAAAAAAATATTATTTTATATTAAGAACTCTGAAAATTATAAGGGAAAAACTTTGAAAAATTTGGGACCATTTTTATAAAAACCTTAATTACTCTGCGAGTATGCATGCTATTTACATAAAAATGAACACAGTGTAATACAATAAGGCATTCAATCATAATCTAGAGTTTGAGCGCTTTTGCTACATTTGTTTTGACAGGGTTATTCAAAAGATATTCATTCTTTTTTAATTTGTTGACGGTCCCCTATGGAGTTTCAGTAAAAAATCTTCACAGTGATGTATGACGTATACTATTATATTTATACACTAAGAGTTTCAAGATGATTCCTCATGTATTTTTCTAGATATTTAGTAAAATGTCTAAAATCGCAAGTGTCCAATAATCAATGGCAATATAGTGTATATACTATACACTGTAAAAAAACGGACGATTTAACGGAAGTATTACTGGTAATCTAGACGCCAGTACTATTTACTGTTTTTTAACGGAAAAATTTTCGTAAATTTCCGAAAAAACTCGAAAAAAAACCCGGAATATTTTACGGAATTTTTACCGTTGAAAAACAGTAAATAGTACTGGTGTCCAGATTACCAGTAATACTTCCGTTAAATCGTCCGTTTTTTTACAGTGGATAATAAAAAAGTTTAGAAAAATATGGAAAAACTTTTTTTTATGTCGAAAAAGGTCTATGTATAAATGAGGTTTTATGGAAATATCTCGTTAAACATGATTGGGAAAGGACCGGGGATACATTTTCTGAAGGGTATAAAGTATAGTGATCACCGTTCGAGCTATCAAAATGCCGAAATCTGTGCAGTTGTTCCTGGAAGAAGTTGTAGTAGTTTGGAAGATGATAGATGAAGATTTCGTTCCGCAAATTTCACTAATTTTAAATCTGCCTAAATGTGTTATTTATAGTGTTTTGTAACGTTGAGAACACTTCAAAAATGGTATTGCTCAGGAATAACATCACAATTTTCATTTCCTTCTTTTATGTAATTTGTTATTTTCCTTTCAATGAATTGTTTTCGAATTCGAAGCATGAATCCAATTGTTTAAATACAATAAAAATTTCAAAATATTGTGTTGTATATTTTTTTATTTTATAAGAAAGATTTAGCTTGTGCACAAAACTTTTTTGTTAACCTGTATAGCAATATATTACAGTAAAAGTTGATATTGCTATTAAAGTTGAAATCTAACCAAAGATTAAGAAACTGTGATTTTCAGTGATGTGTTGGGTGAAAGAGAAGTGGTAAAAATTTATAATTCTGATTTTCTGGTCAAAATGGAAAGTAGTATTATTTCGATAAATCGGTTAAGTGCACTCGGAGAAGCAGAACTTTAATTCACTCTTCTTGTGCTTCATAGCACAAAATATTACATTCTGTCACTTCGAGCAGTATGTAACAGCATGAAATCACTTGACTTTTGACTTTGTTAACCTTTTTTACAGCTAATGTATAAATATTAAATTAGACTAGAGGAGAGTATACGAGATTTTTGTAAAATAGATTCCGGATTATCCAGCATTCAGTTATATGACACATTTGGATATTCAACGCATCTCACACATTTCACCTAAAAGTCACTCACATATTTCACCTTTGTGCCTGTATTCCAAATTTCTCTAAGATATTTTAAAAATTGATAGTCAATTTTACAAAGTTTTTAAAATTATAAATATGTTAATAAATTATTTAAAATATTTTTATTATTTCAGTATACAGACAGTTCAGAAACACAAAGCTTGAACAATTTTGGATAATCGTAGAAATCAACATCAACAATTAACTCTACACATTCAAAATTTTAAACATGGTTTGAAAATCAGGGAATGCTGTTTTTAGCAGTTGCATTTTTACTTAAGTTGCTGCTTTTTTTGCTGCTATAAAAACAGAAATAAACACAAGAAAAAAAACGAAAAGGTTTTTTCTTTTTCTTTTCTTACTTGAAATTTATATGTTTACTTTTCTAAGAAAAAAAAGTGATGCATAATTACCGAATTTTCTCATTAAATGCACGCCGTTTTTAATTACGGCATTTTTGTTTGGTAATCATTTTACTTTGGAAAAGAAGTTAATTTTATTAGTAGTCATTTACACATTGTTACAAATTTCTAAAATGCATGCATGATGGCTTCACAATTATAAAAAGAATTCTTTTTTTCGACAACTACTGGCCCCGTAATTAACCAATAGCCGGGAATATATTCTGTATAAAAAACACATAGAATCTATCCTTTAAGGCTGTTCTCAAATCAAAAAGGCAATTTATGGCATAAGTTTTAATTTATTTTTAATCGAAAATGCATGAAATTAGCAGGTGTTGTCGTTCAGAAACTGTCTAATCTCACTCAATTTTCCGTTCTTCTGCAAATACAATAGATTTTTTAAAAAATAATGTCAAATGGGCAAGTTGAATTGACTTTCCACGAGAGAGAAAAAATAAGTTTATGAAGGGAGAACAAAGTCTTGTCACATGGCCAAAAAAGCTTATAACTCAATAGGTAGTTAATTGATCACCAAATGGAAAATTCAGTTTTATTCCAAATTTGCTGCCATGGTCAGGTTTTGCAACTTTATATCTGTCCGTTAAAAAATGATTTAGTAAATGTGTCAAAACATTTTGCCTTGTTCAGCAGAGCAGTTGAGAACATAATTTAAAGGCGCGCATAAAAGATATGACGACAATTTCTCTCCTTTAATTTTGACCACTGAATAGACTTATAGCGCCATCCTTTATTTAGTGTGATATTCGCAATTGTTTAGTGGGCTCTACGGTATTTATAATATTAAAATTATTTGAACAGATGTTTTGCTTTAAATTTTGTATTTTAAACAAAATTTCGTGTGCGAAATCACTGGAAATATTAGAGATCTACGGTGCATCGTGAATGTCAAAAATACAGGCATAGGAATGGTATAAAGCATTCAAAGATTACCGAGAAGTGGTAATTGATTTGCACAGTTAAGGCTGACCTTTAACCTCTACGGGCGACTCAAACATTGACAAAATCAAGACGTTGGAAAATGAAAATTGTCATATGAGTCTTTCAGAATTGCTAAAGAGGAGAACAAATCTTTTAAATATAACACTACGACTACTATTTTTGGCATAAAAGGAGTCACTGCACGAATGGCTTCGAAAGAACTTAATTTCGACCCATGATTGTGCATTTATTTTCGGTTGTAGACGCAACGAACGTGATTTATCGAGCATCATATTCATCTTAGGTAAACTGAAAAAAAAAAAAAAAAAAAAAAAACAGTTAAATTTACGGCAAAAACTGCTGGCAGCAATGTTGTTAGCAGTTTTTGCTGAAAAAATTGCTGCAAAATTAAATGTAATTTTTTAGTACATCTAATTTTACTGAATTTTTTTACGACAAAAACTGCTGGCAACATTGCTGCCAGCAGTTTTTGTCGTAAATTTAACGAATATTTTTTACAGTGTAGTCCTGTGTGAATTTTGCTTGTTCCCAGGGCTAAGATTTCTTCTTCGAGGAATGTATTTTAAGTCATCTGAAGGATATAAAAGAAAAGCCATGCCTCAATTTGCAGCCGAAAAATATATATGGAGTATCTTGCGTTGGCATAATTGATAGAAAACGACGAGGACTATTTTAAATACGACAAAATAAATTTTGATGAATAAATTACTTTATGGCGTTTTTTTTTAACAATTTCGAATTAATCGTATACTTTTTACACAGAAATATACACTGTAAAAAAAATCTGGAATTCTGCCGATGCAAAGTTGCAGAAATCTGTATACCTACTGAAATTTGATCTGTTCACTGTAAAAAAAAGGGTAAATCTACAACACTAGTTTTTTTTTTAAAACTTCAGAAATCTGTAACTTTACAAAAGAATCTATTAACATTACTCTAATTATGCTAAAATTTTATCTATAACCCGGATTGCACTTACATAAAAGGTTCTAAGCATCCGAGTTTCTTAAAATTAATTTTAGTAATCTTGGAGATTTACAATGATTTACAATGCTAACTTGTATCTGCTGTAGGAATTGTTGTTGTTGTTGTCTTTACATAAGAAATTCCAGAAATCTCAGGTTCCTAGAAAAAATTTAGTAACTCTAAGGATTTTTTTTTTCAGTGTATACTTCATTGAGCTTCTAGACAACATAATTCACAGAAAAAAAAATAGCTCAAAGTAAGAAAAATAATGAAAAATAGAAAAACTATTTAATCGTAAGGAGAATCATCCAGCTTTATCGAATTACAAAGAAAATTTCTTTAAAAAAAGAGCGAAAAAAAAAATCTGAGAAACCATGGTGGAGAAAAAGTCCGCTCCATTGCTATTTTCATTTTTGAAATGTTTTTATTAAATTACATGTGTATAAAAGAATACCAGAGATTTAATCGAAATGTTGAGAATAATACCGGAAAATAACGGGAAATATGAAGGAGAAAATAGAAAAAAAAATAATTTATCGGATAACTAAATAAAAATAAATACATTAAAAGTCAGAAAGGTATTTTTTCCCGCATGAAAAACATGAAACAATAGCTATAATAAATATCTACTTTTTTTCAATTTTGTCGAATAAAAAAAGTATCCATATAAGGAAAAATATGAATTCGTTTAAAAATATACAAAAAATTGAGAGTACGGTTATTAAATTAACCCTTTGAGTGTCATGTCAGTCACCGGTGACTGACACAGAATTTTTCGTTTAGGCCGCTTCAGTCACGGATGACTGACGGTCTAAAATATGATATAAAACTGAAAAAAATACATTGTTCTAAGTGATTAGAGATTTTTTTATTTATTTAGCTTTTACTTATTACAGGATTATAATTTCTTAACCTATTTAAGGCCAAAAGGAAATGAAACAAAACAAACGTGTAATTTTTTTATTATACTATTAAAGATGTAAAAAATTGGCTTATCGACATAGAAAAGTTCTATTTATATCTATGAAGGCATTTTTGCACGAAAATGATATTGCACATAATTTACATATGACATTACAATTATATTATGGCATTATTTTAATCCAGAAATGCTTTTATAGATACAAACAGAACATTTCTATCTCAATAAGTCATTTTTTTTTCAAAAACAGACATAGAACTTTATTATTCTCAGCTGACGATTTTCCTTAACTTATATTTAATTTCCTATAGGGATTTTGATGTTTTTATTTAAAAATATTTTTATCTTTGTTAAAATTTGTAATTCAAATTACACACCTTTAAAATTCTTTTGCAATTTTATTTGACATCTGAAGAAGAAAATTTAGCTTAAATATCGTTTTTATTTCAACTTGGAATAATTTAGAAATGGGAAAAAGGTGAAAAATGGTAAAAAATCATTTTTATCGACAGTAATTTTGCAATTGTTTCCTTCCCGTTTAATAATATAAAACGTACAAAATAACAACAGTTTCCATAGCTCTGTCAGTAAGGTGTTCTGCTCCTACTGTCAAGAGGTCTCGGGTTTAAACCCCAGGACGGCTAGAAACAAATTATGTAAAAATTAAATGGTACAGCGATTCAAATTCATTTGAAAAATTTAAATTTTTTGACACCAATGAAGATTGAGTGATTAACTAACATTAAAAACTAAATTTAATTATTATCACTAAAAATTGTTATCATTAAGTCTTGTGTATTTTTAACGATGTCAATTTAAAGAGCTTATTATAAATTTACCGACAAACGCATGTGTAATTTAATAGAATCTCAGTTTTTCTAATTTCTGCAACTTTACATAAGACTTAAAGTAATATATTAGTCGTAGTTTCTCTGTAATTTCACAGAAATTTTTTTAACCTCGTATGATTTTAAATATGGGGTAAGGTATTGTATTGCTTCCGATGTCGTTCGTCTTTCTGGAGGGGTTCACATGGAACGCTTATAACCAGTGTTCTCGCTGACACTTGACCAACGTTAGTAATTTGGCTAGTTAAAAATAGAAAACATTCGCCAAATGAAAAAAATATTAGCAAAATAGATTCCACACATGCACAAAAAATGTCTTTAATCCTTTAATGTACCCCTTTTTTTCAATGTGTTCTAAAGTAAACTAAGTTTTTATAAATGCGACAACGATTGTTATCAATCTAATTTCAACTATCCGCTACAAATATATTAAATATATATATATACATATATATATATATATATATATATATATATATATATATATATATATATATATATATATATATATATATATATATATATATATATATATATATGCATATGTATATGTATATATTAAAAATATGTATGTATGCACTACAAAGAAAAAAAACAAAGTAAAAACTAAAAAGAAAAGAAAGAAAAAGCAAAGATTGAGTACTAGTAATTTGGCGAATCTAATCGCTTGTTTACTCGCCAAATGAATAATTTAGTCGCAGTTTGACGCAATGGCGAGCGACAGCGAGAACCCTGCTTATAACTGTGTTAAATTCAAACTTTCAATGGTTATTATGTATTTTCGACGAACAATAGGGTTGCACTTTTTTTTTCTTTTAACAGTCCTGTAAATTTGGAATATTCATTTATGTATATCCTGTATTTTATTAGAAATATATTTAAATTTATATGTTGGGAAATCAATATTGAAATATTAAAATATAGTTTGAATAATATTATATATTTTAATTTCCTTTGCCTATCTTAAAAAAAGTAACCGAACAAAAATTATAAATAGTTTTAATAATCTCATTTCTTGTGCTTTTTATCAAGCTTACAAAAATCAGTGATTTTCTTCATTTTCGATTTCGGTGCCCACATCAAATTAATGTAATCTAACGGGACAAATAAAATAATGTACAAATAAAATCGCAGGAAAATAAAATAATGTTGTAACTATTTTAGAAAAAAACATGTATTTGTGAGGAAAAATTAGTCTTGATTTTCAAGATAAGAATTGTATGCTTATAAAAACAAGCTTATAATGTGTAAGTTTATTAGTTTGTAATATATTAATTTATAAAAAAATGTTTATATATGTATATTATCAAAACTATTACTACTTTTATATTTATAATCAACATTATTTTCTTTATTAAATTACAAAAAGATTATTTTATACCTTTAAAAATAACCGATAAACATAGAGAACTATTTTTATCCAAAATAAATGAAAAAATAAATTGATCAGAACAACATTATTTTATTTGTCCGCGATTCTAAACATTTCAAACTGGCGGATAAAATTTTATAAAAAAGACAAAAGTAAACAAAAACAATTATTTATAGAAAAAGTTATCCCGTATTATTGAATTAAAAGGCATTTAAAACATTTTTTTTAAATAGAGGCAATACTTCATCTGAACAGCATAATTGGCACAAATTAACTTGGCATCAGGTGGAATCGTTAATCTGAGATATTTGGAAGAAATCGGCAACTATTGGCAACACTACTGGTAACTATATAATCGTTGTTAATCTTCATTTTAAAGAACAATGCGCTCCCAGATCATTTGATTTCTACGTTAGTGGATAATAAAATGAACATATCAGAAAATACAATACAAGAAGAGATAAGTTCATAAAGTACAGTGATAATCAACACGTCTTAAATCAATTTACAACTTCCAAAACCTGGAAGTAACAGTGTAAAATCACTATCATCTACCAAACACCTACATAAAATCTCTCTTATTTCGGTACTTAGCCAGGTGATAGCAAAGCACAGAACTGCGAAAATGGTAGAAAAATTAAGCTCCATTAGCAAAGAAATTAGGGAAAATACTTTAAAAATGTAAGAAAATTAACAACAAAGATATGACAAAAATACCAAGACAAAAAAATAATTTGGATTCAAGTGGAGGATCGAATGAATATTCATCAAATAGTGATCAATATTCAAACAATGTCAAGTTTACTCCTCTAAAGAATGAAAAAGGAAAATTAAAAAGTAAGAAGCCGAAGAAAGAATAAGTCAAGATGATAATACAGTAAAACCTCGATCCATCGTTTTTCAAGGGGTGCGGGGAAAAAAATGATGAATGCGGATTAACTTCAAAATACGAAAAAACACAATGCTGATGCATTACTAATGCATGCAATGTATACAATGTACTAATAAATACTGATTTGTTACTTACTAAATTGTAAAAGTAATAAACCGAAGTTATAGAAAAATTTTATTTATTTTTAAAAACCAATAATTTTGTTTGGCTTTTTGTTCATTTTTTTTAAATCAAAAAATAAATTTTCAAGATATGCAACATATCTCTGGTCATTTTCTGTAATTTCTTATGCATATATAAAAGTTCATACAGTTTAACATTCCGTAATTGCATGAGACAGAGTTGCTTCATCGGCCTGCGTCTTCGCCATTATTTTAAATCTTTGCATTATCACACATTTCCCCTAATGTTTAGAACACCACATGTCGTACATTTTTATCAATGGAAAAATAATTGCATCCTTTGCTGTATACAACCACTTTTCATCTTTATTATTGTCACCGTCATCAACACAAACGAGTTATTTTAGGATAAAAGAAGTAATTCCAGTTTGTATGTCATATGGATTCCCATAAGTTACAATTTAATTTCGGTTCGGAGAAACATTTTACAACGATGAATGCGGGAAAACAACTTTTTGAAAAACGATGCTTGCGGGTTTCGTTATCATTATTTAAGTAATATACGCAGGGACCTTAGAAATAAAACGATCAATGCGGAAAAATGATGGATGCGGGAACGATAAATCGGGGTTTTACTGTATTGAAAAGTTGGATAACACATGTGACGCAGACTGTCCTTGCAATGAATGTTCAGAACATCACTCCAAAACTAAAAGTACGTGCGATTGTCCTCATTGCATCATGTTCAAATGTGATTACATGTAGCGTATACTAATTTTTGACACCTTTTGTGTAGATTGCAGTTGCCAAAAAAGTCTATTAACAAATCAAACAAGGTAAATTATTTTACTTTTTTCTTTTTCTTTCTCTAATATGCAGCTGTTACATTTTTGCTAAAACAAGTAAAATCCAGTTTTAAAAAAATAAGTTGATAATTTTAGCGATGAAAATAGACAGACTAGTACCCACTCGAACCTACTTGTAAATTTCACTCTATTCGTTTAATTAATTTTGTTATAGTTCAGATTTCAATATTTGTTTGAATATATTTTATCTATAATTTTATTCTGCTTTTATGACTAGCGTAGTGTTACTTCCAGATCACCAGAGAGGTGCCTCACTCTAAACATATGGTCATACGTAATGTATAATGTTTTAGGAAAATTTTGTTAAAAATGAAGAAAATATATTAGTTTATAACTTTAATCCTTTCCGGCGTGGACAAATTTTGTTAGTAAAATGAGAAATTATCGACTGACACCGGAATTTACAAACGACTTTTTAAGAAATGAAGTACTCCTTAATTTAAGCTTTTATTGTAAAAACAAGTTTTTATTAAAATGTTATTGGTGCCAATTCCAAGTTTGGAATTAAAATTAGGTGTGTCTAGACCGGAGACACTGTACCGGAAAGGGTTAAATCGCAGTATACATGTTGTACATTAGAATGCGGCGAAAAAATTCAAAAATTGATTTTCAATTTGCAATACCGCAGAAAAGTTGTGAATACGAGAGAGTAAAAATTAAGTGAAATAATAAATAAATAAATAAATAAATAAATAAAATTGGGTTATATCTGCCGCTTATGCATGCACTGTAAAGTTTGCCGAAATGTTGAAAAATTCACATTATTATTACTTTTTTTAATTAGCCTTTTCACGAATGTAATAGGTGAATTTCTTATGAACTACACTGTAAAAAAAAAAGGGTCGATCTACTAAAAAAACTTTAGTAATCCTTGTAATTACTAAAAAATGTTTAGTAATCTTAGTCGGTTACTAGAAAATCTGTAAGAATTACTAGAAAAAAGTTAGCAACGAATAGAGTTAATAATTTTATATTTTTAATAGTTATTACTAAAACTCACTTGGCGTGGCCTCGATAGCATAGTGGTTATAGTGACGGACTCCAGGCTAAAAGGTCCCGGGTTCAATACTGGACAGCGCCAAGTACGCCCCGAATGTATGTAGTGTAAGTACTCTATAATAAAGGGGTTATGAATTTCCTGTTGGAGCTGGTCGCAATGTTTGGTGCTGCCATCTATTGCGTTTCTGCCGAAAATCTATCGCTTCAGAAGTCTGGATGCAGCTCGAAGGAAGCTCCTCTTCGGACGCACGTAATTGTTATTAAAAATAATTTTGGAGCTATTACTAAAATTTGCTTGGTGGCTCATACTAAAAAAATTTAAGTTATTTATACAAAATATTCTTTTGTTCAGTTTACAAAAGAAATGCTTGTTTCACTTGCAAAAAAAAAGTTTGTAATGGCTACTAAAAAATTCTGTGGAATACAAATTTACTAAAAAATTTTTAGCAACCTCTTGATTTTTTTTTTTTACAGTGTAGGTTCGCAATTAAGTTTCAGAGTTCCACACATGGACGTTACTAAAGTCACATGTAGACGACATATATGTCAGAAATTATGTTCTTTTTAATAGCTTGGACATCTGTTAACAATAAACTGCCCTAATACCAATACATATTGCAGCGCAAAAATATTTTTCCTAACAACGAAGATGTAAGCTTTTGTGCCAAATAAGCATCGTTTGCGGGAAGTTTTGTTTTTCTGCTTTAATCTGAAAAAAAATTGCA
Source organism: Maratus speculifer (assembly GCA_964019185.1). Taxonomy (NCBI): domain Eukaryota; kingdom Metazoa; phylum Arthropoda; class Arachnida; order Araneae; family Salticidae; genus Maratus; species Maratus speculifer. The sequence goes on from OZ025296.1 coordinate 241,319,121, forward strand.
GCTAAAAGACGTCGTTTGTTAAAGAGGCCTATGGCGAACATGCACCATCGACAACTGCATGTGAAGACTTCTTTAAATTTTTTAGAAATGACAATTTCTCCGGAAAACCAAAACAATTGGGGATGCCGATTTTTAAGCGTTATTGCAAGAATATGATAATTAATTTGCGGTAGCATTAAACATGACTCACAAAAGTATTTCCAAACGCTTACAAGTCATAGGAAAATTCAAAAGGAAGAAATATTGGGTGGCTCATGAGTTGACTAAAGGACAGATGAAATATGAAAGAACCATTATCGAAATTTTACTTTTTCGGCTCGGAAGAAAATTTCCTCCATCGAATTGTTATTGGCCATGAAATGTGGGTGTATTTCGAGAACTCCAAATGCAAAAAATCACGGCTTTCACATGACGAGGCATCAACATCGAACGGCATGGCCAAATTGCTTCGGAAAGAAAACAATGCCCTGCGTTTGGTGGAACCAGAAAGGATTCGTGTACTATTACCACCTGAAACTGAGCGAAACTGACAATAGGCATCGTTACCGACAAAAACGTATTAATTTGAACCATGCATTGCTCTGACAATGGCCAGAACGGGACACAAGACACAAACGAATGATATTGCAAAACGGCAACGTTCCGTGCTATCGAATTCTATCGTTCATGACACCATTAAAACGCTGAAATAGTATCTGCTACCCGCACCCGCCATATTCGTCAGATCTGGCCCTTCCGATTATTACTTGTTATAGTCGATGGCGCATGGCTTAGCTGGGATACACTTGGTTAATTTCGAAGTGCAAAATTGATTGGTTAAATGGTTTCGGTCCAAAGACGCGTCGTTTTACCGTTGTGGTATTCACGTATTATCAGAAGTATTATCAGAAGCATCACATATTATATTACGAGAAGGCAAAAATGTGTAGCTAGCAAGGGACGATGCGTTATTTTAAATAAACTATTTTTTTTTCTTAAAAATTTTCCTTTTTCATTGATCAAAAAAGACTAGAAACTTAGTTGCGCAGCTAGTATTATAATAACAAAATACAATGGTGAAATATTATTTAAATTGATCAATATTTTCCTGTCATGCATTTGCTTTAAATGCTGGAAAGAATCATATTTTTACGCTAATTCTTCATCTTACTTAGCTTGTCAATATATAAGTGCAACAGCTCCTTACAAGTTCAGAGCACATGCGTCACCGGATGAAATTGATAGATTTAAATAATATTTCAGCATTATGTTTTGTTATTATAATACATAAGAATTTCTTCTACTAATTCGTGAAAAAGGATAACTTAAAATATTGTAATAATATGAATTTTTCAACATTTTGACAAACTTTACAGCGCATGCGCAACAGAAATATATGAACCATTTTTTTAACCAAATTTTTAGACTTTTGAATTCGCAAATTTTCCATGGTATTGGGAATTGAAAATCAATTTTTGCATTTTTTTCGATCCATCCTATAACAATAAATAACCCATTATGATTTTAAAAAAATTATTTGCACCATGTGATTTTATGCAAAAATTCAAAAAAGTGTTTGGTATCTCATCTGGAATTGCTCTGATGCATTTCTATATCATTTTTCTGTCTTTGGCCAATTGTATCCAAAAATTACTGTTAATACACTAAACAAAAATAGAGGAAAACAAGAACGGACCGAAAATTCACTTCTTGTTATGAAACTAATTATTTAATTATTTTTCATTTAAAATGAAACTTATTCTTTGCCCCAATGCATGGGAATCTATGAAACATTCAAACTATTTACAAGATAATTATACTTTATAAAAAAACATGTAAAATTAAACATATACTGATATCGTTTAAATTTGACATTTTTCCATTAGTTTGTACTGTTATACACTAGAAACTTACTCACCTATTTCTCCTAGGTGCCCAGAAACTCAAAATGAAACACTTCTATATTTCGAGTATGTGTTCGCGTTAAGACATTGCTTTAAGACATTGTGTGCTGTAGCAACTTAAATTGAATTCAGCTGCACTGTACTGTTTTTTAAAAAATAAGATACAATGAATCAGTATTTCTGTAATAATTTGTTAATTATTTTTTAATAAAGGACATGGGCTCTTGCATATTATACTTTGAAAAGGAATTTATTCATATCAAAAACTAATTATTTAATTGCTTTTCATTTAAAATGAAAATTATTCTTTGTTCCAAAGGGTGGATATGTATGAAACATACAAACTATTTACTTGTTAGTTATATTTTATTAAAAATCTTCTAAAATTGAAACATATACTGAGATCGTTTATATTTGCCTTTTTTACATTAATTTGTATGTTATACACTGGAAACTTACTGCTTACTTAGTAGAAACTTTTTCTTTAGAAGCCAAGACACTCAAAATTAAATATCTTTACTTTTCAAGTATGTGTGAATATTATTTAAAAAAATTGTGTGGTGTAACCACATAAAATGAATTCAGTTTTTTTAATTAATTATTTCTGCTATTTTTCTTCACCAAAAAGTTCAATAACAAGGAAAACAGAAATTGTTCATCACGTGTAAATGCAATTAGGATCTCTAACACATTGTTAAGAACTGAAATTAGTAGTATAAAAATGAAAGTATTAGATTGAAATGAAACTACTAAATTGCACTGTGCGTGATATACGCAATGTAAAATACTTTGATGATGTGTTTTTATCTTTGAAAAATGAATAAAAGAATCCGCACTATTCTCTTCACTTGATGTACTAGTAAATTTGTTTTTAGCTGGAATTAAATGTCTACATTTGTTTTATAAATGGATTTTGATATGAGTTTAATTTACACTGTAAAAAAAAAAAAAAAATCTGTTAAGATACTAAACTTTTTCTATGAAACTGGGATTCCAAGAACTTTTTCTGTAACGGCAACAGCAAAAAATCAAGTTTCAGAATCGGTTACAGGAATTTTTCCTGTTATCGTTACATGAAAAGTTCTTGGAATCCCAGTTTCCTAGAAAATGTATAGTACCTTAACAGATTTTTTTACAGTGTATGAATTTAGTTCAATAGGGCCCATGTAGACCGGGAAGCGGATGCACAAAGCAGCACCTGATCGAATTGACGGCTCAAATGTCAGAATTAGTTAAACCTCGACTCGTAATTTATAATGCTAATGGTGTGCCAAGTTATAAATTGGTGGAAATTAACTTCAAACCGATTTTTTGACAAGTAGAGTTACCATTTTGTTTTCCGGCTCTCAGTTTTCACAAATTTGGGTGCAGGCAAACACATTGGGGCTGGGATTTCCAACAAGATGTGACCTGGAAAACCAATCGCAGTTAATATGTGAGTTGAGCTATGCTTAATCTCGGAATTTCAGCCATCAACTTCATGAGGTGATTGTCTTTTCAACTGCTTCTGAGTTTAACAAAGAAAAATTATAGGTTAGCTTATAATGTTTTAAGTTAAGCCTACTATTAAATCAGAACAGACTCACAGAAGTAATTTATGTTTCGTTCAGGATTAAATCTAAAGCATATTAATATAATTTGAGGATAAAAATAAAAGAATTTGAAAAAAAAAAAGATTAAAAAACAGCTATGACTCCTATTTATATCTATAGTCTTTATAAGGGAAAAAAAAAATTTGCCTTTTTTTAAATATCACTGCGTCTGAATTAAATTTACAATTTAAAAGTAAATGAAATTTAAACGAACTTTATATGCAGCAAGCGAAAGGGAAATCACAAAGAAAATAGAAGAAACAAAATCGAAAAAAAAAAAAAGGTTTTAAAAGAGAATGTAAAAAGAATATATCGCAGTAAAAAAAAAAAAAAAGCTATTTAATCTTTTGATGTCCTTAGTTTCTCTTTTTGAAAAAAACTTTTAATAAAATGAAAGAGGACATGTAAAAAAAAAGTGTGAATTTTAGTTGTAGAAAGGGATACATTGTAACAAATTTTTTATCAGAAAAGATTAGATCGATCAAATTTCAAGTTAATACCATTATTAGTAAGTTGCACCCAAAACACATAATATTCTTTTACTTTAAAAGACGAGGAACTCAAAATGAATCGTTTTTGTTTAGCGAGTGTGCGTATGGTATTTCAAGAAGTTAGGTGCTGTACCATCTTAAATTAAATGCGCTGATTTTAAAATGATTTTTTAAACTTTTCTTCACATAAATTACCAATAAAAAATAAAACTGACATTATTCTTCGCGTTTCACTGCAATGATATTCTTTATCAGAAAAAAAGAGAATTTGTGTTTACTTCAGAAATAAATTTAAAAACATTTTATGAGAAAATTCAAGGAAAAGAATGAAGAAATTTTATATAAATCTTTTAGATTAAAAAACAGACATAATTGTTCTTCATATGTGTGTTCTTAGCAGAGGAAAAATGCCTTTTTACCTTATCTTTTGATATATATCCTACGTTTGAATTAAATTCCAAGTTAAGAGTAAATCAAATTTAATCGAACTTTATACCTAGCTAGGAAAAAGTATATCGTAAAGGAGGTAGGGAAAAAACAGAAAAAAAAAAGAGTTTTAAAGAAGAACGGGAAAAGATATATCTCAGCATTAAAAAGATTTAATCTTTTCATTTTCTTAGTTTCTCTTTTTTATATGATTAAAAAAACCCGTAAAATATGGAACAGGAAACAAAAGAAAGTTGATTGAATTTAAATTTTTGTAGAACAGTTTGTGTATTGTGGTGTTTAAAGAATTTTATTGTTGGTGATATTTATCTAAAATTCAACTTAATTTTTTACAATATTAAGATTATTTTTATACACAATAATATATTAAATTCTGATCTTTTAGAAATCCGTACTTGAGTGTAGCAAACAGAAAAATAAATATCACATTTTGCTGTTATAATATATATACACTGGCGGAAAAAAAAAAATCCCAACACCAAGAAAAACTTATTGTAGAGTAATGAAATTTGGACAGTGCATTTGTTTAGTTAAAATGTTTAATTGATTAGATTTTCGAGATCATAGGTTAATTTAAGGTCAATAAAATGCATTTCAAATGTAAAATGCTGTTACATTAAAAGTCGCTATAACCTCCAGAATTTTGAATGCATACTTGCACACGTGCATGCATTGTGTCATACAGGTGCCGAATGTCACTTTGTCGCATGGAGTTCCATGCTTGTTGTACTTGCTGTGTCAATACTGTGATGGTCAGTGCTGGCTGGGAATGACACCGGAGTTCTCATCCAATGAAAGCCCATACGTGCTCAATGGAAGACAGATCTAGTGATCTCGCTGGGCAAGGTAACAGGTCGACACTCTGTAGAGCACGTTGCGTTACAGCAGCGGCATGAGGGCGCGCGTTATCAAGTGGAAAAACGCCCCTTGAATGCTTTTCTCGAATGGCAGCACTATAGGTTGAATTACCGGACTGACTTACAAATTTGCAGTCAGTGTGCTTGGGATAAGCTCGAGAGTGCTTCTGGTGTCATAGAAAATTGCTTCTTAGACCATGACTCCAGATTGTAGATCCAGTGTTTTTAAGCCGCAGACAGTTTGATTGCAGGCGTTCCCCTGGCCTCCTTCTGACCAGCACACGGCCATCACTGGCACGAAGGCAGAACATGCTTTCATCAGAAAACACAACAGATCTCCACTCCATCCTCCAGTGAGCTCTGGCTTGACATCATTGGCGTCGCAAGCGGCAATGGCTTAGAGTCAGTGGAATGCATGCCTTGCATCGAGCTGACCTTGAAGTAACCGATTTCTAACAGTTCGTTGTGTCATTGTAGTACCAACTGCGACTCAAATTTCTGTCGCAGGCACAATACGATGAGCCACAGGCGTACGCCGAATACGACGGTCTTCCTTCTCAGTAGTGCCACGTGGTCACTCGGAACTTGGTCTTCTTGAGGCAATACCATCCCTTGACCATTGCTCCCTACAATCATGCACAGTGGATACATTCTGTCCAAGTCTTTCTGCAAAATCGCGGAAAGAAAATCCACTTTCTCGTAGCCCTAATTGACGACCTCTTTCCAATTCGGGGAGCTGATGATAATAGCTTCTTCGTCTTCTTAAAGGCATTCATGATCAACCTCAACTCAATTCGTCAAATTCTGAAGAGAAAAAATGCTCATGAACTTTACAGCACTCGTTTAAAGCAAACCTGACTTTAAAGTTGTGAGTGGCACTGTTCTGTAAACAATCAAAACTTATTTGGGTTCAAAAATCTTCTAAATATTCTTGAATTTTCTTTTAAAAAATTTTATTACATACTTAGAATAATAGCATGAAGAAATATTGAATTCAAATTATTTACATACTATGTACAAAATGTATAATATGTACAAAATATAAATGCTTTTACCTTGATAATTTTTGATCATCATACTAAAAACTGGAAAGATGATCTTTTATGCATTTCTGCGTGCCTTTTCATAAAATTAACATAATTCTTCAATAAAACTCAAGACACGCACGACAAACAAAAAATATAAACATTCTCTCTCTCAAAAAATTCTTTTACATTCCATCAAAAATTGATGCCAACTTTTTTATCTAAACTTTTAACTCATCTCGTAAGATAAAAAATATAAAAAGCAAAGCAGACGAAAAAACAGCTTCGCTTCCATAGCAACGAGTCGCGTCTTATAAATAAATTAAATATCACAATTGCAAATATGCAAACGATTTTCTGTGAATAAACTGGGATAACTTAATTTATCAATTCCTAACATACTCCCACCTTTAATTTAGGCGGAAGCCAAATTAAACTTAAGATCACTTTTGATCAAATTAAGCCCTAATTCAAAATAAAAAATATGCAAATAAATAAAGATAATAACTAAACAATAATAAAATAATAATGAAACATTTAGAGTTCTAGAAAAGTCAATTCAGGGTTTTAGAAAAGTCATTTCAGAGTTCTAGAAAAAGTCATTTCAGAAGTCTCTGTACTACTCTACCACTTCTAGTTTTACTGTTACTCACAGTCTGGATTACAGGGTCATCAGGACTTGATATCTCTAATGAGTACAGCTTACGAAGTGGACGCACCAAGGTCCCTGAACTTGTTTTAACTTCAGCCACTCTAGCTGCTCCATCTCGACTTGGGAAAATCTTTACAATTTTTCCTATAGGCCAATAAAGTCTCTTTTGGTTTAGTTCTATCAAGACTACTTCACCTAGTCTGACAGCTTGTCCTTTCTGTTTTGATTTTTGGACCAATTCAGCTAAATATTCTTTTCTAAATCTATTTCTAAGTTGTTGCCGAATATTTTGACAGTGTTTATATCTAGATTGAAGTTTCTTTGAATCTATTGCATCTAAATCAGGAACACCTATTTCTTCAATGTCTTGCAAAAATGGTGATGGAGTCAAAGGTATAAATTTATCTGTTTCTTCAAAAATATAGGTTAGAGGCCTTTTATTTACTGTTGCTTCGACATCACATAGAACAGTCATGAGTTCTTCAAAAGTTAAAGTTGAAGTGCCGAGTGTTCTGATCAAGGGAATTTTAACACATCTAATCAGACGCTCCCACCATCCACCCCACCAAGCTGCTGCTGGAGGGATGAACTTCCATTTAATAGGAGACAGTTCTTTTGAAGAAACTATTGCATTCCAATCCAATGATTTTAAAAGGTTATTGGTTCCTCTAAAATTTGAGCCATTATCAGAGTATATAGTAGTCGGCCTTCCTCTCCTGCATATAAATCTTCGAAGTGACTGAATGAATCCTTCCGCTGAGAGACTGGATACAAGTTCCAAATGTATTGCCCTATATACTGCACATGTAAAAAGTACAACCCAAACTTTGGATCTTTGCTTTACGAAAAGAGGGCCAAAAAGATCAGCTCCAACAACTTCAAAAACTTTGGAATCTCTGACTCGATCTAGAGGTAGGTGGATTGGAGGTGTAGTATATGGCTTTGTAGAGTATCTTTTGCATCTGTAACACTTAGACAATTGACTTCTAATGATGCTTCTAGAAGAAATTATCCAATATTTTTCTCTCAAAATGGATCCAACTGTTTGAAGTCCAGCATGACAATTCTTTAAATGACATTCTTGAATCAGACAATTCACTACATGATGTTTCGATGGTAATAAAATTGGATATCTGAAAGAAAACTCGTCATCTCGCTCTAATATCTTTGTTTTTACTCTTAACAAACCTTCTTGATCTTTCATAACCTTTAATCCTTTTATTGCATCAGTAGTATTACCAAAACTTTCAGATTGTATTATTGACCAGAGCGACCTTTCCGCATCTTCTTTTTCTTCAATTGACAATTCTGATGGAAAACATATATTTCTGTTTCTGCACTTCATTATGAATCTCTTCACCCAACATACGACATTAATAAATCTACCAAATTTTGAAATTCTACTATATATCATAAATTCATGTGAATTAGAACATAAAAGAGTAGGTACTGAAGTTTTCTTCTTTTCCATCATTACTAATTCTTCGTTGGGGCTTGTTTCTGAATGTGGCCAATTTTCTTCTGATAACTTCAACCATTCTGGTCCCTCCCACCATCTCATCTTCAGCAGCTGTTTAGGACTACATCCGCGAGAAGGTAGATCAGCAGGGTTGAGATGACCAGGTACGAAGTTCCATTGTTGAGATTCGGAAAATTTACAAATTTCTCTAACTCTATTGCCTACAAACGTTCCCCATTGATCATTTCTTCGAATCCAAGCGAGAACAGTCGAAGAGTCGGTCCAATACTTTACTGGTATGGAAATACAATTAAAGGCTTTCAAAACAAATTTAGTCAACCTTATTCCTAAAATACAAGCAAGAAGCTCTAAACGTGGTATGGTTACATTTTTCTTTGGTGCAAGACGAGACTTAGCTCCTAAAAGTTGTACAAAGACTGCGTCTTTATCTTCACAACGTAAGAAAACTGCTGTTGCATAAGCTCTGGTACTTGCATCACAAAATGTATGAATAGACCATTTTTCTTTACAACCATAGCCTACACGTCTATTTATCTTCACGTCATTTAAATACTTGAGTTCGCTATACCATTTTTGAAAATTATTCCGGATTTCTTCTGGAAGTGGAGCATCCCAATCTAATTTCGTCGACCAGGCGTCTTGAATTATCAGTTTGGCTGGCAACAATGCTGGGGCTAAAAATCCTATTGGATCGAAGATCCCTTGGGTTACAGCTAATATCTTTCTTTTCGACAGATTTTCTATCTCATCACTAAATTTATAAGCGATCTTCAAACTATCTTCCATTGTGTCCCACTTCAACCCTAAAACCGGAACTATCGTTGTTACACTTTTGCTGAGCACCTTCTTTTCGTTAAGGAAACTGCTGTCTTCACTTTTAATTGGTCCGAATTCCCACATTCTTAATTCCATTTTCGCATCAGCCATGATTTCTGTAGATTTTGAAATAAAATTTTCTAGTTCAGGCACATTGTCGACTGAAGTAACGCAGTTATCTATATAGTATGATTTCATAAGCTTCTCAGCTATCTGTTTGTTTTCTTCATCAACATTACTCAAATGATATCTTATAACTGCACCTAGCAAAAATGGGCTACAAGTTGCTCCAAAAACTACTCTATTGTGTTGATAAACTTGAAATTCGTCAGGACTCTTCCACCATAAAAATCGCAAGAAATGCCGATCTGATTCTTTGACTTCAATTTGAAGAAATGCTCTTCTTATATCAGCTACTACCCCAACAGCTTTCTCACGAATTCTTATTAACACTGCAGGAATTTGTTCGATGAGGTTTGGTCCTTTGAAGAGGCAATCATTTAAAGAAGGAGACCTCCCCACCTTACACGATGCATCAAAAACTGGTCGAACACTTGTAGTAAAACTATCTGGTTTGATGACGGGATGATGAGGTAAAAAATGTCCTGGAATCTTGAGTGTTTCATCTAGTACTTTACTGATAACGCCTTCTTCTTCCCATTCACAAAAAACTTTAGCATATTCTTCAAACATTTTCATTGATTTTAATTTCTTTGTTGAATTTATCAATCTTCGTTCCGCTATGTGTCTATCTGAGGGAATCTCACGTTTGCAGTTAATCCAAGGAAGACCTACAATATAGCGACCTTCTATATTTCTATCAACTTCTTTTATAAAATTATCATGAGCGAGTTCTTCTTCTTCTGCTTTAGACAAAGTTTGACAGGGATCTGTTATACCAATTGTCTCTAACTTCCATAATTCTGGAATCTTCATATCTTTTAAAGCTAGGTTCGTGATAAACATATTTCCATAATTTAGGCAAGACTGTGATGTACTTTCTAAACGACCACAAAGTGTCCATCCAAACTTTGTCTCTATTGCTGTAAGACCGCTCTTTAACTGTTTTACTCGACCTGTAAGAAGTTGTCCGTAGTAATCGCTTCCAATCAAAATTTCAATTTTTGGACTTCCTGCTCCTAAATCTGTGATCCATAGTTTATTTTGTTTAAGCTCTTTAATTACTGATTCTTTTGGTATCCGAGGAATATAGTTACAAATTATATCTTGATCCAAAAGTTCTAAGACTTCTTTCGTTTGTTTCTGTCTATCAGAAGAACTTAACTCAACTTGGAATTTATTGTGAGATTTAGCTTCTGTTTGCGTACCACCAAACAAAGTGTGTACAATAGCTTCAGAAGAAATGGGATGTAAACCTAACTCTTCAGCTGTACCTTTTAAAATATAGCTCTTTTGCGACCCACAATCAAGTAACGCTCGTACTTTCTTTGTTATTCGACCTTTAATAACTATTTCTAAAGTCATAAGGGCTACTTCAGCAGAACACTGCTTACTTGCTATGGTGCTTTGAATAACTTCTGGGGTCTTAACTGTATTTCCTGGTTCTTTACACATTGAAATTTCAGGGCATAATAACTCGGTATGGGGTTTAGAACAAACGTGGCAACGAATAAAAACTTTGCAAACTTTAGCGTGGTGACCAAAACGAAGACATTTTAAACAGCAATTTTTATTCTTAATTTTGGCCTTCCGTTCATTAAAGGAAAGAGATCTAGCCCTAACACAGTCCTTGCTTTCATGAGATTTACTGCAAAATAAACAAAGGCGTTCTTTTGCGCTAAATAGCCCTGCCGCAGTAGGTATTTTACTTTCTGCTTTTCTTAACTTTTCTTTAGGTTTGTCTTTAAAGCCCAGCTCTATAAAACTCGATTTGGCTAATTTGAATCTTTCCTCGTTTGCAACTTCTTGTTTCAGAAATTCCATCAAACTTACTATATTTGCTTTTGTTGACAATGCATTATTATTACTAACAGTGTTTGATGTGATTGAAATATTATATCGCTGCCATGCTTTTAATACATCTTCCGATAAGCTAGATTCTATCATGGGATAGAGCCACGCCGAATTGCTTTCTAAACTTAAACCCATTGATTCTAACGATCTTAAATATGCCTCGACTTTCGTGAATAAATCTGATAAGGGAAGTTTATCTTTGCCGTGCGCCTGTACATTAGCTACAATCAATTTTAGGAATTCTCTAACGTACACTTCTATTAGTAAATCTTTATTTCCAAAACGCTCTTGAAATGCCTCGACAGCTTTGGGGTAATTAACTGCGGTCATTGGATAACTCTCTAACAAGCGCCTGGCACTGGTTCCAGGTTCTACCGATTGGATAAGATACTGAAATTTGTCACTATTATCCAAATCTATGTCTTCATGAATTTTCTGAAACTGGGACCAAAATGAAAGATAATTTATTAACTGCGAATCGAATGGCTTAATATTCAATTTAGGTAATTTATAATGCTTTGATTTGGAATAACCGTGATCTGTGCTTTTTTCACTATCATCTTGATTACGTTTATTTGTACCCAATGCTTCGCTAACTTTACTCTTAATGGTAATAAATTGATCTGAATAACTTTCATTTTCCACTACTTCATTTTCAATAGCCTCTTCATCGCATTTATCATCATCTAACATGAGTTCAATTATAGCTTCATCAATAGCTTTAATTTCATGAATCAAATTTTCTAATTTACTAAAACCGTCTAAAATTTTGTCCTTATCTAATGACTCGCTGTTAATTTCTTCATTCAAAACATTTAAAGTTCTGGTAAATGACGAACGTAGTGGTGTACGCTTTTTCTTTAGCTTATTCATCTTAGAAAAATTAAGTAGTAATGCACAGCTTATGAAAACACTATACGCTATAAAAACAATTCAATATCTCAACAGTATTATTCAAATGTCCGTGCTCGGGGCGCCAGATTTGTTCTGTAAACAATCAAAACTTATTTGGGTTCAAAAATCTTCTAAATATTCTTGAATTTTCTTTTAAAAAATTTTATTATATACTTAGAATAATAGCATGAAGAAATATTGAATTCAAATTATTTACATACTATGTACAAAATGTATAATATGTACAAAATATAAATGCTTTTACCTTGATAATTTTTGATCATCATACTAAAAACTGGAAAGATGATCTTTTATGCATTTCTGCGTGCCTTTTCATAAAATTAACATAATTCTTCAATAAAACTCAAGACACGCACGACAAACAAAAAATATAAACATTCTCTCTCTCAAAAAATTCTTTTACATTCCATCAAAAATTGATGCCAACTTTTTTATCTAAACTTTTAACTCATCTCGTAAGATAAAAAATATAAAAAGCAAAGCAGACGAAAAAACAGCTTCGCTTCCATAGCAACGAGTCGCGTCTTATAAATAAATTAAATATCACAATTGCAAATATGCAAACGATTTTCTGTGAATAAACTGGGATAACTTAATTTATCAATTCCTAACAGGCACTACTAGCGCCACACTTATTCGCGAAGCCCGAAATTTAAATCAATGTCATCTTTTAGATGCGTAAACACGCCTACAAAATTTCGTTTGGCTAACACAAGTCTTTCTTGGTGTTGGGATTTTTTTTCCGTCAGTGTATATATGAATTAAGGATATATTTCTATAAGGAATTTTAACATTTATTGGACAGCTGTTCTACAATGAGTAAGGAAATCAGAAAAAGAAAATATAAAAAAAAAAAAGTTTTAAAGGAAAAGGAAAAATAAATAAATAAATACATCGCAATAATAAAAAAAAAAATAAATAAAGCTATTTAGTCTTTTGATTTCTTTTTTTTTTCTCTTTTTGACAAATTAAAAAAAAAAAAATGAGAGGAATACATCTGTTCTACAAAGAGAACAGATGTAAACTTAGCTAACAATTTCTAATAGTGATAAAAATACCTATATTTAGATCAACATAGGTTTTATTGCACAAATGGCTACATATTTAAGGACCTTCTGGGTAGAAATGTTTTCTTTTTCTTTTTTTCTTATATATATATATATAAGAAGAAGAATCTTATTTAAAAAAAATTCTTGTAAAAATATATGCTTTTTTCACAAAAATTTTGTTTTTGTTTTATTTAATTTTATTTTTTAATTTTATTTTACTGCAAAAATGGGTGTAGCTTAGTAATGCCCGGCATCGTGTTGTTTCAGCTCATGAAAAACAATTAAAAGAGTAGATTAATATTTTAAGCTAATCCTATTGTCAAATCATAACACACCGTAGAAAGAGAATTTTTGTTTATTTCAAGATTATATCATCAAAAACTGCATAAAAGGTATTCGAGGATGAGAGTATAAGCATTTGAAATAAATCTTTTAGATTAAAAAACTGTTATATCATCTCTTATCCATATCTATGTTCTTCCAAGGGAATAAAGGTGTCTTCTTTTTCTTAAACATCACTACGCCTGAATTAAATTTCCAAGTTAAAGGTAAATGAAATTAAACAAACTTTATAGTAACGAGCGATTGGGAAATCAGAAAAGAAAGCATAAAAACAAATTGTAAGAAAAAAATTTAAAGGAAAAGGCAAAAAAAAAAAAAAAAAAAAAAAAAAAAAGATATATCGCAGTAAAACAAAAAAGAAAAAAAAAACTATTTAAACTTCTGATTTCTTTATTTCTCTTTTTGAGAAAAAATTGTAAAAAATAAAAGAGGAAATGTAGAAAAAAATGGTGTGAATTTTCGTTGCAGAAAGGAAAGCATTTTAACGAAAGCTTTTGTATTTTGCTGCACAGAAAGCTTTTTTTCCAATTGCTAAGTATTTTGTTAAACAAAAAGCTGTTTTACACAATTTTTGGAAATTTTTCTGTACAGATTTTCCTTCTTGTTGTTCCATTGCTTTGGATATATGTACTCAAAATTATTAATGCAATAAAAAAATTTTTGATTATAAACTAATTTTTTGTTAATACAAAACGAAATGAGAAATGGTTTTTGATTCTGAAAAAGTTATTTATGAAATAATATACAGTGGACCCTTTCTATCTTAACACTCTCTAATGTGAACACCCCGATATTATGAACACATTCCGTCAGTTCCGGACAAACTCCATAAACCTAACAAAAGATGAACTCCCTTTATTTTGAACATCCCACTATTATGAATGTCAGTTTTGGTCCCCATATCTACTATACCTCTCTATAAACTGAACGCATGTTTGCAATCTGAATTCGAGTTTCTCCATCATGGAAATTTGGAGAAACTATTATAGAAGATTGAAAAGGTTCAATGAACTCGATTAAAAAATAAACAGAGAAAATTACTACTAGATTTGAAGCATGTATTTGAAGTTGAAATTTGTTTGAATGCTTCAGATAAAATTTTCATTTAAATGTTGGAGCACTTGTTGTCACATTCCTGGGAGTTGTCTATGGTAAAAGAAGCCATATTATGTTGCTTTTTTTTTCCTTTTAGAAAATGTAAAAATTTAGTTTTTGTTTAATTGGAGAAAATTTTAGTGACTTAAAATAATCCACTTCCATTTTGCTTATTTCAAATAATAGTTTTATATGAATTATTGTAAATCACAGCTTAAGCATGATACTTTAATGATTAATTCGGAATTTTCGACTGATTTCTGTAATTGATCAACTATTGGGAAAATGAAAAATTAACGAAACTATTTGCTTATAATTTTGTGGCTATGAAATTACAGCAGATTTCCTTTTTGCCCATGATAGGACATTCATTAAAGGTTGTAGCAATTATGATAGTTTACTTCTAAAACTTAAAAAGTAGGAAATATAAGCAAAAATATGCTAGGAAATATGCTAAAAATATCGAAATCCAACAAGTGATAAATGAACCGGTCCACGTTAAATACCCACTACGAGCCCAATCTTTATCCTAATACTGATCCCATGCAGGAGGCTAGTTCATCGATCTTTTAATATTATGATAAATTGAATGACAAACTTTGTAATGATTAAAACATTGTGTCTTCATAATGATTAGTAATGATGATGTCCGCAAGGGCACAGAATCAAGAACTCGACTCTGTGCCCTTACGGACACTTGTTGGTTTAGGTGATGACGAGCTGTTATAGTTGTAGTTCGAAACGCGTCCTACTTTATTTAACATTCTACGGTGATTTTACAAAGTGTTTTAATTTATTTATCAGTCATCGCAAGTATTTACGGTGTTTTTTCACTATTAGATTTTAGAGTTATTTGTAAGTAAGACCCATAACACATATTGTATCTTTAGTTTAGAAGACTTAAAACTCGAAATAAAAGTTTTGATTTTGGAGTTTGCGCGTAGTATTTCAAGACGTTGTGTGTTGTAACATCTAAATTGAATCTGCACTTTTTAGGGCGTTCGTAATTATATACATATGTAGCACCTATAATCGTCGTTCAGTCTGTCCGTCCGTTCGCCAGTAACAGTGTAATAAACTGCCTAACCGAATTGTTTGAAATTAAAAACGCATGATAGTTACATACTTTTGCTGAGTCATTTCAAATTTTATGAAAATAAGATGTTGAGTTCAATTACAGGGACAATCAGTATTGTTGCGTTACATTAAGGTCAATGATGAAAAACTTTTAAGTGCATTTTAGTGATGTGACACTTTTTCGAAGATATTAAAACTTATATGAATCTATGAAGTACATACTAAAATATGCATTCTGTATAATCAGCGGTGCAAAGAATAAATGTTTTTAATTTACACAATTATTAATACATTTTACACAATTACTTATAGAATTATTTACACATTTACTTGTCATTAAGGCCACACAAAAATATTGCAAAAATGTTCCATTATGTAATGGTATAGATGAAAATATTGTTAAAGGCGTCTTTCAATTATATTAAATTATTTCACATTTTATGAAATTGATATTCGTTGCTGAGTTTTACTACAAATAACTTCCTATATATAATGCAAAGCAGATAGTTTTACAGGGACACACAAAATATTCCGCATGCTGTGCTGTATCCAAAATATTGTATATTAGTACACGAAGATCTGAATATTTTTTTAACTTCATTCTAGTACAAACGCACCTAATTTGCTACGTTTGACGTGCAATTTCCGACTTGTTTAAATTGTTTTCGTTTGATTCTTTAAACTTTTCTTCGCCAAAATTACCAATAACTGTAAAAACTGACGTGGTTCTTCATGTTTCAGTGCAATGATCCCCTTATCACAAAGAAAGTAAATTTGTGTTTATTTCAAGAATAAATTGAAAAAAAAAAAAAGAAAGCTATAAGAAAATTCGAGAACGTGAGTAAAACAATTTGATATAAATCATTTAGATTAAAAAACAGACATGCTTGTTCTTCATACTTGCGTTCTTAGCAGAGGAAAAATAACTTTTTATCTTAACCTTTTGCTATATACTCCTAAGTCTAAATTAAATTTCCAAGTTAAGGCTAAATCAAATTTAATCGAACTTTATACCTAGCAAGCAAAAAATAAATCTTAAAGGAAAAAGGGAAAATTTGAAGAAAAAAAATAGTTTTAAAGGAGAATAGGAAAAATATATATATCAGCATGAAAACGATTTAATCTTTTGATTTTCTTAGTTTCCCTTTCTTTTAAACTCGTAGAAAATGGAAGAGGGAATAAAAGAAAGTTGAATGAATTTAAGTATTTGCAGAACAGTTCGTGTATTCTGGCTTACAAAGGATATAGTTTGGGGATTGATGATATTTTTCTAAAAGTGGACTAATTTTGACTGTATTGATACATTTTTGTACACTATAATATTTTGAATTCTGATCTTTTAGAATTTCTTCCTCAATTCTGATTGTTGTGTGTAAAAAACTATAAAAAAATCGGACAATTTTATAGAGATTGTATTGGCAATTTGCATGCCAGTACAATCACTGTTTTTTAAAGGAAAAATTTCCGTAAATTCCTGAAAATTTGTTGTTTTTTCGGGAGAAAAACGGAAATTTTATCTTTAAAATACGGGAATTATACTGGCATGCCAATTGCCAGTACAATCTCCGTAAAACTGTCCGATTTTTTGTAGTGTATAATAGTAAACAGAAAAATAAAATATCACTTTTTGCTGATGCAAGGAAACTGAACATTGTAGTACATTTTGCCATAAGGGGTTTAACTTTTATTAGAAAGTGGACTATAAACAGTACAGCCCTATTTAGCATGTTTAAATAAAAATAATAAAATTGTGACCTACATGAAATAAATAATAAAATTGCAACAGTAAATAATAAAATTGTGACCTCTTTGAACTCACGTGAGACCTTTTCGCGGTTCTACCGAACCAGAGTTCTTTTTATGGAAGATAATAGAATGTCTTAAAGAGGAAAGCATTAAGAATCTTAAAAAGATCAAGTCAAGCCTTTAGAAAGTCTAACAACTTGCTCATTATTATCTTTAAAAAAGTATGTTTGTCACATACATTAGAGTATAAAATTGTTAGATCTCAAGCGTGATAGACAGAGAAAACTGAAATTCGACTCGCCAACATTAAATCTACAGTGTTATGTACTTGTATTTTTTAAATAACTCTTCAGGAAATTAATATTTTTAATTATATTTTTCTTTCTGTGCATTTCTTTTAAAAGATTACTTCTTCTTCTTCTTCTTCTTCTGCTTTTTTTTTTTTTTAGTTTAAAAAATATTTTTCAATACAGATTTTTTTGAATTTTAAACTTTGAATTAGTTTTATTAAGATGCTAATGTACAGTCGTGGAAAAAAAGTAACCCCCCCCCACACACACACACACTAACTCTGCAAAAAATTATCGCAGAAGAAAGTTATTGATACCAAGTGATTAGAAATAAAGTCTATTTTTAAATGGTGCATATCCATTTGGAGTAGGAGGCCATCTATATATTAAAATAAACCCTAATTTTATTTGTTCAATACCAGTACTTAATTCTGACAGCATAAATTAACTCTATACCCTACAATTAGCCTAAAACATTTTTTTATGTAATTCATATGATAAGTTTGCGAAAAAATAATTGTTTTAAAATAAGCATATTTTAAGGCTGTATCCAATTGGCTTGAAGCTCAGTATTCGATTACTGACCTATGGAGCCCTCTTCTTGATCAACGTATCTTAGGCGCTACTCAAGCACTCACTGTAGATTGCTAGATTACAGGATAGTATAAGAAGTTTCAAAATATCTAATCATTTTATTTCTAATTGGTCACTTAAAGCATCATTTTGCCATTTTTTAAGCTTAGTTTGAAAACTACTTTGAAGAAAATTTTGAAATTTTGGATTTCCATAAAGCAGGATTTAAATCTAAATACATCAAAATAATTTTAGATTACAATTCATAATTCTTTCGAAAATTAATTTTATAATTCATATCATAAAATTAGAATACCGGAATTTTCAATGTGTGTGTTTGACATTATGAAACAAAAATTAATTTAAGGGCAATAAAAAACAATCGTTTGTAATACGGATTTGCCTGTGATTGCAGAAGCGAAAAACATTTACTGTAGCTATATGTGCTCAAAAATATAAAACAGAAGGTACTCAATATTCGACTGTTTTTAGTTCATGCCCATTTTATCACTTCTAACCAATGTGTCAGTGTTCCAAAAAACTTACTCTCTATCTGATCACCTGGCCAAAAATGAATTACTGGTGAAATATTATGAGAACACTTCCTTCTACCCTCTCCGATAGAAGATTTTTAGATGAACAAATTAAATTTTGACACACTTCTCAAAAGAGCAGTTGCATCGTCATCTCGTGTGCCATAAATCGAGTATTTAATAGCAAAATTGACACTGAGTATCTTTCAAAAAGGAAAAGTATTGATGCTGAAAAATATTTCTTGAGGTATTTAATTTTCATTTCTCTGTTGTTGCTGTTGATTTTATAATTTTATCTTTTTTTTAATTAAGAGTTTAATTGCATATTACAAGTATGTTTGCAAATTTTATACGGTATGAAAATTTAATTATGCAGTAATTTAACCTTCATGTTATAGTTTTTGTGAAATTTAAAAATACAATGCATCTTTAAAATTAAGGTAAATAATTTATCATAAAAGTGACGACTAAAAAATAAATAAATAAATAAATAAATAAACTAAAAGAGAAAGAGGATCAACAAAATTCAATTTTAATGTTCAATATTTATGCATAACTGATGATAATGACTTGAAGGGCAATAAGGTAAAGCTGTTTACATTCCTATTTCTCGTGAAAAGACAAGCGAAAGATATTTATTAAAGACGTATGCGCTCACAAACAATCTTAATATATGTCTTGATATGTATCTGATATCTATTTTCAAAAGGCCTGTTTTTGATATTTTCAAGGACCTCCGTGGCTGAGTGGTCAAAACCGCTAATCGCCTTCGAGCGTAGGAGGTTATGGGTTCGAATACCACCCACTGGCTCCATTACACACACTCTTTGTGTGGAGCTCCTGACTGTGTTGTAAAATTTCCTTGTGCTATCTCGTCCCTGCATCTTGATGATGACTTACAAGCAGGCTTCATGTCGAGCACACAAATCAGATGTGTGTTGTTCAATAATATAAAAAAAAGGTATTTTCAAAATTGTCGTAAACTTAATATTTATTTTCTAAATATTGTGTCTGATAACTTTGATTTTTTAAAATTTAATTTAAATGTCTTTTTTATTTGTTATTTAATGTGTCGTTCTGTAGATTTTGATATTTTCAAAATTTAATGTTGATGTTATTTCAAAATGATGTTTTGTTGTTTCAAAATTTGATGTTGTTTGATGATTTCAAAATTGTCGTATGCTTGATATTCATTTTCTAAATATTGTGTCTGATAACTTTAATGTTTTCAGTCAAAATGAATGTAAATGTCTTTTCGATCTGTGTCGTTCTGTAGATTAAAAAAAACTTTTGTTCTGGTAGAGGCTTTTTTACACTCAAAACCCACAAAGAAAAAAAAACCCACAAACCTGTTTACAGTTTATAGGACAATGTAATATTTTTATACTAGCAATAAAAACTTCAAAGAGTCAGAAATAGTTAGCATATTATATTTGAGGACCCCAGAAGCCAAGGGGTATAAGTGACAAAATTGAAAAAATTGAGTTAAGTGCACAGGGTATCTGGAAATACGCTTTTTTCATTTCAGGTAAAGAAATATAGGTCATTTTCTTATTATTTGCTGAGTTATAGAGATAAACCATTTTTTTCGAAAAACAAACAATATTGATTAATTATACATTTAAAGAAAATTGTACTCTATTTTTTAACAGTTATTGAAATGAGAGTTCAAAGATTAGAATGCAACATGTTTCCTATTTCAATTTAGTCAATTGTTATTGATGTTCCAATTTAACATCAATTATCTTTAAACTCAATTTACTCCAAATCGACATTTTGTCACCTGTACCCCTTGGCTTCTGAGGTCGTCATTTATGCATTAGGTTGTTCTTCTTTTTTTAATATATCATTTTAACGTATTTTTATTTAAAAATGTATTACATAGTAATTATCTATTAAAGGCTGCGATTAAAAGTTCATAAAAGTTTTTTTTATAAAAATCATTATAGGTCTGAAAAAGTGACATATAATGCATTAAAATACAGTTGTTTAGTTTGCCACTTATGATGTATAAGCACAAGATAAAAATATTTATTTTAACTTTTGTGCGTCAAGTTAAGCAGACGGTGCTCGAAAAATTTTTATGATCTAAAAAATTATCTTGCGTTTTAAAACACTTGTTCTTTATCTGAACACCTGGCCAGAAATTAATTTCCGTTCAAATAATGTGAGAAAACCTCTAACATTCGCGATAAAAGTTTTTCGAAGGAGCAGATTAAATATTGACACACCTCTTAAAAGAGCAGAAACATCGTAACATCGTGTGTCATAAATCGAGAACGTAACCAACAAATAAAAAAGATACGTTTTGAAATGAGAAAGTAAAAGATTAAAGTGGTATTAAATATAGAATTATGTTTCTCTTTTTTACATTGTTAAAAATCTCTGTAAAAACACAGAAAGTCGAAAATTGCACATCAGACGTAGCAAATGAGTTGTGTTCGTAATATGACGAAGTTTTAAATATACAATATTTCGAATACAATACAGTATCTGGAATCCTTTGTCTGTCCCTGTAAATACTAAATGCTTTCTATTATTTATTAAGGGGGTTCAGGGGTTGAAAACGTTCCAAAAAATCAATTTTTTATGATCTAATTCGATTATTCATTGAATTTGTAAATCAATGCAAAAAACCGCATAAAAATATTTGCATTTTTAACGGAGTTATAAGCATTTATGTATCAACACTTTCATAGCCGCATCCATATAATTTCAACTTTAAGTCGCGTTTTCTCAAAACTTGATTTTTGATGACTAACACCAAGATTTAAAAAAAAACTATTTGATGGAATGGCTTAATTTTTTTTGCATGCATATAACATCATTATCTAGATTATGAATTAATATGTTTTAGAGAGTTTAATATTTTGAGTATTTTTAATGGAAAAAAAGTTGTATTTTTTAGAGGTATTTTAAATTTTCAACTTTGAGAGATTTTTTAATAATGTTTTCTTTAAGTAATAGTTATATCCTTAATTCATAATCTAGATAATGATGTTATATGCATGCAAAAAAAAAAAAAAAAGGCATTTTATCAAATAGTTTTTTTTTAAAATCTTGGTGTTAGTCGTCAAAAATCAAGTTTTTAGAAAACACGACTTAAAGTTGAAATTATATGGATGCGGCTATGTAAATATCGATACATAAATGCTTATGACTCCGTTAAAAATGCTGATATTTTTATGCGGTTTTTTGCATTGAGTTAAGAATTAATTGAATAATCAAACTAGATCATAAAAAAATCTATTTTTTGAAAAGTTTTCAACCCCTGAGTCCCCTTAAGTAACATGTAGTAAACCTCAGCAAGGTATATCAATTTCATAAAATGTAAAAATTTTTAATGTAATTAAAACGCACCGCAGACAATGTTTCCTCCTAAACCATTAAATAATAAAATACTTTTGTGTGGTTCCGTATATTGATAAAATATATTCTTTGCACCACAGATTATATAGAATGTATATTGTAGTACATATATCATAGATGCTTATGAATTGTATTACTGTATTTACTTGTGTATAGGGCGCACGCGTATATAAGGCGCACCCCTACTTTACAAGTAAAAATGGCGATTTCTTAAAATCTCATGTATAACGCACACCATAAATTTGATACGCTAATGAAGAATGACCAAATGAATTTCGGTAAAAAAAAATCGAAATAAACATTACACAGACCAGAAAACAAGACGAAAATCCATTTTTAGACTTGGGGTTTTAAGAGAATGATGGGAAATAGGAATGAGTGACGGTAAATAGAATTGCTAATTAGCGTTTAGATAACGTCATTAGCTCTGTTGTATAAAAAACTGCAAAAAGTGAAATAAATGTGCAGTAATACTTCAATTAAGTAGCATTTTCCGAGTTTTAATATTTTCTTTGAATTATTTCTTGTTTCATATGTATATAGTTTGACTGCATCCAACAGTAAAAAAATATTCCGTGTATAAGGCGCACCTAGAAGTTTTGCCCTAATTTTTTGAAAAAAAAAGTGCCCTTTATACACGAGTAAATACGGTATGTTCCAGAGACTGCAACATCATTAAAATGCACTTCAAACTATTTTTTTCCCATTGATCGTTACGTAAAGAAATATTTTTAATTGTTCCTGTAATTGAACTATACATCGGATTTTCATAAAGTTTGAAATGACTCAGACCGAAAAAAATAATGTAATAATTATATGTTTTAAATTTCAAATGATTCGGTTGGTTAGTTTTTGCGTTGTTATATGCGGTCAGACGGGCGGACAGTCGGACTGACCGGCGAACAGATGTGAGAATTGGACGACGACTATAGATACTACGTATTTACCTAATTACGAACGCACCTGAAAAGCAAGACCCTCTGTAAAATTACACTAGTTCTCGGTTAAATGCTTCCGATTGAGTTTCTCAGTCATCATTTTACCGACATTTTCCCTTATATTATTTGTAATTCCCTGTAGATATTTCACCTACATTCAGTTATACTTATTATCTTTATTAAATTTGAAATACACACTTATAAAATTATTTTGCAATATTTTAGGACATTTTAAAAAAGAAAACTTAATTAAAAAATTATTTGAAGTTAGAATAATTTAGAAAGAGAAAAATCATCTACCCGGTATTAATAGGAATTTTATCGTTTTTTCCCTACTGAATAATAAAAGACATATTTTAAACAAAATTACAATCGTTCCCACAGCTCGGTATGTGGAGTATTCTTCTAGCTGTCAAGAGATATCGGGACGGCTATAAATTTATTGTATAAAAAATATATTACATAAAAAATAAATGTTACAGCAGCTCAAAGTTACTCGAAAAATCCAAATTCTTTCAGGCTCACTGAAGATTCAATCGCCTACTTCAAATAATTCCAATAGTTTTCTAAATTAAATTATCAAAATAATAAATAAATTTACAGAATCTTGTACTTTTTTAAGGATATTAATCTACAGTGTCTGTTGTAAAATTATCAAATACGCTATAAAAAAATTTTCCTTTAAAATACGGAAATTGCACTGTAATCTAGACGCCCATACGATCTTCGTATTTGAATGAAAAAAGTTTTCCGTAAATTCCAGAAATATTTCCGTTTTTTCAGAAAATATTTCCTTTTTTTCATATTTCCTTATATAAAAATTTTCGTTTGAAATGTTAAAAGAATTTTTCAAGGACAAACTGGCATCTCTATCATTTTTAAGTTTTTACTTTACAAAGACACATTAACATCAAGGACAGAACATTTATATTTAATTCAAACAGCAGCGCAGAAATGTCACTTACTCTCCATGGGGATCGAACCAGGGAACTGCCCTGTGCCATCTTGCAGCATGAAACCATTACGCTTGGGTTACACAAACCTCACTTTCAAATTTTGATTATTTCGGATGCATTTTATAAAGCAAAGGCAAGATTTTGAATGTGGGATTTATTTTTGTAGATGTAATATTTTTCTATTGAGAGTACAGCTCTAAATGTTTTAGAAAATTTCTGGTCAAAACTGGTTCAAAAACTGGTATCAGATTCACAAACTTTACGAGCGAGAAACTTTTCAGCCTATTTTAACCCTACCTTTTTCCCCTTCAAAGAGAGAAAAAAGGTTACAATTGTCTCGGAAAAAGTTGGGGGAAAAGCAGGAAATCCAGTACTACTAGTTGCAGCCATTAATATTCGTCGCCTATTTGTATCACTCATTTATTCTGATTCATTGAAATGTTCAATGTGGGATGAAAAGGGGATGAGGACATCAAGTGTTGGCTCAAAAGTCTCTCGAAATGTTGATGAATCTGATAGCAGCTTAACTTAAAAGCACCAAATTCGGTCTAAATATTGAATGTCACTGGCTGAAACTAATTATTAAAGTACCTAAAAAAAATAGTAAAAATATATGTATTATATGTATATACTGAGATAGTTGGAGGGCAGCGCAAGTCTTTAAAGTTCCAAAATACTTTAAAATAACATTTCAGTTTCCACTTTAATAACTTAATACGTCTAATCATCAAAAACCGACTATACAAGCAATTAACGAAAAGACAGAAAATTTACAAAGCGTCAGTGTCTGTATTTTGGCTTGATTAATATTTTAGTACCAATTATTATTCTACAATTTGTGATAATCACGGTTGCAGATTAAAATTAACATTTATTCAACAAAATAAATTAACCCCTTAACTGGTTAATTCTTTCCCGTTCAGTAAATTGAAAATAGAGGACTCACACCACTATTATTTAAATAAAATATTTGTAAAATTTAGTTTAAACATTTCTGCCTTTCAATAGTATGAAAATTTTCTTAAAAATAATAGTGGTGTCAAAAAGCTTTAAATGATGAAATAAGCAAATTCGTCTTGCCCGAACGGCGTTCGGGCAAACCAGTTAAGGGATTAAAGCTTCATGGCTTTCATAGTTTTTATCAGATCGAAAAGAAAATGTATTTGCATATTCTTTACTCAGTATACACTTAGAACGTTAAATAAAAAAAGCATTAATAAAAAAAGAAAATGCCAAAAATTTTTCTAATGAATTAAATTTGAAAGTATTATTAAACTGCTAATTAATAAGTAGGGCGCAGTTATTAAAACATGATTTTTTTTCATTTTAGTTCAGAATTTATATGTATATTCCTTGTATGCACGTGACCAGAAATGAATTTCCGGTCAATATATTGAGAAGCCTTCTTTCTACTATGTCCGAAAAAGTTTTTCAGATGAACAAATTAAATATTGACACACCACTTAAAAGAGCAGAAACATCGTAACATCGTGTGTCATAAATCGAGCACATAACCGACAAATACGAAAGATACATTTCAAAAAGATAAAGTACTGAGATAAAATTGGTATTGAAGGAAAAGATTTGTTGCTTTTAATTTTGTTGTTTAAAGGGAAACACTAAAATTTTTAGAAATATTTTTAGAAAATATTTAGTAAAGATAAAAATTATAATGGTAATTGTAATTCTTTTGCAAAACATTAAAAAAAAAATTAATCACATCACGAAGGGAAAATGTTTAAACAATAACTTTTTAATGTTGAAATATTTTAGTATGTACATTTGAAGGGTTGTACATTTGTTATTTGAAGGGCGCATATTATTTTTTCAAAAATTCTAAAAATATATGTTTAAATGCAAACATGAGACTACCTCAACAATATAAAACCTTTTTTAAGTACTTATAGTTTCAATATTTTCATTTTTTTAACATTGATGTTGATTAACAATTTAGATTAAATGAGTTAGGTTTTCATGAGCTCGATATTTATATGGATCATATAAAAATTTCTGTCTCATTCATATTAATTTGTTGTTTTGCAGTGCAAGTTTTTCTTCAGGGTTTGATTTTGTCCACCAGTATCGTCTTTTACTGAGCAATTTTTTATAACATAATGCATGCAGTCTATCATAGCTAATGATTTATGGAGTCTTTTAGTGTTATTACGTATTTAGAGTTATTATGTCTTTTATGGTGCTACAATCATTATGAGTAGTACTTTTAAGCATTGGAGTTCTTTTATACGGGAAGAGAAAGGTTAAAATACATGATTTTAAAGTATATTTAAAATAAAAAACAACTGATAAATTATAGTAACCAGTTATTATAAATGTGTGACATTAAATTTAAACATGTAATGCCTAACTAAATTTTAAAAGTTTTAATTTTTTATGTTTAGTCTTCAAAAGCTTATTTTACCTTAGGTACAATTAAATAAATTTGCTGAGTTTTGTTTTGTTTTGTTTTTTCAGCTTGATGCATAAGTGCAAAATACTTACTAAAACTCTTTGTGATTGAAAGATAAATAAAATAAAGCTAGCGATATTGAAATAGATTTTTTTTAGTTTCTGAGTATTCCAAAATAGCATGTCTTCGACATATGCATTAAAAAATCTGCTTTATTTCTTGTCATTCGGTGAGAAACAAATTTTCTGTTAAGTATTGTGAAAAGTCTTCCTTGCCTCTATCTTTTTTAAAAGAGCTAATTAAATATTGACATTTCACTTAACAGAGTATTGTAACATCGTGTGTCAATTTTTTCTTTCAAAAGTGAACTATCAAACACTTTGAGAAAAAAAAAAGTTGAATTTATGAAGGAAAATTTAATAGAGTTTGTTGCTTTTAGAAAGATTTAGTATGAAATACTACTTATTGCGGTCGTTTCTATGTTGGAATTTCTGAAAAATATTTGCAGATCTACACCAATCAAGACCCCTAGATCCCAAAACTGCCATCCGTAAAAAAAAAAAAAAAAAAAAAAATATGTATATACACACATTACTTTTTTTATGAACACCATAATCTCTATAATTCTGCTCAAATGTCTTCCAAACTGATGCATAAAATCAAGGAGCATAAAAACTCGGTGAAGTTCGTTAATGGGTAAAGTAAACCCATGGGTGAAAATAAGTCGGTTTTTGTGAAAACAGTAAAAAAACCCATAACTTTTTAGTTAAAATCGATATCGAATCAGTTTAAAGTTTATATTACTTCTAAAAAATGGCCAAAAGTTTACCCATGACAGAATTTTTATAAAAATAAAAATGATCTCAAGGGATAAAAAAATAGGTTTTTTGGAAGAAAAAAATTCATAACTTCGTCAATTCTCAAGATATCAAAATTATTATACATCTTCTCAATAATACCTTCAACTTTCATATTTACATGTTTTTGATAGGTCTAATACTTACAGTAAAAACAAATGAAACAAAAATAGGAGTTGAAATAAAAATTGTATTAAGGGTGTACTCAAATCCAAACTGCTTGTGTTCTGAGTCATTCTTAAATTCATTTTTATCTCAAAGACATCCAATTGGCGGGTTCTTTTATTTCGGAACCATATAATGTGTCGATCGGCTCGTTTTTTGATAAAGGTAAAATATATTTTTAAAAATGCTGTGAAAATGGGAATTATGAACATAATTTCCCGAAGTGATCGCGATTAAAAAAATTGAGGAAGTATTCAAATAACAAATTGCTTATTTTTGACTCATTTTAAAATCCATGTTTGCACTCGAATGCATTCAACTGACGGTTTTCTTATTTAAGAACTGTATAATGTGCCATATTGGTAAGTTTTTTTATAAAGGCAGAATATATTTCAAAAAATGCTATCAAAGTGGGCATTAAAACAGAATATCGCTAAAGATGACTGTGGTAAAATTAGCTCTTACAGAAAAATGAAATTAAAAATTCTTCGAAAGCAGCCAGATAAAATTGTTAAACTGGGTTTGCCTTTAATCATATTTTTTATTTGTTTATTTATTTTTCTTGAAATGAGCTCTTAACTTCGAAATCTACATCCGTCTATAGGCCAAGCCGACATGGATTTTTTAAAAGTTATTTTATATTGTTTTTACCTAAATGTAGAAGACATGAGCAGAATTAAAATGCATTAAAATAGTAGCCAATGTGTGAGGTATTGTGTAACGTTCCAAACATGCTTCAAATAAAGATTTTTTTTCACGAATAGATTATTATATCATAGATTATTTCATCAGGTGAAGTATATGTACCATCATCACAAATGCAGAAAATTGAACGATGTAAAGTTTTTATTCGAAAATACGTAAAAAAAAATGATTCACAAAAAAAAGAGAAATAAATAAATAAAAAGAAAGAACGAAAGAAATGAAAAAATATCCATGCATAGTATGAAGTTTTCAACTAGAGATATAACAAAAAATAGTTTACATTACTGCTCCCCCCCCCCCCAAAAAAAAAAAACATATCTTCTTCTTCAAACATCTTTTACTTTCTAAAACAGATTTTTTGAAACACGTTTTTTTTTTTTTTCAGAATTTAAACTAGCATTTTTTTTATCAGATTTATTTAAACTCAATTATTCAATGCTAACATATCCCGTTAACAAAAAGAAAAATAGACTAACCATTTACGATTAACAAATTTCTTAATTTCGAACTTATATATTCAGTCATAAATAGCATAAGAATTTATCTGATTACAATTTTCGAAAAGCACACACAAGCGTGATATATTTATTCAAAGATAAATACGCTTGAAAACAGAAAATTAAACAAGCAGTATTTAAATTTTTAGTCACTGCGTAATTTTATCTTTGTTAACCAATATGTCTGTACATTAAAAAACCTACTCCCTATCTGGTCAATTGACGAGAAATTAATTTCCGTTCAAATATTATTTGTATGTGGTCTTCTTTCTAACCTTCGCGATAAAATTATTTGAAAGAAACAATCTAAATATTGACACAGCACTTAAAAGAGCAAGAAACATCATAACACCGTGTCGTAAATCGAGCACATAACCGACAAACACGAAAGGAACGTTTCAAAACGAGAAAGTAAACAGATAAAAATTGGCATTGAACAAAGAATTTTTTTTTTATTGTCATCAAAGTTTTTGAGAAAAAATACACATATCAGATTTACTGGGAGTAAAAACTATAATGATATTTCTAATTTAAAAAAAAAATTATATATTTTTTAATTGTACCTCCAAGAGAAAAATATTTGGGCAATAACTTCTTATTGTTGAAATATATTACTATCTTTGCAATATACGTGTAAAATTGTAATAATTCTGGTGTTCTTCTTATGAAGCATTTAGTAGAATGCTATGTAACTCTTACAGATTCAGTGCAAAATTTCAATTGTGTTTTAAATCATTCTAAATTGATAAACAACTGATACCTTGTTCACATTTGCTCAGATCGAGAAATTTACGTATACAGGCATTCGAAAGAATTTAATGGGGGTTTCTCCATAAAAAATGATGAGTCATCTTTAGTCTTCATACTTTTATTAGCAGCATATTATAGAAAACATTTCTCAAAATTCCACTCTGATAACGTTAAGATAATCTCAGATAATGTCCCATAATTTTAAAAAACTATCATTGATTTTTGAAAAAAATAGAATGAGAAAGCTATTGTCATCAGAAAACTACCAAACAGCACATATAATGGCAAGTGAAAAATCGAACAAATCTGTCTCCTCATTTTATTGCATCGGCTTTTTATAAAAAGCTTGCATTAACACAAATGATGATGTCGCGCGAGCTCTGGGTAGTGAGAAGAAATTAAGTAATGCGTGAAGACTACGCCACGTCCACTGAACAGTAACTCTGTAAAGTGTTTCGTTCATTTCGAAGCATACAAATTTTGAAGTAAAAAAGTACAACAGAGCGTGAAAATTCTCGGAAGAAAATAAGTAAAAAATAAAAGAAATGGCTCTTTTAAAAATATTCGAATTCAGACTAAATGATAAAAATAGTCAAAAATGATGATACAATGTGGAAATGAACTAAATTAACTAATTAATTAAATATTTAAATAACTTGCGTATAATAATAATTACTTTAACTAGAATTTAACATTATTAGTTTATAGATATTATTAAGAATAGCAAATTAATAAATATGCCAGTAGTTTAGCATAATAAAAGAAAATATCGTAATGTCAACATGCCTTCCTGAAGCATCTATGTTATGTTATTTTGCAGCGGCTTGAATACTTAAGAATTCTTAAGGATCCCATTTTCATCCTTTTTAAACTTTTCTATTATTTTTATTTACTTATTGTGGATACTTTTTAAATAAAGTAAAAGAGAAGAAGAAAAAAAGACTATTACAAGAAACAAAGACTATTGCTTGAGCATCTAAGTAGCTTTGATTGCCAACTATTGACAAAACTCTGGAACTCTTTTAAATTCAAAAACTGAAGGGTGGTTCCTAGTGTGCACAGAAGTAGGAATTAAAACTATAGCTATATAGCAGATAAAGGGCAAAAAACGTACGTTGAGAAAGAAATAGAAAAAAAAAACGAAAAAAATATTTCTATATCGTAATATTTATAATATATATTCCACAACGAAAAAGTAAGAATTTATATTATAAATAAATATTTTGCTTATAAGACGTTGTTGTATTAATAAAAGCATCTAAAATGCATTAAAAAATTTTTGTTTACATGTTTCAAATATTTTGAATCGAGTCATCTTCAGAAAATCGTTTTTATTTACATGTTTCAACTCTTTTTAATCGAGTCATCTTCAGAAAATCTTTTTTATTTACATGTTTTAGAAAATCATTAAAAAGAGTTTAAACATGTAAAAAAAAAATTTTTTTTAATGTTTTTATTAATATAACAACGTCCTATAAGCAAAATATTTATTTATAATATAAATTTTTACTTTTTCTTTGCGGAATATACCGGGTGTCCCAAAAATGACTGATGGATTTTAAAATTCAATAACTTGCAAACGGTGACAGCTATTTAAAAATTTTTTGCAGGAGGGTTATGTATAATGTCAGGAATTTTTTTACCGTAATTTTTTATTTTAGTTCGCATCTCAAACAATAGGTTGCGCTGACGGTGATTGAAGGCCCGGTGATCAGTGCTGAGTGAAGCGTCGACCTGGCCTTCAATCGCCGTCAACGCCACCTATTGTGAGATGCGAACTAAAATAAGAAATTACGGTAAAAAAACTCCTGACATTATACATAACTCTCCTGCAAAAATTTTTTAAATAGCTGTCACCGTTTGCAAGTTATTGAATTTTAAAATCCATCAGTCATTTTTGGGACACCCGGTATATTATTAATATTACGATATAGTTATTAATGGATCTAATCAAGAACTGCTACGGTTATTTTTCACATTGAAAATATATTATACACATTGGATATTATAAATTATTGATACCAATTCATAAGCATTAAAATTATTATTTTTTAAATATGATTAGATGTGATTTACTTTTGTACTGATATCAATTCATATAAATTATAACTATTATTTTTTTTTTAAGTAATTAGAAGCACTAAATGCAATGCTTTGAAGAAGTATTTTGGCATTTTTATTTCAAAATATGTTTAAGTATTTACTTTTTTTTTAAATCTATAATTCCTTAAATATTTTTAAAAAATATAATAAAATCATAACAGATTGTTTACAAACTTTGACATTTTATTCACAAACTCCATTTTGTAAACTGACTAAGATGAAAATCGATACAAATTTAACTTTTCCCGATGATTCGCATTTCCTTCACAATTTCCGAAAATTATTTAAGTGAAGTTATGCATCCCTGATGAATTTTAAGGTTGGGGGTGGAAAAGATTTCATAAAACCCAAGAACAACAATGTCCGGGTATTTTCGCGAAAAAGCTAATTAAGCTGCTGTCATTAAAATGTCATTAAGCAATGGGCGAGGTTTGGCACATGCAATTCCAAGAGAGAGTAGTCAAAACTTAAAAGTGAATTTTTATAATTTTCAGATTAATTTTGTTCTAAACCGAAGGGAATTTATTATATGTAATGACATTAGTTTGTGGATTTATATATATAATGTAATTATTCACGTGCAAATCATTAGAACAAAGTTATCACTAGATCAAAGATTATACTTATCCTTTTTTAGAGTTTAATTCATCTCAAAATGTCAGTTACGGAAACTGTACTGTTTTCTCGGACAAATAAAAGTATTTCGTAAAATTTTACGGAAAAATTCGGGTATATTAATAGATATTTTTTACAGTGTAGTTTTTCTGTTATTTAAGATAATCTCAGTTTTTTTAATTTTTGTAATTTTACATAAGACTGTAAATAATGGATTATCCGTAGATTCTCTGTAATTTTACAGATTTTTTTTTTCTACAGGTTTTTGTTCATCTGACGAAATCCTATTCGTCTCTGTCCTCTGTCTGTCTGCCTGTCACAAAGTCCATAAACAAAAACCGTATAAGTAAGAGATCACAAATTTTGTGTGCTTACTGCTGAATACTTCGTGTCACACGACAAATCATAAAATTTTGAAAAAGTCTATTATTTTAATTGAAATAATTTTGTCAATGTCATCCATTCATTTTTGCGAAAACAGAACCTTAATATGAAAGCTTTGAGTGTAGACATCGTAGCTTGGAAGTAAAGCGTCTCGTAGTAAACAGGAGATTGTTATTTCTACCTCCTACTCTAAGTTGATATTTTCACATTAAAATGGATTTAATTAAAAGAATTTTTTTCTTTCTGGCCAATTTGAAGGTTTGTATTATTAGGGTTTTGCTTATCTGGCATTCATAATATTTTTTGAAATTCGATTTTCTGTCTAGAATAAAAGTTCTTGTAATTTATTAATGGTTCAGATTTTTAAATTTCGTTTAAACATTTTTTTTTTCTTTTCAGAAATTTAAAATGTTATTTATATCTCTGCTCATTTTTTTTTTTTTTTCATTTTGGATTTTCCAAAAATTTGGAATTTTGGAATTTATACAAATAATTGGATTTGAACATTTTTAATTTGTTTAAAATACATAATTTCCTTTTATAATTACTTTAAAATTAAATTTATTAGTGCTACCATCTATGTAATAATTTATTAATTATAAATCAATAATTTAAATTTATAATCAAAATACAAGTTGTTTTGAAATAAACATAACACAAAATTTTTTGTACGATCTGCGATCACACTTATCCATTTATTACATCTTAAAAGCCCTTATTTTGAAATTCAGACCAAAAAAGTGATGTTTTGATAGTTGTATTTTTTAATTGCCTTGGTATTTTTTTTTTTAATGTTGAAGTAAATCATATTTAACGATTAATCTGCAATTTTTAAGCCCTGAAAGAATTTTCTCTTCCCTATAGAAAGTATCAAAGTTCACGTTTGTGAATGCCATTTTTATGAAAAAGGAAATCCCAATATTTTTGGAGTGGTATATCTCTGACAAGCAACAATATCCCAAATTTCTTTTGACATAAACTTATAGTATAACACTACCTGCTTATTAAACTTTATTTGTTTCCATGGGGCATTGTTATTTTACATTGTTATGTTGCCACAAAGTACAGTCAAAATGACGTTTTTGTCCATTTTCCGCTCTTAATATCTTATTTAAGCTATATTACCTCAAAGTTTTTCTTATAGAATATGAAAGTGCACGACTAGGACAAGCTAAATAATATAGTGCTGCACGGAGATATTGGTTCTGTTAGTCTATAACTTGTTAAATATTAAAAATTTCCAAAATCTGCAACATTTAAAGTAGTTTATTTCAAAAAATTGCCACAGTTGGATGAAAAAAAATGTGTCATGCAATAATTGAACATATGTACAAAAACATGGAAAAGAAAAAGAGGTGGGGTCTCTTGATATTTTTTAGTAAAAAATTTACCGACTAGCAATTTTGGCCGTAAAATCGTGTTAAATTGAATTAATCTCAAATCCTTAAAAAGAATATGTGAATATTCACTCTATTTGTCTACCGTCTTTCCTTTACTGGCTAATCATTTTTACTTAAGTCTGGAAATCAAAAATATAAACGAATTCGAAATGTCAGATACACAACATACCTAAATTCTTAATAAAGTAAGGAGTTGTTAAAATTACGTCAAAAAGTTTTTTATAAACTTTTATGGAGTTATTCTGTTGCATGGAGCTGTACATATAGGGTAACATCCCCAGTAATTGGCAGGCACCAGTGATTGCCACATCCTACAAAAATGTCCTAAAATAAAATTTATATCCAGTCTTTTAAAAATGCAAGACCATATACCAGCTATATACTCTTTACTTTATAGATTATAACTTTGATTTATGCTACTAGATAACAATAGTGCCTAGGAAAG
The DNA here is from genome assembly GCA_964019185.1 of Maratus speculifer. Lineage (NCBI taxonomy): Eukaryota > Metazoa > Arthropoda > Arachnida > Araneae > Salticidae > Maratus > Maratus speculifer. Next base: position 241,353,549 of record OZ025296.1, read on the forward strand.
AGAAACAATTATGGCTTGTAACAAATTAGCCATTTTTTTTTTCCAAATGCTTCTTTTCTGGTTTAAGAAAGGCATGTATTTCAATTTATTGTTATCTAATTTATAGTATATTTTAAATGACAACAGATTTGTTTAGTTGAAAAAAGTTACTTTAATTGTGTAAAAGTCTAATTGCCAATTACTGGTCATTAAAGCAAATTTTTATAAATATAGTTTTATAAAAATACTTTTTTAAATATTTTTGCTTTTAGTGGGCAAAATAGATACACATAGATATGCACTCTTTTATGTAAAAATATTTGCAAGTAAATATTTTATTTCTTGGTAATGAAAATAGAAGTAAGTTTAAAAATAAATCCTTAATGTGCCAATTACTGGGGATGTTACCCTATAACGTTATCACTTGTTTGATAATATCGGACCTTCTAACACTCCCCTCTCCACCGCTCTTACGATACTATTTGCTATCATCTCTTGAATCCCTTCCCCCTTCTGTGAAAGGATATTTTCATCAATGTCTAAAAGTTCTTTTGACTTTTTTTTAGTTACATGTAAATATGATTACATTTAAATTTCGCATATTTTATACATTCTAGAAAAGTAAATGAAATATCATATTATATGCGAAATAATTTGAAATCACATGAAAAATAAATCTCTACAATAGTTCATAATTTCATTCTATTTAAGATAGCATAGAATGAATTAAAGTATAGTAGTTTTCTTTATATTTATTCGTTCTATCTACATAAGTATTTCGTATTGCATTTTGAACTGATAATCACTAATACCGCTTTCTTCATTGCATTCAATTTCGCTCATTGCCTGATCAAATGTTTTCCATCCTCTTAGTCGATGACGCCTTTTCAACTAATTGTGAATCCATCTCTCCGAAAGTAAATGTCAATATTGACCGGCTAGTAATTTTGGCTGTAAAATGATATGAAATTGGATTATTTTCAAATCATTAAAGGATAAGCGAATATTCACTTTATTTGACTACTGTATTTTCTTCACTGAATAATTTCATTGTTAATTCAGTCTGGATATCTGTAAACTAAGTCTAATATAAACGAGTTCGAAATTCTAGATACATAACATATTCAAATTCTTAATAAAGTAAGATGTTGCTAAAATTACGTAAAAAAATATATAAACTTTTATACTGTACTTGGTCTGTATTTGGGTCTGTACATGTGTACATACGTAACGTTATCAACTGTTTGGTATTATTGGAGCTTCTCTCCCCCCCCCCCCTTGCGATATCATACGCTATCATCTCTTGAACAATTTCCCCTTTTCTGTAATGATATAGTTATCAATGTTTAAAACTTCTTTTGATTTTTTGATTTTTATTCTTTTGTTTGGAGTGGTACACATACGTGATTACGCTTGTATTTCTCATAATTTATAGATTCAAGAAAAGTCAATGAAATATAAATGAATAGGAAATTCCAGATTCATAGCACATTCAAATTCTTAATAAAGTAAGGTGTTGTTAAAAGTACATAAAAAAACTTTTACGTAAACTTTCATGTTATATTTGACTGTATGGGACAGTACATACATAACGTTATCAACAGTTTGGTACTATCGGATCTTCTAATGCCCCCTTACGATATCATATGTTATCAAATCTTTCCCTTTCCCCCTCCTATGTAATTATACTATTATCAATATCCAATATTTCTTTTGTCATTTTGTTTATTTTTTCTTTTATTTTCTATCTTTTTAATTTTTTTCGAGGGATATATATATATATCGTTATGATTACGTTTATTTTTCGCATACTTTATTGATTCAAAAAAGTCAATAAAATATCACATTATATGCGGAATAATTTTACCTCAAATAATATTTTTAAAAAAATCTCTTGAAAATAAAATCTGTACAGTAGTACTATTTCATAATAACATAAAATAAAAGTCTATTAATTTTCTTTATATTTATTAGTTATAGCTGAATGTGTATTTCGCATTGTATTTTGAACTGATAATCACTAGCACTACCTTTTCCATTGTATTCCCTTTCGCTCATTGCCTGATCAAATGTTTTCCATCCTCTTAGTCGATGACGCCTTTTCAACTAATTGCAATCCATGCCTCTGAAATGAAATGTCCATATTGACCGAGTAGTAATTTCGGCCGTAAAATAATATGAAATTGGATTATTTTCAAATCATTAAAGGATATGCGAATATTAAATTTATTTAACTTCCATATTTTCTTTATTGAAAAATTTCATTGTTATTCCAGTCTAAAAATCAGAAATATAAACGAATTTGAAATTCCTGATACATAACATACTCAAATTCTTAATAAAGTAAGGTGTCGTTAAAATTATGTAAACTACTTAAATGTTATATAAAGTTTCCTGCTATATTTTGTTGTGTGGGTTCTGTACATATGTAACGTTATCAACTGTTTGATAATATTGGACCCTCCCCCCCCCCTTAGGATTTCGTATGTTATCTTCTCTTGAGTCCCTTCCCCCTCTTGTATATTGATACTCTTATCATTGTCTAAACTTCCTGTTAACATTTTGTTTTTATTCCTTTTATTTATTTATTTATTTATTTTTGGCGGGGGGTGATATATAAATATGATAACCCTTATTTTTCGCATACTTTGATAATTAAAGAAAAGCCAATGCAATATCACATTATGCGTGATATAATTTTATCTTAAATAATACTTAAAATAAATCTACTGAAAAATAAATTTCATTATTAATACTATTTCATAATAGCATATAATGAATTAAAGTCTAGTAATTTTCTTTATATTTATTAGTTATATCTACATAAATATTTCGCAATGAATTTTGAATTTAAAATTAAAATTAAAATTACGTAAAAAAACTTGTATGTAACTTTCATGCTATATTTGGTTGTATGAGGCTGTACATCTATATCGTTATCAACTGTTTTATAATATCGGACTTTCTATCCCAATTCCTTACGATATCATATGGTATCATCTCTTGAATTTATTCTCCCTCCTGTGTAATGATACCATTATCAATGTCTAAAATTTCTTTTGAACCCCCTTTATTTTTGAGTGATATATAAATATGATTACGTTTATTTTTCTCTTACTTTATTGATTAAAGAAAAGTCAATGAAATAACACTTTATATGTGAAATAATTTTATCTCAAAAAATCGAAAAAAAATCGCATAAAAAACATATTTGTACAGTAGTACTATTTTACAATAATATATAATGAATTAAAGTCTAGTAGTTTTCTTTATATTTATTAGTTATATTTGCATAAGTATTTCGCATTGCATTTTGAACTGATAATCTCTAATACCGCCTTCTTCATTGCATTCACTTTCAATCATTGCTTGATCAAATGTTTTCCATCCTCTTAGTCGATGACGCCTTTTCAACTAATTGCAATCCATCACTCCGAATGTAAATGTCAATGTCGACCGACTAGCAATTTCGGCCGTAAAATAGTGTGAAATTGAATTATTTTCAAATCCTTAAAAGATATGCGAATGTTTACTCTATTTGACTACCGTGTTTCCTTTACTGGCTAATCATTGTTACTTCAGTCTAGAAATCAGAAATACAAAAGATACAAAAAACGAAATTCTAGATACATAACAAACTCAAATTCTTAATAAAGTAAAATGTTAAAATTACGTAAAAGATATATAAACTTTCGTGCTATATTTGGTTGTTTGGGGCTATACATATCAACGTATATACGTTATCAACTCTTTGGTATTATTGGAGCTTCTTGCCCCCCTTACGATATCATATGTTAACATCTCTTGAATTATTTCCCCTTCTCTGCAATGATATCGTTATCAATGTCTAAAACTTCTTTTGATTTTTTTCTTTTGTTTGGAGTATTATATAAATGTGATTATAAATTTAAATTTTAGATAAATGTAATGCTGATTTTTCGATTAATTTATAGATTAAAAAAAAACAATGAAAAACTCTTTATAAGTGAAAATTTTTTTATCTCGAATAACACTTAAAAGAAATAGTTAATATTTATAAGTATTTAATAATACTGTCACATCTTGCATTCAGTAGTAATAATATTTTCTTGTGTTTGTCCTGCATAAGAAAGAAGTAGACAAAATTTATCAATAAAAAAGATGGACAGCATTCTTTTTGTTTTATGTATTAGTAAACACAAGTATCATTCAAATATAATTCTCATGTGTTTTCTCGAAAAACGTGTTATATATGCATACAGATATTACAGAAGGATAGGAATGCGACACATTGGGATATTCCATATTTTGAAATTAGTTTTATAATCATTTAATGGTTAATTTCTTTGTATTTTCATAAGTAGACTAAAACAAAGTATGCAATTTTCATGTAAAGTTACATAAAAAAGAAGAAAATTTTTCTGGACAAGAAATGATAACGACATCAAAAGACATACCACCTCACCTTTGAAATATCTTACGATATCATGTGCTAGCCCCACCTCTCCTCCCTAAAATGACAACGTTATATGTGCACAGCCCCTATGTTGTTAGTTAGCTATATTTAATTAATTAGCCTGTTGTAATTAGGCATGGAAACTTTAATGTCAATTTCTTTTATTATAGTAATTTTTTAAGTATAACTTTTTTGAATAAAAATTAACATTACTGAAAACATTTACAATAAACTTATATAACATGTCATTTTTTTTATAGAAAAACAAAATAAAGTCAATTTTTGGCATAAATTACTAGGCAAATATTTTGGTGCTTAGATTTTGCTATTACTGATCCAATAGCTGCAAAAAAAAAAAAAAAAAAAAAAATATATTGTAGTATTTCGTTGCGAGTATGTTTTAATGTAAAAGCAAAATTTTTGCAACATCTACACTCTTTTTTGAAACTGATGTTCTCGCATATCGTTTAACTTAGTGTACTTAATATCGCTCTCAATGGCTGCTACACGGTCCATATGTTTTCCATCCTCTTGGTCGATGTCACTTCTTCAACTAATTGCAATCCATCCTTTTTAAGGTGAATGTCAATATTGACGGATTCTTCTTTTCGGCCCGAAAAATAACATGAAAAGGGATAACTCATGGATTTTCGGAGATTGCTCGAATACTTACTATGTGAGTTAACAATCTTTTTTTTATTCAAATTATTTTATAATTATCAAAGCTTAGAATATTGGAAATATCAGTAAATTGTAAATTTCAGATTCCTCAATGTACAAGATATATTTCAAAGAAAACAAAGGATAGAATGTATATATATATGTCTGTGTGTGTATACATAAAAGGTACTACTCGATTATTCTATCGACGAATTTTGCCAAATTATGTAAATCGCCAATCTAATAGCCAAATGATACATATTGACGTAATTTTTATTTTAAATAATGAAAGAACAAATAAATTAGTAAAACATTAATAAAAATAAAAATAAAAAGTCAAAATAAAAATCACTTGATGATGTTTTAAACATGTGTATCGTACTTAATGTAATTGAATATGACATTCGCGATCATCCATTACTGGTATTTAATCTTAGAGTTAGGCGAGAGTTCTTTGGTCGACGGGATAATCAAGTTGTACCATAAATAAATTAAATATTTCATTTATGATCTAATATAAATACAATATCATTCATGAAAGAATTTTTTCAGTTGTCTCACTTTCATTTCATTAAAGTCAGGTTCAATGAATCAGGCAATAAATATTTGGCCATTACATTGTCAATGTGTTTCAATGTAAAAACAGCATTTCTTGCAACATTTAATCTCATTTCACTGCTAATATTTTCTATGTAAAGTAAATTTTTTCAAAAATAGAATTCCGTAATGGTATACAATTACTGAAATCGTAGTAATTTTTTATTTATCCATTGAATCTACTATAATTTTCACATTTTATTTTAAACTGATAATCTCAAATATCGCCTGCTTCAATGTACATATTTTCGCTCATAATGGCTGCTACATGGTCCATACATGTTTTCCATCTTCTTACTCGATGTCACTTCTTCAGCTAATTGCCCATCCATGCTTTTTAAGCTGAATATCAATGTTGACCGATTCGTATTTTTGGCCCGAAATATAACATGAAAAGGTATAACTCATGAATCCTCGCAGAATATTCGAATATTTACTATACCAGATTACAAGGTTTTCTTTATTCAATTCATTTTATAATTATTAAAGCTTACAATATCCAAAAATATAAATAAGTTGTAAAGTTTAGATTTGATAACATACAAAACGCCATTTCAAAGTAAAGCCAAGATAGAATACACACATACACACACTCATATATATATATATATATATATATATATATATATATATATATATACTATACAGCCAAAGGTGAGCGGCCACTTGCGATTTTCGACTTTTTTTTTAAATATTTAGAAAAAATATAAGGAATTATCCTGAAATTCTAAGTTTGCTTGTAAACATAATAGTACAGGTCATACATATCCGTGAAGATTTTTTTCCCGAAACACCATAGGGGACCATCAACAAATTGAAAAAAAACGAATACCTTTTGGATAACCCTGTCAAAACTAATGTAACAAAAGAGTTCAAGCTGAAGATTATGAGTAATAGATAGATAGAGGCTTATTGTTATAAACTGTGCTCATTTTTATGTGGATAGCGTGTATACACAAAGATAAATTAAGGTTTTTTTTTTTAGAGTCCCAAATTTTCCCAAGTTTTTTGCTTATAATTTGTAGAGTTCTTATTATAAAAAAGTGTTCTTTTCAAAAATTATGACAAACAGCATTATACACAACACTTTGTATTCAGAATTTTAAAATAAGGAAAATTATATGAAAAATAAGCAGGTTTACTAATTAATTTTTCCCTGCACACACTGTAAAAAAAAAGGGTCGATCTACTAAAAAAACTTTAGTAATCCTTGTAATTACTAAAAAATGTTTAGTAATCTTAGTCGGTTACTAGAAAATCTGTAAGAATTACTAGAAAAAAGTTAGCAACAAATAGAGTTAATAGTTTTATATTTTTAATAGCTATTACTAAAACTCACTTGGCGTGGCCTCGATGGCATAGTGGTTATAGTAACGGACTCCAGGCTAAAAGGTCCCGGGTTCAATACTGGACAGCGCCAAGTACGCCCCGAATGTATGTAGTGTAAGTACTCTATAATAAAGGGGTTATGAATTTCCTGTTGGAGCTGGTCTCAATGTTTGATGCTGCCATCTATTGCGTTTTTGCCGAAAATCTATCGCTTCAGAAGTCTGGATGCAGCTCGAAGGAAGCTCCTGCCCTTCGGACGCACGTAATTGTTATTAAAAATAATTTTGGAGCTATTACTAAAATTTGCTTGGTGGCTCATACTAAAAAATTTTAAGTTAGTTATACAAAATATTCTTTTGTTCGGTTTACAAAAGAAATGCTTGTTTCACTTGCAGAAAAAAAGTTTGTAATGGTTACTAAAAAATTCTGTGGAATACAAATTTACTAAAAAAATTTTAGTAAACTCTTGATTTTTTTTTTTTTTTTTCAGTGCATGCGTGAAGGCTATCAAAATTTCATTTACATATTTTGTTAGCAAAATGTATGGTGCAACTTTTGTAAAAGTTTTAAATCATAGCTTAAAAATTCTGAATGTGATCGGTGATAAAATAAGCTCATAATCCGTTATTTCCAAAATAAAGCCAAAAGATGAAGGGCTATATGCTATATCCATCTATCCATTGATTAGTGACAATATAGAATGCTCAATATGACTCATATTACTATATTTAGAAACAGCCCCTCATGTTACAATATAAAAACAACGTTTTTTGCAATATTTTATACCATATCATTGCTATTATATTTCATATAAAATAAATTTATTCAAATATAACATTTCGTAATGGTATATAATTCGCGTTTGTAATGACCGAAAGGTGGCGTTGTATAGACCTGATAATCGTTTGTTTACGTAGTGCTTGCTGTTTGTTCCATGCCATAGCATAGCGAAACCCGTTTAAGGCGAAGGTGGACCTTCAAATCGACAAAAATCATCCAAAATTTTGAAAAATACTTTTTTATTTCCCAACTCATGAAGCGCTTATTATGAGTTTATTATAAGTATATTATAAGTGTATTATAAGTAATATTCATTTATTATATGGTATTTAATGTTCTTTATTATTGAAATACTGATATTTCTAACTTAACAGTGAATTTTCTTGAAATAAAAATTTCGGGATAATCTCAAATTTCAAAATGTTCCATGCGCATCCCTAATTTTTTGAGTTCTTCAAAATTTGTTATGTCATTACCTCATAGCACATAGAAAAAATGTTAGTTAAAATAATTGTATTTCGGACCTCATAAGCTGTAAATTCTTCATCAAAAGTATGATTTACAGTGTTTTTTCACTATAAAAATTGGTATTTCGACTTATTATTATTATTATTAATTTTAATTTTCTATTTATGTTTAAGATTTCAACTAAGTTTTACTCTTAGGTCTGAAAGGTATCTCATAAATAAAAATTATTATTTTATATGCAAAAGAAATGCGCATGGAGCATTTTTAATTAATTAATTATTTCAATAATAAAAAATGAATAATTACCAAAGTAATTCATATTTTTCCTTGCAATTTTATCTTTTCTCAAACAACTACAATTGTAATCACATATTTTATTTTGAAGCAAATCGGTTCAAAAGAAAAATAAATTTTTTTGAGAGTCCACCTTCGCCTTAGAGAGCTATTTAAAGTGCAGTTTTTTAACTTTTTTATTTAATTATGAGAGATAAATTACAAATATCGACAATTTTAGAATTTCTAGATGCTGGAAAATCTAGTAATTGCTTTAGAGAAGCTGAAGCAATTATTGATTCAAAGAGATTAGTAATGTGCGGCATTAAAGAATGCAAAGAAGAAGAAATAGAGATTGTAGGCTCGTGTTTACAAACAAGCCAAACAAAAGGAAATCCCCATATTATTTCAGGTTTGCTAGTAAAGGAAAACAAAAATTTGAAAATAAAAAAATTTTCTTGCTCTTGCAAAGCTGGAGCAAGCAAATCATGCAAACATTGTGTTGCTGTCATGCTATTTTGTCATGAGTAAGTCAAATGTATTTTTTTATATTATAGATCTAAACTTTGTGTATAAAATTTTGATTTTAGATAATTTTAATACAAAGAACACAACGTTGCATGCGTTATAGAACTGTTTATTTATTTATTTATTATAGAATTGTTTATTTATTTATCGGCCTTTTAAACACTGATTTCAGCGGAAGATGTTCACGGTATCAGTTCTATTTCGTTTCAGACTTTGTCCGCGAGAGGGCGTCTATTTCATTTCAAACGCGAATTACAAAAATCGTAGTAACTTTTCATTTATCCGTTAAATTTACGTATGATTTTCATATTCTATTTTAAACTGATAATCTCAAATATCGTCTGCTTCAATGTACTTAATTTCGCTCATAATGGCTGCTATAAGATCCAAATGTTTTCCACCCTCTTAGTCGATGTCATCTCTTTAATATGATGCAAACAATTTCAGAGCTATGTCAATATTGACCGATTTGCCTTTTCAGTTCTAAAACGATACGAAAGATGATTCTCAAATTGTCAGAAGAGGATGTACGAACACCCATTGTATCGGATTACAATGTTTTCTTCATTCAATTTATTTTATAATTATCACAGCTTAGAACATTGGAAACATAAATAAATTGTTAATTTCCGATTCCATAATTTACAAGACGCCATTTCAAAATTATACCAGGGTAATACACACACACATATACATATATATAAATACACAGATAATCAATGTTTTGATAAGAGTACAATATCTCTCACTAAGTATTTTTTCAGCATTCTATTGTCTCATTTTGAGCTCAATAAAATTAGGTTCAGTGAATTAGGCAATAAATATCTGGCCATTTCATTGTCAATATGATCCAATGTAAAAAAAAAAAAACATTTTTTGCAATATTTTATACCATTTCATTCAATATTTTCTATATAAAATACATTTCCTCAAAAATAGCATTCCGTAATTATATACAATTACTGAAATCGTAGTAACTTTTCATTTATCTGTTAAATCTACCTCAGATTTTCACATTCTATTTTAAACTGATAATTTCAAATATCGTCTGCTTCAATGTACTTACTTTCGCTCATAATGGCTGCTATATGGTCCAAATGTTTTCCATCCTCTTAGTCGATGTCATCTATTTAATATGATGCAATCAACTTCTGAGCCAAATGTCAATATTGACCAACTCGGCTTTTCAGCCCTAAAATAATACGAAAAGGGATTCTCAAATCGTTGGAGGAGGATGTGCGAAAACCCACTATATTGAATTACGATGTTTTCATTATTGAACATATCTCATCAAAATTACAGTCTTAAATATTAGAAATATAAATAAAATTAGCATTTTTCGAACCCAAAACTACGGCCGTTTCTCATTCAAGCAAGAATATATATATATATATATATATATATATATATATATATATATATTTAAAGAATATAGTTTTATATTTTACAAATAATTTACTAGAAACTTTCATATTAATATTTTTTACGAAATATTATTTTTCAGCATCCAATGTCTCCGATTAGATTAAATGAATAAACATTACCATGCCAAAAATTTTAATTTCCATATTTTATATTAACTTCCATAATGTTTAAAATTTATTCTCCATAAAAGTTCTAAATAAATTATTAATAACCGTTTCTGCTCCGAATTATCTCTCAGAATTTAATCTAATTGTATTTGTAAACAAATTAAAAAAACTTTTAATGTTTTTTTATATATTGATTATTATATATTGTTTTTATATATGTATTGATAAATGAATTATGAGAATCATTGATTGTAGTAGAATAATTCCTCATCCCATAGCTGACCATTATACTACACATACTACAGCATTTATATGAAGCTATATGAAGTTAAATCTTAATTTTCGATTATTATTATATTTTTTTAACAGTACTCGGCCAAATATGAATGAATAATATTTTTGCCTTCAAAATCATAATTTATAGATAATTCTATTAAACTGTATGACAAGCTTTTAGTTATACATTTAAACCTTGGGAAAATTTTGTGAGGCATTGCCTTTCCGAAAATTAAAAAATAATCAATACAAAAAAAAAAAAAAATGTAATCTTATGTACACAGCAAAAGAGCACAAAAATAAATAAATAAAATAAAATTACTTAAGAAGAATAGTTACAATCTGTGAGAATAAACCCCAGAAAAATAATAACTAAAGAAAAATCAATTGTAAGTATTCGGGAAGAAAAATTTACGATTGTTAAACTTTTCGAAGTTTTGCTTAGTATAAAATTTATCTGGAGTGGCATGCACAATAAGAAAATTTTGTGTTGATTTTGCAGAAGAAAACTGTGTAAGTCAGCTGGCATAAAATCTTTTCTTTTTACTAACAAAAATCTGTTTTTTCATTCTTTCGTTTTTGTTGCTGTTGCTTTTACGAATTTTGCTTTTGAACAGTTAAATACTACAATTGATACCAAAAATACAAAGTTTGTAAAAAAAGAAAATTTTTTCATAAAATCAAATATTTTTATTGAAGTTGTAATTGATAAGTATTAGTACTGAAAAAACTGGACATTTACACCATGAAATGTTACAAATAGATTTGAAAATAAAAATAACATGATTACTAAAGTTGTTCTCAACTGCTCCACTCAACAAGTGCAAAGCGTTTTGACACATTTACAAATTCATTTTTTAATAGAAAGATATAAAATTGGAAGTACTGAATATAGAAGCGATTTTAAATCGATCTTAGTTTTCCATTTTTTGATCAAAAATCCCCTGTCGAGTTTTGAGATATTTCGAGCACGTGATCACCGGTTTTTCTCCTGTTTTTCGACCGTTTTTTCTGCTTTCGTCGGAAAATGTGTTCAAAAATGTCAAGTTTGAAGGCTTGTTAGGATATATCTATCGTGTTTAAAAAAAATTGAGTGCTATTAGACAATTTCTGAATAACAACACTAGCCAGTTTCATACGTTTCCGAACAAAGATAAATGAAAACTTATGTCACTAAGTTGCCCTTTTTGATTTAAAAACATCTTTAAATGATGTACAAAATGTTGCAAAGTTTAAAAACTAGACAAACCTTAAAGTAAATTTAAGGAATTTAAAACGTTTCGATCTTCGTCTGAAATCTTCATCAGGAAAACATCTTTATACTGCTTCCAAACAGAGTAAAACCGTCTTTACTTTGTTTGGAAGCTATTTAAAGTGTCTTTTAGATGAAGATCTGAGACAAAGATTGAAACGTTGAATTTCTTAAATTTACTTTAAGGTTTGTGTAGTTTTTTAAAGTTTGCAACATTTTGGACATCATTTAGTAAGCATGTTACTTTTATTTTCAAGTCTGTTTGATAAGTATTTTTATTTTTTTATAAAGTCCACAGTTTTATTCACAATGTAAGAAATCTGTTGTTTTTTTTTTTTTTTTTTTTTTTTAAGAATTAGATATAGGGGAAACCGCTACACATTTTCCATAGGGGCAGGTTTTTCGTTTCACTTTATTTTTTAAAAGAGCCGGTAGATGAAGCCAGAGGGTTAAGTGGCTGAGTGGCAATATTTTACATACCATCTACAAACGTTTTAGTTTGTTATCTGCTGTTACTTAGGAAAGGAATTTTTTTATCTTTTTTTTTTTTTTTTTTTTTTTTTTTTTTTTGTAATACTGAGTGAAATTTCAAGTTTTTATTAAAACTCAAAAGAAAAAAAAAGTATTAACATCTAACTTATTGTTCTGACGCTGCATGGATTTCATGATTAAAAAGGATATTATTCTTCACAAAACTATGCGTTTTTTTTGCAAATAACTTACATCAATTTCCGTCCAGGCCGTGTAATAGCGACGAAGCTAGTTTTCCAACATCATTGAAAACATCGTTGATCGTTTCTCGTTGAAAAATATGCCTTCTCCTGAATCAGCTCGTTTAATAGTATAAAAATATATCTGTTGCGTAGTAAAATCGGATAAATAACCATATATACTATGAACCATACTTTACTAATACTTAACTTATACTTTGATCAATTAGCCATTTCAGTAAACCTTTCAATATAAAAACAAGTTAATTTAAAAATAAAATAAAATGTTAATATTATTTTTTTAAATGGTTTCATTCTGTTAATTCATTTTATGTTAAGTATGCCTTTGTAGTCATGAGCTACAACTCCGAAATCGGAAAAGTAAATTAACAAAGCTTAAAATTACTTCCCTTGCGTTAACATCAGTCAATTTTATCGTGTTCTTGAACATTCGGGAACTTTCCAACCGAATTACGAATTACTTACAGACATTGAATTAATAACATTCTACTTTTCTCACAAGTCAGCTCGTGCCGCCCCCCCCCCCCCCCCAAAAAAAAAAAAAAAAAAAAAAACACTTTTTGGAATGTAACATAATTTTTTTTTTGGCAATAAAGAAATTTAAAACTCCCTTAAAAATTAAACATTAAAAAATATATAAAATAATCAAGTATGTGCAAGCAAAAAATTATTTAAATTGTTATGCATATTTTTTGTTCTTATAAGTATTTTCTTAGTAAACTATTTAGTGTAACTTTAACATTAAGTCGCTCTTAAAATAATTCTTCTATTCAAAAATTGTCTACTTCTAAGCAATTTTTATTATTATTATTAGCCTAAAAATGTTAAAATCTCATAATGAATTCAATTACCGAGGAATCGGCATCAATATCTACTTTTTTTAAGAATAGATATGCTCATGTACATCTTGAAAATATTTGGATTATAAATTTTTACAGATAAAGCAACGCATTTCGGAATCATAATTAACTCATATTATTGATTTATTATTAACTCATATTATATCATCATTATTATTGTTAAGGATTATATTATATTTTCTTAGAGTAACAAACTACTCGTCTCTTTTTACTGTGTACCTGGAATAAGTGGCTATTTCTCTTTAATTTAGAATTTTCGGAACTTCCAGATGAATAACTAATGCATAGTGATTCTAGGTCATAGAATGTCTCACTCTATACTTAAGCCTGGATTTAAGTTCAAAATATTGACAAGAAAAATATTTTATTAAAGATACAAAAACAAAAAAAGATATAACTTTAATTTCTGAAAAATTGTAATGAATTCATGAGATCTGCAAAAACTATTTCAGGGCTTCCCTGTAATTCAATAACTTATACCATGACATGGACAGGACAGTTAAATAAGACCGTTACAAAGTCTGTAACATTTTAGCAAAAGATATTACGAAGTGCCAGAAAGTAGCAGACGCAGCGAAAGTTTTATCTAAAGCTTCATTTAAAATTGAGTTGATGTCATTAAAGTATATATACTTATCTCTCGAACACTGTTGCTATCAGGTGAAGTGACCAAATGTATTCAGGCTTTTAAAGTATATGCACTTTCTTTGAAAGCCTCTTTTGCCTTTTACGTAACGGCGTCTCTCCAGTGGTCACTCGCTGATAAAAACCCTTTTTAAGAAAGTGTTTTGAAAAGTTCTCGCAAGTGAAAGCGCGTGGCATCGATTTGGAAGATAAAGGAGTGTTTGATGAAGCAGAATGTGTCGTTGGCTACTCAGAGTGATGTGATAAAAATTCTTTACATGGCTCTTTGATGAATGCTTCGAGCCTAATATTTCCTTTTTATGTCAGAGGAAAGTGTAGTTTAGATAAAATAAACTACTACTAACAAGAAAGGAAAGTAGACGACAAGGATGATTCAACGGACGCTTTCCATTTCAATATTTTCTTTATTTATTAAGAGTCTAAAATAGCCAAAATTTCACGATTAATTTACCACCGCTACCACAGTAATTCTCTGATAGCGGCATCGGTAGTTACTTTTTTTAGATATTCTCGTTTACAAGTTACAAAGAATTGAATACTAAGGATTATAAATTTTTACAGATAAAGAACGCATTTTGGAATCATAGGTAACTTGGAGGAGCTTATATACAGTGTCTCACATAAGTGATGGGACACTTGTGCTTTACAAAAGGAAAATAATCAAATAAATTAAAAAAACATGTACACATTTTTTTGTGGGTGTGTTGCATACTAAAATTTAGTAAAGATTATTACATAACATACATTTTGTCAAAATATTAAAATATTAATTTAATAAAAATACAAATGTTTAGAACGGAGTAAAAAATAGCTCACATAAGTGATGGGACACTATTATATATGCAACAAAAATCGTCTGAAATAAGCAATAAAAATATTTTTTGGGGTTTTATTTTTACTTAAAAGCAATTGGCAATAATTTATAAAATCGTCTGCAGTATTTCTCTCCAGTTTGTTTTGGAATTTTTGTGTTTTTTTAGCTCTGTGTAGCCATGAATGCTAAACGAAAAAAAACTTCGCCTGAAATTCGAAAATTAGTTATTAATTTGCATATTGAATGTGGAAAATCTATTAGAAAACCTGCTGAAACAGTTAACTTGAGTCGTTCAACAGTTTTCAATATCATTAAACGATATAAAAAGAATCATATGATTCAGGATAAAAGAAGACCTGGCCGACCATCAAAGCTATCCAATGGAATAAAGCGAATTATCGTTCGAAATATTAAAAAAAATCCAAGAAATAGTGCTTCAAAAGTTGCTGCTGATTTACAAGCATTATATGGAATAATTGTTAATCCTGAGACTATTAGAAGGGTAATTCGATCTGCTGGATATCACGGTAGAGTAGCCAGGAAAAAATTCTTCGTAAGTGAAAAGAATAGAAAACTCAGACTAGCTTTCACAAAATCCAACATAAATAAGAATTCTGATTACTGGAATAAAGTTATATTTGCTGATGAGAGTAAATTTAATATATTTGGTTCTGACGGTAGAATCTTGGTGTGGAGAAAACCCAGGTAAGAATTTCGCAAACAGAACTTGGTACCAACAGTAAAACATGGTGGAGATGGAGTTATGGTATGGGGCTGTATGTCGTCCGCTGGAGTTGGTAATCTTGTTTTTATTGACAGTATAATGGATCAGTACCGTAAAATGGGGTGAATCGGAACACTTTTCAACTTTAACGTTAAAAAAAGCAACAACTGATTTTTTTATTTTTTTTATTTTTCAACTAGAAATTTCGGTTTTGTTTTGTTCTTTACTTTTTAAGCAAAATCGAAACATTTTTACTGTTTATATACATATTATTTATTTTTTTAATGGTGTTCCGATTCACCCCGCAGATAGGGGTGAATCGGAATAAATGCTGTAATCTTTATTTATTCCGATTCAAACTATAATGGGGTTAATAAAAACAGGTAATAATGATAAGAAAGGAATAGGAACACTTAGTTACTGTGAAACCAAGGCCTTTATTTTATATACAAGTAAAGATATGCCTTTTAAAAATTAGAAAACCACTTTTAAATCAAGAAAAATTAAAATTTATTTTAAGAAATTATATTCGAATTGCAGAAGTGGAATTTAATACAAATTTAGACCTCTTCTGTGTTATCCTTTACTAGTAGTCATTGGGTAAGGGAATCTATTCTGTAGACCCAATTGCTGCACGTATTAATACGATCTACTAATACGTCTTCATCCCCAGCTCTTAGTACTATTTGCATCCCTCTATTTTTTAATTGGTTTTTCATTTTGACATATTTGTGTAATGTTTTGGATGTCAGAGAAGAATTCTGTGTAGTTTTTCTAATTAATTTGCTATTTTAAAATTCTTTTATTGTGTGTTCCATGCCTGTTGAATTAGGCGTTGACTTTTTTGTTTAACCAAGTAATTTCTTGGCACCTTTAAAATCTTCAAGTAATTATTACAAACAAAATATTGTTATAATACATATTCATACATATGTTTTCATATATTACATAAAACTATTACTGTATAGAAAAATAAATCATGAGAGAAAAGGTGCTCCGATTCACCCCGTAAATCTTAAACCTCTGATGTTTTAAGCCATTTTTCATTTTTTCATTATGTAGTTTAGAAATAAGTAGAATTTAATACAAAATATCGTTTACAGGTCTATTCTTAATTAAAAATCCCCTCTCTTAGGTTTAGAATACGAAAAATACTGTAGTTACAAAAAAAGTTTTGAAGATATTGAAAAAATGAGGTTTTTGAGGATCCTCTTGAAGTTTTTTTTTATATACCCCAGTAGTTGTGCAAACATGTCAAAACTGAATTTCCCAACTCTTAATGTTATTACCTTTTTATAAAAAAATTTGCAACTAAAAATAGCATCACATATATTTATAATGAATTTATTTGCATGACCTGAAAGTTTCGTTCCTATTCACCCTGCTGTTCCGATACACCCCATTTTACGGTACAAGTATATTGATATTTTAAAGCAAAATTTGAAATCTTCAGCACGAAAATTGAACCTTCATAACGATTTTAAATTCTACCAGGACAATGACCCCAAGCACACTGCTCCGAACGTTACTCTGGCTGCTATATTACTGTCCTGAAATAATAAAAACACTACCACAATCTCCAGACTTAAATCCCATAGAGAATATTTGGCAAGAATTGGAATCAAGAATTCGCAAACACACCATTTCTTCAAAACAACAACTAAAATCGGTGCTTCAAGAAGAATGGAGTAAAATCACTCCAGAAATCACAAAAAATTAGTCGAATCTATCCCAAAAAGATTAAATCATGTTTTAAAAGTAAAAGGAAATCCAACAAAATATTAAAACCTTTTAAAAAGTAAAATTTTTGGATAAATATTTGATGGAAAAGTATGTGTCCCATCACTTATGTGAGCCATTTTTTGCTCCGTTCTGAACAATTGTATTTTTACTAAATTAATATTTTAATATTTTGACAAAATGTATGTTATGTAATAATTGTTACTAACTTTAAATATGAAACACACCCAAAAAATTTTTGCACATGTTTGTTTATTTATTTTATTGCAGTTTCTTTTTATAAAGCACAAGTGTCCCATCACTTTTGTGAGACACTGTATATCCGTTCGGGGTTACATCATATTTCCCTAAAGAAACAAATTATTTTTCTCTTCTTATTGTGTACTACTTGGAATAAGTGGCTATTTCACTTATATTTACAATTTTCCAAACTTTCAGACGAATAACTCTTGTGTAGTGATTCCATGTCAGAGATTGTCTTACTCTAAGCTTAACCCTGGATTTCCTTTCAAAACACTGACAACAAAAAAGTTATAAAAAAAAAACAATCTTTGATCTTTGAGGAAATAAATTTACGAAATCTGTGAAGAAACATTTTAGAGATTCCGTGTATTTGCCTTATAATTCAATAAATCATAATGTGACATAAACAGGACAGCGAAATAACCCTATCACTATGCCTTACTATACTTTAACAAGAGATATTACTATGTGCCACAAAGGAGAAGACGCAGCGAAAGTTTTATCTAAAGATGCATTTAAAATTGAGTTGATGTCACTAAAGCATATATACTTATCTCTCGAACACTGTTGCTATCACGTGATATGACTAAATGTATTCAAGCTTTTAAAGTATGTGCACTTTCGTTGAAAGCCCTTTTGCCTTTTACAGAACAGCGTCTCTCCAGTGGTCACTCGCTGATAAAAACCCTTTTTAGGAAAGTGTTTTGAAAATGTCCTCGCAAGTGAAGACGCTTGGCATCGATTTGGAAGATAAAGGAGTGTTTGATGAAGCAGAATTTGTCGTTGGCTGCTCAGATTGATGTTATAAAAATTCTTTACATGCTCTTTGATAAATGCTTTGAGCTTTAGATTTCCTTTTTATGTCAGAGGAAAGTGTCGTTTAGATAAAATAAACTACTAATAACAAGAAAAGAAAGTAAACGTCATGGATTAACCAACGTGCGTTTTCCTTTTAGTAATTTTTTAATATAATTATGAGTCTAAAAATGTCAAAATATCACAATAAATTCAAATACATTGGTAGCGGCATTAGTAGTTCCTTTTTAATTAAATTAATTATGCTTGTTTACATATTTAAAATACTTAGATTATTCATTTTTATAGATATGAACGCGTTTCGCAAACATAGTAACTCGCAGGAGCTTATTATGTATATCCGTTCTGGATTATATTTCATTTCCCTAGTGTAACAAACTATTCGCCTTTTTTTATTGTGTACTAGAAGTAAGAGGCTATTTCTCTTTAATTTACAATTTTCCAAACTTCCAGACGAATAACTCTTGTTTAGTGATTCTAAGTCATAGGTTGTCTCACTCTAAGATGAACCCTGGATTTCCTTTCAAAGCATCGACAAGAAAAAAAGTTATTTCATTAAAAAAAAATAAAATATCTTTAATTTCTGAGAAATTGTAATGAATGTACGAAATCCGTAAAAGATATTTTAGAGATTCCTTATATTTGTCTTATAATTCAATAAATCAAACCATGACATGCACAGGACAGCTAAATAAGCCCATTACTAGGCCTATTACACTTTAACGAGATATACTACTAAGTGCCAGAAAGTAGCATACGCAACAAAAGTTTTATCGAAAGCTGCATTTAAAATTGAGTTGATGTCACTAAAGCATATATACTTATCACTCGAACATTGTTGCTATCAGGTGAAATGACCAAATGTATTCAGGCTTTTAAAGTATATGCACTTTCGTTGAAAGCCCCTTCTACCTTTTACAGAGCAGCGTCTCTCCAGTGGTCACTCGCTGATAAAAACCCTTTTTAGGAAAGTGTTTTGAAAATGTCTTCGCAAGTGAAAGCGCGTGGCATCGATTTGGAAGATAAAGGAGTGCTTGATGAAGCAGAATGTGTCGTTGGCTACTCAGTGATGTGATAAAAATTCTTTACATGGCTCTTTGATGAATGCTCCGAGCTTAACATTTCCTTTTTATGTCAGAGTAAAATGTAGTTTAGATAAAATAAACTACTACTAACAGAAAAGGAAAGTAGACGACAAAAATGAATCAAGGGGTGTTTTCTGTTTCAATGACTATGCAATACAGGATAGCTCAAAATTTTTATGAAATATGTGATCAAAAAAACTTTTTAAAATTTTATTAAATAACGTTTGTTCCACATAATTTTAGATAAAAGTGTTGTTAACCTCTGAACTCATATTTGTGATCAACAGTACATTTTTTTTATTTGGGATTTTATAAAATAAATACATATAACTTTGTTGGATATTTGTGATAATGAAATATAACACATGATTACTAGAAGGAAATTAACTGATACTGAACTATGATATTTATTTTTAGCACAAATTTTATTTTGATAATGAAAAATGCTAATTAATGAAGGCATTTATACAAAAACTTCGAAATTTGTCACAATTTGGACGGTGCGATTTGGCACTAGAGTGTGGAAGTCAAGAGTTAATTATTGTAATTTCATGCTGATGTTTCAAGATATTTTTTAAAAAATGTAACTTTATTGAAATCTATTACTGACATTTTTTTTACTTATTTTTGTGTAAGCAGCTAATCAGAACACTATATATGATTTGGTTCTTAAGTATCTTTTACTAACGTACAAAATTCATAGTAGAAATATTTATAATATAATCTATATTCTGAAAATATCAAAATTCTATTGGAATCATTTGCAACGCAATCCATATGCTTAATTAATATTAACCTTTAACTAATGTCACCGATCTCAGAGACCATTGCTTTTTTCTATTTATAGTTTAACTTGTAATTTTCAGTTTAACGACAAACACTACTGAAATTTTGTTTCATTTGGAATTTTAGTCCTATCACCAGCGACTTTTAAATATGTGAAAGTTAATTATAACAGTCTTGTACAAAAAGTTTAGTACAAAAACACCATCCTATGGAATAATGTCTTTTATTCATTTTTCGGTCTCACAGACCGCTTCACACTAGCTACGTTGCAATTTCTATCACGGCAGTTAAAGTTTAATACTTCATTAGTTTCAATAATTTTAATTTTTTTAAGAAATCGTAATTACAATTTTAAAATATAAATATTTAACTACTAACACCATATCATACTAAACCAATTTCCAAAATCGCTATTTCTATTACAAATTAAAATTTTATTTTTGTTGGGTAATATTGTCATCGTTTTAAACAGACATTAAACAGTTCATCAAAAGAAAGAATATAATGACAACACAACTGTATTTCACCCATATTATATTTTTTATTTTAGGAAATCGAGATAAATGAAACAGAATCATCTGATTAATGTAGCGACGTTGTAGATTAAGTGCCAGATGGTCGTATGTTTCACCTTTTTGTCGTTTACATTATTCTCTGTTTTTAAAATCTTCATTTATAAAAATTCGAAATGCAGCGAAAAAAGAATTTTGAAAACCATTTCAACTTAATGACATTTTGATGAGGAAATCAGACGAAAAAAATGCTCTTAAATCTTTAAAAGAGCTATTCGCCAAATTCTTTTAAAATGTCGTTTGCAGTTTTAGCGTTTTTTAACAATTACTAACTCAGTTAAGGGAGGAATTGGCCGACTTTTATTAATGTGAGTGAAAGGTCATGTATAAATTTAAAGGGATGTATTTTATTTTTTATAAATATTTTTAACCCAGTTATGCAAATAACTATTTTTTCAATATTAAATACATTACTCGAATTATTGTGCGCATGTGATCAAAAAATATACTTTTAGAAATTTCCAGTAATGTATGGAAATGCATTCGAATGATTTTATACGACCGTGTATATAATATCTATATATTTTTACATCCTTTTCATATCAAACTAAAATGCAATAGAGGAAAGAAATGCACATCACAACTGAAATCGTACTTCTAGAAATTACTATGCATAGATGGCAAAGTATCAGGTATATTACGCAGCCCTGTATATGAATTTATATATTTTTTACTAAATTAGCTTATACTGAATATACAAATATACTACTATTATTATCCCAACTATTGTGACATTTTAAAGTTAGGAGCCAGGAACATCATCGCCGGGGTCCCCGTTCTACCGCACAGAAGTCATGGCAAGCGAGAAGAAAAAAAAAACTAAATAAATATTGAGGATCCAATAAATTACTCATTGGCTACTGCAAGTTCCTGTATTAAACTGTAGTAATGAGAGAGAAAGGCTCCTTTTGAAAACTATCTTTAACCGAAATTTTTAAAAGAATATTCCATCATTTACTTCAACAAGCTGTAAGTCGTACTTATCGAAGAAGAAACCAAGAATCTTCCTTTCCACCTCGAGGTTTCCTTTCTTAAATCTAAAAAGAAAATTCTAGAAAATTCTCTACTCTCGAACCACCATTCTCCATGCAAACATAACTCATGCTCAGAGTCGAGACTTTTTTCACAGATGATAATTTTATAAATAAAAAATATTATTTAACCAATTTATAATCGACTCAGAATTTGAAATATCCTGTGCAAACGATCTTTTTGCAGATGATTAATTTTGAGAGAAAAAGAAAAGAAATGAATTTATTGTTATGCACACATATCGAATGTTGAAGGAGGGAAAATAAATAAATAGATAAATAAAAATAATGATATTTTTTGAAAGGTATGGTTTTGGAATAAATTTAATAAGACTTTCTAAAAAAGGGCTGATAAAAACAGAAAAAATGAGCTTTATTTGAAATATTAAGAAATAAAGTTTAATTAAGAATATTTTTAATAAATAACCTTTACTATGCAAAAAATCTCTGCAATAGCTTATAAACTATTTTAAAAATGAATGCAGAGTTTGGCAAGCCTCCTCCCTTAGTTTTTAACTAAGCAAGCCTGCAATGAATGCAGGCTTGCCAAACTCTGCATTCATTTTTAAAATAGTTTATAAGCTATTGCAGAGATTTTTTTGCATAGTAAAGGTTATTTATTTTTCATATTTTTATATCATTGGTTATGTTTAAGAAATTTGGTCTATATATTGTTTTGTTGTTATATATTTTTGAATGCAGGTTTGGTGGGCGTTCAGAAACCTGAAACATTTAATTTTTTAAAGAAGGGGGTGGGGTTAGGTTTTGTCTGTCCTCCCTCTGAAGAAGAACAGACTGTTTTTTCTTGCCTGTACTTTGTTTATTGTTTTTTAATTCTTCAACCATAATTGTTTACCTTTTGACATACACTCTTTCCTTGAAAATTTAGAACTTTCAATACATAATGTGAAATATATATATATATAAACTCAGTACTTTAGATTATTTTCTTTTAGGATGTATTTAAAAGTTCTGGTATTATAAAACAAAACTTCTAATTTTTTCTTGATTATTCGAAGATATTTCAATTAAATGCCACTTAAATTCGAACTTTTAAACAACTGCGATATTGACTGGTTAATAATTCGTACTATAAGCTGAAAACAAAAATAGATGAAAAATACTATATTACTATAAAATCATTGTTATTATAAGAATCAATTAATAAGCAATAAATAAAATTATCGTGGAAAAAAAGCGTGGGGTGCTCCATCTATCAGTTCTTAAAAAGCACCCCACGCTTTTTTTCCACGATAATTTTATTTATTGCTTATTAATTGATTCTTATAATAACAATGATTTTATAGTAATATAGTATTTTTCATCTATTTTTGTTTTCAGCTTATAGTACGAATTATTTTTCACTTTTTAGTTTGATATACTTAATAAGCGTGTTTTTTAGATTTTTTTAACTATATTTATTTTCCACTTTTTAGTTTGATTACTTTCAAAGCGCGGTTTTTAGTTTTTTTAAACTATATTTATTTTTCACTTTTTAGTTTGATTACTTTAAAAGCGTGGTTTTTAGTTTTTTTAAACTATATTTATTTTAAAATTTACAACGAAAGGACATCGATCCAAATCACTTTTTTTGGTCGACTCTGGTTAATTTAACCATGCATCTCGAATCCAATTAAGAATGTATAAAAAAAATTCTTCACATTATGAAAGACAACATTTTTTGCCAGATATAGCCAAATTTGGAGACATTCTTTTATTTGGCACCAAACACGTGTTGTGACTTTCGTAATCTTAATAGTCAATTTTTCGGCCAAATGTCGCCAATATTTTGTGAAATATTGCCAACTTATTGGTTGCTGCCATTTTCTCATGACCCTGACCCGTATTACCCAAAATGACCCACTAATCAAATTTGATCAAACATGTGACTTAGCTCAAAGGTCTCCAGGTAATCAAAAACAGTAGAATGTAAAGTTGAATCAAAATCGTTTAAGCCGTTTCTTAGATAAAATTAGCTTGACAGCATCCATCAATAAAGCGAAATGACCCACTAATATAATTTTGTTTAACTTGCGACTCTGCCCAATTGTCTTCTCGTGACAAAAGACGTTTCGTTACAAATTTTAGGTAAAATTGATTGAATCGTTGTTATATATATAATTAGAATAACCCTAACCCATTATGACCCAAAATGACACATTAATCAAATTTTCGCGAGCATGTGTCCTGGTCCAATGGCCTGGTCCTCTTGCCCGAGAATATCGTAATACAAAATATAGTCAAAATGATGGGAGACATTTTCTACATAAAATTAGCATGACCCATCAATGACCCACAAATGACCCTTATAATCGAAATCATGTGATTTAGCCCATTAGTTTCCTCGTGTCTAAAAATTGTTACATACAAAATTTCGTTAAAAACGATCCAGCCGTTCTTTAAATATAAATAGCTTGACCCAGACCCTTTATGACCCATTAATCAAAATTTCTCGAAAGTGTGACCTAGCCCAATAATTTTCTTGTGCCAAAAAAAAAAATGTTATATGCAAAATTTCGTTAAAATCGATCCACCTGTTCTTTAGATGTAGCTTGACATGATCCATTATGGCCCATCATGATCCACAAATGATCATTATAGTCGAAATCTCTCAAACATGTGATTTAGCCCATTAGTTTCCTCGTGTCAAAAAACTGTTCATACAAAATTTCGTTATAATCGATCACGCCGTTCTTTAAATATAAATAGCTTGACCCAGACCCTTAATGACCCAATATGACCCATTAAAATTTTTTCTCGAACATGTAACCTAGCCCAATATTTTTCTCGTGCCCGAAAACCATAGAATGCAATTTCTAGTCAAAACTGCGTGAGAAAATCTTTAGATAAAAATAGCATGACCCACAATGACCCCCAAAATGACCCACTAACCGAATTTTCGTGAACATGCTACCTAACCAAATGGTCTTCTTGTAATCTAAAACGATAAAATATAAAATTTGGTCAAAATCGTTAGAGCCGTTTTTTAAATAAAAGTGGTTTGACTTATAATGACCCAAAAATGACCCACTAATCGAAATTTTTCGAACATGTGACCCAGCCCGATAGTTTTCTCGTGCCAAAAAACTGTTACATACAAAATTTCGTTATAATCGATCACGCCGTTCTTTAAATATAAATAGCTTGACCCAGACCATTAATGACCCAATATGATCCATTAAAATTTTTTCTCGAACATGTAACCTAGCCCAATGATTTTTTCGTGCCCGAAAACCATAGAATGCAATTTTTAGTCAAAATTGCTTGAGAAAATCTTTAGATAATAAGGAAAATCTTTAGATAATATGCAGAGTTACAAACCCACAAACTCACACACAGGTGAAGTTAATAAAAGCGTGTTAAAAAATAGAACAACGAATGTATTAAGTAATTTCTGAATTTCATCTGACTGTATTTTCATTTTACTCTCAGCAAAGGCGTTAAACGCGGTCGTAAGAATTGTTTAAAATAAGATAAATCTCTAAAGTAAATGTACATCTAAAACAAAAACTTTTTTTAAAAAGAAAACTACAAGATATTCGAAAGCGGCACTTTAAAGATTTAAACGAGTTTTTCCTTTACCCAGCGGTTCCCATCAAAATGTCGTTAAGACAATAGAAACAAAAATTTTACGGAGCCGTTTCTATCTCAGATTTTTATAAACAAAGATTAAGAAACTAGAATATGGAGA
Organism: Maratus speculifer; assembly: GCA_964019185.1. Taxonomy (NCBI): domain Eukaryota; kingdom Metazoa; phylum Arthropoda; class Arachnida; order Araneae; family Salticidae; genus Maratus; species Maratus speculifer. The sequence goes on from OZ025296.1 coordinate 241,379,396, forward strand.
ACTTAAGAAAACAAATGCAAGAACTTCGAAATGTTGAAAGCATGAATTATGGATATTAAGAAACGTTAGTACAGTGACTTCATTAAGATGTTCAGAAAAAGATAAAAATTATTTTATTTCACTAAGAAGTTTTTAAATATTCGAAAAATGTTCGCTTGTGGTATTAAAATGCATTTTCAGACGCGATGTGTTTATAATAGAATTTAATCATTTGGAAAACGATATCGTCAAATAAAGAAATCAAATATGTGGTACAATGAAGTTTAATCAAATATTATAAGCAATAATTAAAATTATTAAAATTCAGTGTAAATCAGTCTTTCAATTTTTTAAGCGTTAAAATAACGCTTAAAAAATTGAAAGGTTTGTTTAAAAAAAGAAGTAGCTCCTTTTTGACATTTTTTAGTTGCCCACTTTCTTGTTATATATATCTTAAAAAAATAAAATAAAAATAATAAAAATAATAATAATAATAGAAGAGGTATTTTTGGATATTATTGGTGACAAACGTTTTAAATGCATAGAGTAATTCATAAGTATAAAAAGTACTTTTGACATAACTTTAACATTTTAATAATAAAAGAGGGTTTTTTTAACTTTCCAAAGTGCAAAAAGGGAACTACCTCCTTTTTGCAGTAAACCCTTATCAAATTGTATTCCTTCTTTTGGAGTTTTGAAAATCTGCATATAGCTGCAGATTTTTAACATTGTAGCTGCATAGTCACTCCATCGCTTTTATATAATATCTATATTTTGTTCAATGAAAATGCTTCATAATATAGGAAACTTACCGCTTTTAGAAAAGCGGTGAAGTGACGATACAGTTACAGCTGCCGTTTTTAACAGTAACTATTGTGAATACTTTCAGGTCTTTTGCTAAAAGGAAATTGTTTTCCTCGTTGTCTAAAAGTCATAGCTCATATACTATTTAATCCAATATGAAAAGCTTCCCTTATTAATGATTAAAACTTTTTTCTTTTAAAATTTTGTTTCTTGTGTTTACGGTTAAAGAGAATGCACGTTTTTCATTTAGAAAGATTTTTAGAGGAAAGTATAAACCTAATCATCGAATCAAACATTAAATAGAAGACCCAAGACAATGGCGATTCCATATCGCAAAGTTGAAATATTTATGGGTCTAATCATGCCTTAGCACGCGATTTTGGAAAATGGAAGGCAAGGAGTGATTCGATGATCTTTTCTTTCTTTCATCGCGTTGGGTCACTTTTGCACCAGATATATTCTAAGTAAAATCGATTCTGAATAAATCTGTTTAGATACAAAAACATAATGTGAATTGTACTCATGGTTTAGAAAAATACTTTAAGCCACAATTTTTACTTTTAAAACTATTTAAATTTTTTTATTAGAGTATTAAATTTAAGTTGCACCTTATAAATTTTATTTAGCCTTTCCGCATGGCACTTTTTTCCAGACAAGCTAGAAAATTTATCTTTTTCCATTTACTTTTTTAAAAGTTCTTGCTTTATCCTGGCTTTAATCGGCGGTATTGATATAGTTCTGCACATAAACAGAAAATAAATAAATATGTATTTTGACATTTTCATGTGCTTATCGCAGATTCTCAGACACGTTTTTCATCTAGAAAGGTTTTAGCGGAAAATATAAACCTAATCATCGGATCAAAAATTAAATAGGAGTCCCGAGACATTGGCAAATCCATATCGCACCATTGACATATTTATGGGGCTAATTATGCCTTGGCAAGCCACTTCAGCAAATAGAGTGATTGAATGATCTTTCTTCTCTTTCTTGTATTGAATTGGGACGCATTTGCACCAGATATATTCAAAGTAAAATCGATTCTGAATGAAAATGTAGAAACACATTAACAAAAAACATACTGTGAATTTTACTCATGATTTAAAAATACTTTAAACTAGATTTTTACTTTTAAAACTATTTAACATTAGAATTTCAAATTTAAGTTGCACGCTATAAATTTTATTTAGCCTTCTCCCATAGCACATTTTTTCAGACAAGATAGAAAATTTATCTTCTTCCATTTGCATTCGTTATGTTCTTGCTTTATTCTGGCTTTGATCGGCAGCATTGATACAGTTCTTACACCTCAACCTGAAATAAATAAATAAATAAGTAGTTTGATATTTCCATGTTCCCATCGCAGATTCTCAGGCACGTTTTTTCATTTAGAAAGATTTTTAGGGGAAAATATAAACCTAATCATCGGGTCAAACATTAATTAGAAGACCCGAGACAATGGCGGGTACATATCACACAGTTGACATATTTATGGGGCTAATCATGCCTTAGCACGCGATTTTGGAAAATAGAAGGCAAGGAGTGATTCGATGATCTTTTCTTTCTTTCATTGCATTGGGTCACTTTTGCACCAGATATATTCTAAGTAAAATCGATTCTGAATAAAACTGTTCAGAAAAATATTAACAAAAAACATATTGTGTGTACTCATGGTTTAGAAAAATACTTTAAGCCACAATTTTTACTTTAAAAACTATTTAACTTTTTTATTAGAGTATTAAATTTAAGTTGCACCTTATAAATTTTATTTAGCCATTCCCCATGGCACTTTTTTACAGACAAGCTAGAAAATTTATCTTCTTCCATTTACCTTTTTTTAAGATCTTGCTTTATCCTGGCTTTAATCGGCGGTATTGAAATAGTTCTGCACATAAACAGAAAATAAATAAATATGTATTTTGACATTTTCATGTCCTTATCGCAGATTCTCAGGCACGTTTTTCATCTAGAAAGGTTTTGGCGGAAAACATAAACCTAATCATCGGATCAAAAATTAAATAGGATTCCCGAGACGTTGGCAAATCCATATCGCACCATTGACATATTTATGGGGCTAATTATGCCTTGGCACGCGACTTTGGAAAATAGAATGATTGAATGATCTTTCCTTTCTTTCTTTTATTGAATTGGGTCGCATTTGCACCAGATATATTCAAAGTAAAATCGATTCTGAATGAAAATGTAGAAGAACATTAACAAAAAACATACTGTGATTTTTACTCATGATTTAAAAATACTTTAAACTAGATTTTTACTTTTAAAACTATTTAACATTAGAATTTCAAATTTAAGTTGCACGCTATAAATTTTATCTAGCCTTCTCCCATAGCACATTTTTTCAGACAAACTAGAAAATTTATCTTTTTCCATTTCCTTTTGTTATGTTCTTGCTTTATCCTGGCTTTGATCGGCAGCATTGATACAGTTCTTACACCTCAACCTAAAATAAATAAATAAATAAGTAGTTTGACATTTCCATGTTCTCATCGCAGATTCTCAGGCACGTTTTTTCATGTAGACAGATTTTAGGGGAAAATATAAACCTAATCATCGGATCAAAAATTAAATAAGAGGCCCGAGACGTAGGCGAATTCATATCGCAACGTTGACATATTTATGGAGCTAATTATGCCTTGGCACGCGACTTTGAGGAATAGAAGGTAAGACTTGATTGGGTGATCTTTCTTTTTCTTTCTTTTATTGGATTGGATTACTTTTGCACAAGATATATTCTAAGTAAAATCGATCCTGAATAAAACTGTTTAAGAAAGTATGAACAGAAAGCATACTGGGAATTTTACTTATGTTTTAGAAAATTACTTTAAACCAGAATTTTTATTTTTATAAATATTCAACTCTTTTATTCAGCTTATTCATATGTGTTTATTTATTTTAAGAAAAAAATTCTGCTTTGAATCAAAATATTTTCATCTGGTATGGTGAAGTTAGCGATTGTTGGCATATTTTAGTGTTGGAACAGGATGAAGATTTCTGATTTTACTTTGGAAATAATTGAATCGGTGAATGTTATTCAGTTAACTTATGTGAAAATTATAACCCTAAATTTTCTTTTGAAAGATTAAATGACAGTCACTTTTAAGAGACTACAGTGGTCAGTATAAAAATTAGAAAGTTATAGTTTTAACCCTTAATTGTTATTAACGGTTTCACACACCTCTGATGCTTTGTATCTTCATAATTATACTTGTAATTTTTAGCTTAACTATAGATATTAGTGCAATTTTGTTTTGTTTGAAGACTTACTACAATCGCTTGAGACTTCTGAACTGGAGAACATTAATCATAAAAGTTCTGTTTACATAAAGTTTAGACACAGAAACATTATTCTGTAAGTTAATTCGGTGGTTTATCTTTTGATCAAGTTTTCCAGAAACTGCTCTCAGTAAGGTACGAGTTAATTTCTGTGACAATACGTAAGTGTTAAATTAATGGAATTTATTTTTGCAGATTTCTTGCTTGCTTTTGAATATTTTTAAATTATTATTATTATTATTATTATTGCATGGGATAATTGAGCTTAAATTCTAATAATGCATCTTCAACTTTTAAGTTTACATTTACAATTTAGAAACAAAGTTTTGGTTAGTTTATTCGAAATACAAAAGTGTCCCCAGGAAAAAATAGAACGATACACATCGACTTCAGATACCCTAATCGAGAAGCCTGAAACATTTAAAAATATTGAAAGTCAAGCAATGCATTTGCCTTGAACACTTGAGTAATGTAGTATTTTCCCGAATGGCTCTCGGATACAAGTAACTCGTAAGATTTTATATCAACAGAAGCGATGAAAGATTTCGAAACAATTTCGAAACACTTCGTCAATTAAGATCATTTGTATATATTGATTTACAAATAAAACACTTTTTTGCTTTCAGGTATACTACATCGTCGATTAAAAAAAATGATAATTCCAGAACAATAGATTCCTCTAGAGGAATAAAAAATGAGTTTTTAATTTTGTGGTATTGTAGGAACATTGCTCAAAAAGAGTTCTCTGCTTGGCACATTCACCGGTTCAGGCATTTTAGATTTCTTGGAGATTCATACCAAACATCGCTTTTTTTTTAACTCGAAAATCATTTAATTTCAGAATATTTAGAAAAATTTTGCATTACCAAAACGTATCGAATGTAAACATGTTTCTAGCAAACAGGAAACTCTAATGATTTTAAAGGGACTTATAATTGGAACTTTTGTGAAAAGGATAGAAAAATTGGAATGTGAGGGGTATATATTGGAAATTTATGAAATTTCACAGTTTTTTTACAAATATCAAAATAAAATCAGATTAAATTAACATAAAAAAATCTCTTTTATAGGAGCTAAATACAGTGAAAGTCGTTTAATATACGCTCCCGCTTAAGATACGAATTATCTGCGATTCTTTAAAAAAAAAAATCTGTGTAAAATTACCCGGATAAAATACGAACCCGCTTAAAATACTAAATATGCGCGGTCCCTTGATTCATATCTTAAACGAGTTTCACTGTACTTTCGATTAAAAAATAAATAAATGAAACAAATTTGCATAAAATAATTAAATTAGATATCAAATATATTATAAATAAAAGTTATAAAACTAAAATTTAACCCTTTTCTTCGAGAGGCGATTCTCACTGACCTCTAGTGTAGCGTGTAAATGGGTGTTCTAAATACTTTGGACAGCAGTATTTTAAATTAATTTTCTTTCCCTTATCTAGTGATAGAATAATTCGTGATAAAATTTGGTGAGATAAACAGTAACGTATTCGTAGTGACCAAAGCATTTGACGCACCGATTTACGAGGAACACCTGACAATACAAATAGTGAGTGAGAGACACTTTTCGAGTGCAAAAGGTTAATATAAATATCTATTAAGTAATATGATATAAACATAATAATTAAATATATATTACATTAATTATAATATATATATGTATCTTACCGCATAAAAATCAAGGAACATATCAATAATATGCTTCGAAAGGAAATTTCATATGTCTAGTAGCACACATAGCGAAGAAAGCTATTCTGATACAATGATGTGTAAAGAGATTTGATAAAAATAAATTGCATAAGATATATTCGTTTAGGAGATATAAAAACAAAAAACTGACTTTCTGAAACAACGGACGGATTGAAAATGTCACAAAATAAAACTTGAAGGGGAGGGCTTATAAATGACATCTTTCAAAAAAGGAAAAATTCACATATATGGGGCTTATATCCAGAGGGGGCTTACTTTCAGTACTTTAAGGTACTATTTTTTTTTACTTCCTTTTCATCAGAAATTCCAGTTATAAAAATAATTAACAATAATTTCTTTAAAATCAAATTTTTTATTCAATAAGGATTATTGAAATGAAATTTATTAGAGACGATTCTGATAAAAGAGGAAGAAATGAGCTGCAGAAGCAAGTTGTTACAAATTTGCCGATGCACAATGGCGACATAGAGAACGAAATAGATCGAAAGGCGGTAGCATAGACAATCACCTCATTGAGTTCACGACTGAAATTTAAATTTACATAAAACTCGATTCGTGTATTAAAACGCATTCTGTTTACCAAGCCATATCTTGAGGAAAAACATTTGAAAACTCGATTTTAGAGGTTCATTCATAGATTTACCGTTGTGTTAGATTAATAGATTTTAATGTATTAGATTGACTTCAGCCAATACATCCCTAGTTTGAATCCTGGCCCGGACATTTATCACCAACTTGGAAAATTTATTTCTGTTTGCCATTGTGATTCCTGCACTCAAGAGAAGTAAAACATGGCTGATCGGAAGCAAGAAAATACAATAATAAATCCATGAGTCAAGCGCCAAAATCGAGTTTTCAGAGATTTTCCACCAAGATATTATGACATGGTGGATCGATTGCATTTGAATATGCGAATCGATTTTTAACTAATTCTAGTATTTCAGCCACGAACTTGATAAGGTTATTGTCTGTGCTTCCGCCTCCCTGTCTAAAAGGTGAGGGAGCAATTGTAGTAAACATTGGCCAATTTTGTGCATATTGCAATGATATTCCTCTATGGAAGTTTTTTTAGAGAAAATGAACTAAATTATCATCCTTGCACATGAAAAACTCTGAATGCTTAACACAGCGAATCCACTATGCATCGAAACAGCGAAAAATCGGTCGAAACTGCTGTGTGGCTTTCATGCTAACCACTGGTCTGGATGAAGTTCTTGAAAGACATAGCCTCTGTCCACGAATTGTTTTCTTTCCGCATGATGAGAATACCTCTGCTACGATTAGTTTCGTCCCTAAAAGATATTAGGCATAAGACTTCTATGAAAATTTTCAAACTAAATATCGAGCACATGCTCGAGTTATCCGCTTTCTTAGTTTCATCTCAAAATAATCCATGTGGTTTTTTCACTGCGAAAATGTTTGTTTAATACAAAAAGTGCTTTTTTTCCTTTTGAAAATTTCAAGATTTTGTTGGTGAAACCGTAATTAGAAAAGATCGGTTGTTTCTTAACAACATTTTTAGGCACATAATTGAAATATCTACATTTCGCATTTATTTCCGATTGCTCTGGTCAATATGACTAAATATAAAAGTAAAATTTTCTAATGCAAACTTCTACATTTCTACAAATTCTCATATTGTATTTTTGATAATTATTTATTATTTAAAATTACATAAAAAAAACGTTAATAATTGCGTTAGTAATTTCAATAAATATATGTATACAATAAACTTTACACAAGGCGTATTATGTGTGAGACGGAAATCTGCCTAACTAACTCAGAAATAGATTCAAGTCCCAGCAAATTTATAGAGTAAAATTTTAAAGGCGGATATTGCCTATTATGGAAAAATTTCTTTTTCTCGATTCGCCTTTGACAGAATTTACATATGCATGTATTTTTGATTGGATATATTTTTAATTCGACCTGTCTGCGAGCATTCAAGAAATGCAAATCTCTTTGCAGCAGCGACTAAGTGCGACCATAAGTATAGTGCCACACTTAGAGGACTAGGATTATTAAGGTTTCTTGGCAACTGCCTAGCTTGTTGGAGATGTCAGGCTATTAGTGATTTCGTACAGACGCATTTCTAGTGATACTGTCATAAAGTGCGTGTTTTGAAGGGATTTTCAAAAGGAAAGAGATCTGATTTCATCATTTTTGAACCGAAAATGAAATTAAAAGAAAATGAAAGTATTTATAAAACAAATCGCTCTAAATTCACTCAAAATATGTCACGCTTTCCATTTACATTAATGTATACTATTATCATGAATATATTATGTTCACTTATTGTAAGTAGTTCATTCTTAGTGAGTTACGAATATACTGAACTAACATTTTTCGTACGCTTTCCAGGACTTTTTACCAGAATTTTTGTAAAGTAATATTTACCTAATTTAATGAATAAAATATCGATCTTTGAAAAAAAATCGTAAATAAATAGTGAACAGTACTTTACGAAAATTTTTGTAACAAAACACCTAAAATTACCCGAGTCTCTCGAGGCGTACGAACCTTGGCTAAGGACAAAAAAAAATTGAGATGATGAAATTAAGTTTTTATAAAATTAGTTTTGTCATTTCAAACAAAAAGTACGAAAATTAAGATGCAAGTTAATATATCAGTTATTTTGGCTTATATATAACTTTTAAGAACATTACAATTATTATATGAAGTACGTATGCTAGTTTCCCTGGCATTTGTGTTTAAGCATGACTATTTCATTAACCCATTGAAACCCAGTGATGCCATATGATACTGAAAAAGATGCAACCAATTATTTCTTTTAATACTCGCATTTTTGAATGAAAACGTCATGCTTATTTGATGCATTAAGCTTCCTGATAAAGTCTAACAAAAATTGTTATTTTAAAAAGCTGATGTGAAATGAGCACACATTAGGTAGTTTAGTACATTCGAGACCATGGGTACATATATGCACCCTCAAAAGTTCTTACAGCGCTTGTTTTTAATACCAAGTAAAAGAGAAAGCTAAAATTGATTTTATATAATTACGACATTTTCGTAATTTATTAAGTTAAGTCATAAAATTAAAAAAACTGGAACCAAATGAAAAATTATTGTGTTAAAGATGCTGGTCCTGAATGGGTTAAAGAGGAAAAAAATTCCGGTTTTATTGGGTTAAACTTTTAAAAACCTTAACTATTGTAAAAAGTGTGTATTTTATCTTATGTATGAGTTTTTACTTATGTTTGAATTTTCATTAAAAGAGATAAAGTATCCGAACACCATTAAAATGTAATTTTCACTCAAATATCGATTTAACAATTTTGCAATAATATTAAAATGGAATTATTTATCAATCGAAATCTGCTTGCATTTTGTTGTTATCTAAAATAGAACCCGAGTTATAGCCGTTTAAAATTACATCTATTAACAGCTTTTGAATTATGTTTGAAAGTTATTTTTAGCTTTTCCTCAAAATGAAGTTTTTCAGGTTCTTACTAAATCTAAAATACCATCCCAATACCATCCTAAAGCAAAAAAATTATGCATGAAATGCCACGAAATTTCTGTACTTCTTTTACAAATGTCTTTTGAGGGGATAGATTACACTCATGATAATATAATAAATAGTTTCACACTTAACTGGTATAAATGAAAAAGTTGAGACAATTTTGTGAATTTTTCATTATATTAGTAATTTAACTGCCATATCATCTGAGATAGAGATGTTTGTATACAATGTGTGTAGTGTAAGTTCTACAAATGTTATTTTTTTATATGCAATTTAAAAAATATCAATACATTGTTTGATTTTTGAGTTAACACGTTTAGCAGAAATTTAAATTTTTTGACATAATTTTGACTATTTTTCTCTTTAAAAAGTTCTTTCTGGGTAATTACTAAATATATTTTATATTTTTTTTCAAAGTTTTAAAATAAATGTCATTATACAAAAATAGATAACAAGAGAAATTTTCAAAAATTTCAAAAAGTCCCTTCCGTTTGTGTGCAGATATCTTAAGAACGCTGTTTTGATTATGTATGAATTCAAGCATGTGTCTGAATAATTAAAAGGTTAAAGATTACAAGTTAAATATTTCTGACAGCTGGAGAAAGATAAAAAAAAAGGGCGTCTAACTTCTTGAGACATGCATGTGCATTATTTTAACTTTGATACATGATATATGTGTTTGTTATACTACTTTTTCTAACTCAGTTTCATTTTTAATTTGCCTTCTACTCAAGTTTACTTCAAGTGTCTTATACAGTTGAAAACTGAATGATTAACAGCTCATACATCATCGTATGTTTGACACATTACCACGTGCGTCATATCGTATGTGATGAAAAACAGTGGCATAAACGTATGCGTAGGAGCATTGTAAAAAACCTAACAATCCATCTTTTTTTTTATTTTTGTGGCTATTATGATATGAATGTCTAAGTATGAAAGTCATGGAAAAGGCTTGTTACGTTGATTGTATGTACGTGAACTATTTTTTTCATTCGAATTGTATTGGAAAATAATGTATATAATAAATGTATTTAAAAATAAATAAATACTTCAGATTTTTTTAAAATACGAATTACCAAATTACATTTAAAATGACTATTTTATTTATTACTAATTTAATTTTTAAATCACACTGGAGTATTTATAATAACGTAGAAATAAAGCATTTAATAAAAGATTAATTTTTGTGTAATTTATTAATTACGTAACATAAAAATTTTTATAACGTGTATCCATGCTTAGCCAATTTTGTGCTACTTAGGAGAAACTGGGGAACGTGAATTTGGGGCAGAGGTGAAAATCACATTTTTTTTCAATAATTCCTATAAGTTTTTTCTTATTAAAAAAAAAAAAAAACTTTTAAGGATACATCTGTCCTGATAAAGATTTTTGAAGCTATTTAAAATTTTGTTTTTCCTATGTAGTTAAAGCATTGTTTTTAGATTTCAAATGTGAAATCTTAGTTCCAAGTAACAAGCTAATAATAATTTTTTTAATCATTTATTTGAATTTGAGTATTTTAACATATACTATGAATACTAATAAATATTTTTGACAAAGATTATTTTTTCTTCTAAAATTGATGCATGTTACTTGTCGATATACCTCTAACAGCCATATGGTGCATTTGTGAACACACTAAGTTCGGGCAGATATGAACAGTTCATAAATGCCTCATTAATCATTCTGTGATTCTGTTCCATTGAGTTAACTTCAAGAGATATAATGTCAGTTCCAATATCTATAATTTTCCTGAAATGGAAAATATTTTCCTCATACAAAGTTGATTTTTATTGAAACTTCCACAAACATATCTTTCTAAAATACGTAAAGACAAATAAGCTCGTTTACGTTGAATTGTAATTTAAATAAATTTAATACTTTACAAAATATGATACGTGTTATACTATATTATTTTACTAAACGGTTTACAGCAATATTTTAATCCATTGGCAATGCAAAAGTATTACCTTAAATAATTTGCGACGTTTTTTATTTGACTAGTTCCAAACTTGCCATGATGGTTTACTTCCCTCTCTAGCAGAGTTATGTATTTATGATGCATGAATAGAGATATACAGGGTGTTTCGCTACCAGACCGACAAACTTTGAGGGGTGATAGTAGACATGTAGACACGCATTATTAAATAGGAAACCATGGGGCGCAAACGTATTCTGTAGGAGCTAGGGGCCATTTTAATTTAAGGCCCAGAACTTCAAACGATGATAAAAAAACGGAAAAAAGTGTCAATTCGTTTGCGGTTTTCGCTAAAATCATTCTTTATATCACGGATTTTTTCTAAAATAATTTTAAAGGTTACGTTTAGAAATTGACGGTAGATGGCGCTTTAGACTTTGGAGTAGTGGTGATACTGTGTCTACTGTGAAAAGTGGTGAAAACTCACCATGTGACTTTAATGGGACATTGTTTGGTGATTTATCATAATGCAACATTCACAATGACTTTGAAATTGAGCCTCTAAATGACAGTCACACGAGAGTCTCAATAAAACTACACTGTAAAGTCACCTGGTGACTCGTCACAAAGCAGCAGTCGCAGTGACCTGACAGTGGAGTCACATACAGTAGTCATTTGAGACTCATAAAAGAGACATATGAAATTTCCTATTTTTTGTTTCACCGTAATGACTGTGACTCTTGTGACCATGTGTGACCTGAATGAGATGTTATATGGACTAGCTGTTATGCAGGGATAGTAATTATTCGAGTTATATTACTTCCTTTTGGATATTCGCGTGAAAATTATCACTTAAAAATCCCTTGAAAATCTTTCATTTTGGGACTCGTCCTTAAATTTTGCACACCAGTGTATATATAGAGAGATAGATATTGACATTAAATTTCTTGTACTTTCACCTATATATGTTAATATTTCCATACAAAAGTTTTAACATATTTATCGATCTAAATTCCTTTAAAAGTTTTCTGTGACTATCGTGCGTGCTAAATTAACGTATGTGATTGCTTTCTTATTTATCATTCAAGAAGGAAGAAAAATGCTGTGGATTTGTAAAATAAAATTAATTAGTTGAGGTCATACATAAAATTCATAAAAGTAAATAAACATTTTTTAAAATGCAACTGTTCGTAGTAAACGGTCAGTTTTTGGTACTTTTTCCAATTTTTCTTTTTTTACATTTATTTTTTAAATACAATTTAAATTAAAAAAATTTACAAATTTTTTAATCTTCTTTAATATTTTTGATGCGTCTGTAGTAACTGAAACTCAAAGAGAAAGTATAAGTTTGTCCGAAGCTATATAACTATTGATAATCAAGTTAAATTACTAATTTTCAATCATATCATCATTTGAAATTTACTCCACAGATTAAAGAATTTGTTAACCTAAAACAGACAAAAAAAAGTATGTTCATTATTCATTTTATTTTATTTATTTAAATTTAGTATTTTCAAAATTTAAATAAAATAAAACTACTCTGAGGGTTTTTTTTTTTTTTTGTATGATCAGAATTTTAAACTTATTGGATTTTAAAACTTCAAAAACTAAATCAACATTTCTAAGAATGTTGTTTTTCTTTCTTCCCTTTCCGGATTTTCATTTTCCAAAGGGATCATTACAAGTTGCTAAGCTCTTCCTTTTTTTCAGCGCCGGATCTTCATGTCCCAAGTGCTTCATCAGCCAATTTATCCTACCTTAGAGTTACCTGATTGTTTTTTGTGCGCCTGTAGTGGCTGTTTAAGTCCTAGATCTTGATAAATCCTTATTCTTGATATATATCCACCTTCCATTATTCTCAATTTAGGGATTTTGGCTCTTTTACTTTTCCCTGCATTTTCCTAAGTCCCTTATCTTTCGCTCTTTCTGTGTGTGCACTTTTTTCGCAAACTATAAATTTCTTTATATTGGAAAGTTAGTAAAACTTCTCACTGAATTAATTTATTTAATATTGATTTTATTGATTTGATAGAAATGTATGATTAACTATATGCACTTTTGCAGAAAAATAAAGCATGTCTCTTCTGATAATAATGTATGAGTTGTTAGCATAAAAGTTACGGGGAAAACAAGTAATATGTGCTGTACATTAGAAGATTATACATGAAAAAGTATATTTAAAGCTTTGACACAAATAAAAGAGAAAAAATTAACCCTTTGTATCACAATCATGCAGATCTGCAACATACCCAAAAGTCAATAGTACTTACGCAATAAATTTTAAAACACAATTTTAATTATTGTTCCTATTTTCCAACGCACCAGTTAATACAAATTGAGCATTGGAATGCTCAACAGACGATGATATTGAGTTCATTTCTCATAACAAAGTTTTGTTTATCATTTAAGAAGCTTCAGGTCGATATTTCAAAAATTAACTTACAAGGAAGGTCTCCATACGGGCATGCACCGAAAAATCTGAAAAAAATACAGAATGTTCTTCTCGTGTGGATATATACGTTTATAAAAAAAATTCGGCAAAACCTCCATTCTGTATCCGTAAAAAAATAATGAAAATTTCATTATTTGGCGATTTATCGCCGGTTGGCGAAGGAATGTAATTTCAAAAAATACTTTATGTCAAATACACTTCAAGAAAAAAAAGTTTCATGTTGAACTTTTTTTGATAAATTTAATTTAAACAATTTTAATTTTATAAGTTTTAATTTGTTTTATGTATATTTTTGTTATATCAATATTTATATGTATTTATATTCAAATTTAATCATCAAAATTTGAGATTGAAAACGAAAATCATAATTTAAATTAATTAAATTTGTTTCCAGCTCAAAGTCCAATTGAGAATTGTTATTAGATTTTGTTGCTATGGAAACATGTGGCTTTTATTTTTTGAATACGCTTAAATTTATGAAGATAATTTTTCTCAATATTTTTTTTTTTTTTTTTAATATTTGAAAACATTTTTTCCAGTGATTAATTAAATAACTACTTCAACAAATAATATATATATATATGCAATATAATATGCATATATATGTAGTCTATCATTGTTTATGTTTAATTCATTAAATACGATTTACACGCATTCTAAATATTCAGCAGATTTGAGTTGCATAATAATCGTTTGCTTTTGGCGAGGAAAAGAGCTGCTCGCCAAATCGAGCGACTCTTTCGTCTTTCCACGCCAAATATTCTAAACTATTTTAATTTTTTACATAATTTCTATCGTGATTCCGCCACTAATTTTGACGGATCCTTTATTACATACATAAGTACTTTAATTAGTATTTCTTTCATAAAATTCTGAGTATGCCCAGTATGGAGACCTTCCTTGTTAGCAAAATTTGTCAAAATAAAAAAAGCTGAAGAAGTCCGAAACTTGGTTTCTTTTTTAATTTTGTATTAGAAAATATATAATATATTTATGAGACGTTTATCGATTTCTGTTTATTTCGATTTCTGTTCTGAAAATGAACTATAAATGCTTCAAACTTCATATTTTATTGAAAACATTCTACATTGAACCTCAAAACATATATAAATATTACACGGCAATCTGAGTATATTTATGATAATAAAAGCACGACACGACTTCATAAACACTTTCCATCTATGTTGGGATATGTTATAAACGAGTAACTTAAATTCTGCTAAAAACTATTCGGATGAGGTAATCCCAGCACTTTCTTCGATCTCACACTTATTATACTCACAGAAAACTGAAGCATAACAGTGTCACCGGTTAGGTGATTCACACCAAAATTTTATCAGCAAAAATATCTGCATATATCTGAGACTGTAGTCTGAGGAATGCCCGTGCGTTAGTTTTTGAGATAGAATCATTGCAGAAATCGTAAGTAAATCTAGATTAAAGCGTCACCTGTTGAGCAATTTACTCCAAAATCTAAAGAAAACTAATTTATATTAGGGATTAGTTGAATCTCAAGTTTGACGAAAATTCGAGCATTAGTTTCTAAATCTGATGTATAGTCATGAATAATGCTGCATAGAACCGCCATCTGCAGGGTGATTTACACCAAAAGGTAATCAGCCCCACATTATATCAAGGACTAAAGGACATTCAAGGTTTATAAAAATCCATCCATTAGTTCTTGAGAAATAGCTATTGCAAAAATCATTAAAAAGGCTACATAGCAGCGTCATCTGTTGGACGATTTACACTAAAAATTATTCAGCTTCAGTTTATATCAAGATCTGATTGGATTAAAAGTTTTGTGAAATTCCATGCATTTGTTCTTGAGATAGAGCGCCCACAAAATTTTTGTCACATTCAAACTCACAGAATGACAGAGTGATGACAGACTTACAGACAAACATTTTGTAAACCATGTTTTTTAGATTCTCTGACCTTTAAAATGCGTAAATCCATCTAAAATATCTGCATGAATCCGATACTTCCTTCTTGTAAAGGCAAAAGAAAGTAAAAACATAGTCAGTCAGTAATTTAAGTTAATATAATGTCAACTTTTTTTCCCCTTAAATGCTTTCCACTTAACTTGACTTTATAGAATCTTTTTCCAAACATCCCCCCTAATCTCTGGATTCTCATTACTCGCTAAACTTTCCAAATCTCTAACATCGCAAAAAAAAAAAAAAAAAAAAAAAAAATCGTGCGTCTAGGACTTGATTCCGCCATCATTCTCCATTTAGGTAGGATTACTCTCTTTTTCCATTTCCCACAATTCTATCTTCTCAAGTTCATTGTTAAAATATGAGGTCATCAAGTGAATGAATGAAATAATTAAATTGAAACTATAGAATAAAATGGGAATATTTTTAATAGATGTATGATTTATAGAATTTATACAAGTTACATAATGTGCTAAAAATTAGTTAAATGTAAATAACATACCACACCTAAAAACGCATTTCTATCAATATCGATCATAGTCTTTTCTGTAACTTTCCTGTAATTATTTTGAGTGTCTCTATAAATGAACTGTAAATGCTTACTACAATCCTGTTTTGGTTCACATCAATATCAATTTCATTCTTAGCATCTTCAGTCTTAAGCATCATAACATTCTTAAAATGCACTGCAAGCGTATTTAATAAGATCACAATCTAACGGAATTGCCTTATGCCCCCACGTATATGCTATTAATGTTACTCTATAGAAAGCATATGGTAATCCAGACAAGTTATGTTTCGTATCATTATATTTAAATTGTCATAGCTTCATTAAAATACAACACAAATAAATTAGCTTTATATATCAAAAAGTAACAGACTATTAACAGTAACTATTTCTTTAAACTGCATTTTTTATTGAAAGCATTCTACAATGAACCTCAAAACATATAAATATAAAAACATACATAAACTTATAAATATAACACAGCAATCCGAGTACATTTAAAAGAATTACAGTATGGTACGAATTCATAAACACTTTTTAACTATGTTGGAAAATGTTATAAACGTGTAACTTAAATCGCACTATAGATTTAAGAGAAAATAAACATAGGTAGTCAGTAATTTAAGTTTCTATAATGTCAAACTTTTTTTACCTTAAATGCTTTCCACTTAACTTGACTTGATAAAATCTTTTTCCAAATATTCCCCGTAATCTCTGGATACCGCCAAAAATAAATAAATAAATAAAATCGTGCGAATAGGACATGATTCCGCCATCATTCTCCATTTAGGTAGGATTACTCACTTTTTCAATTTCCCACAGTTCTCTCCTCTCAAGTTCATTGTTAAAATATGAGGTCGCCAAGTGAACAAATGAAATAATCAAATACACTATAGAAAAGAACTATAGAGTAAAATGAGTACATTTTAAATAAATATATGATTTATAGAATTTTTAAAAACTATGTTTTGTACAAAAATTTGTTAAATGTAAATAACATACCACAGCTAAACATGCACTTCCCACAATATTGATCATAGTCTCTCCTGTAACCGAATTATTTTTAGTGTCTCTATAAATGAGCTATAGATACTTTTTTAATCGTGCTTTTGTTAATTTCTTTCATCAATATCAATTTTATTTTGTTTTAAGTATCGTAACATCCTAAAATGCACTGAAAGCAAATTTATCAATAGATCATCGTGTAACAGGATTGTCTTATGCGCCCACGTAAAAAAGGTGTTAACCTCACTCGATAGAAAGCATATGACAATCCATCTATGTATGTTAGTTTCAATATGTTAAATCATCATAGCGTGATTAAAATACATTACAAATTATTTACCGCTTTAGACCATAATGTAACGATATTTGTGTATGCCCCTGCAAAGGAATTATAAATGCTTCAAACTTTATTTTTTATTTAATATATTTTACACTGAACCTTAAAACATATAAATATTACACAGCAATCCAAGTATATTCATGAGAGTAAGAGCACGACACGACTTCATAAACACTTTCCTACTGTGTTGGAAAATGTTGTAAATGAAAAACTTAAGCTCCACTAAAAGGTTTAAGAGAAAATAACATAGTGAGTAATTTAAGTCTCTATAATGTCAACTTTTTGTTTTCCTTAAATGCTTTCTACTTGACTTGATAGAATCCTTTTCCAAATATCCCCCTTAATCTCTCGATCCTCATTACTCGTTGAACTTTCCAAATCTCTAACACCATACGAAAAAAAAAAATCGTGCGTCTAGGACTTGATTTCTCTATCATTCTCCATTTAGATAAGATTACTCACGTTTTCAATTTTCCACAATTCTTTCCTCTCAAGTTCATTGTTAAAATATGAGATCGCCAAGGGAATAAATAAAATAAACAAATTAAAACTATTGAATAAAATAATCATAGTTTTAATGGATATGATTTACAGAATTTATACAAACTACTTAATGTACTAAAAGTGAGTTTAAATGTAAAAAATCATACACCAGATAAAAACGCACTTCCATCAATATCGATCACAGTCTCTCCTGTAACCGAATTATTTTAGTGTCTCTATAAATAAACAATTAATGCTTTTTACAATCATGTTTTGATTCACTTCAGCAATCAAATCAATTTCATTCTGTTTGAGGTATCGTAACATCAACATCCTAAAAATGCACTAAAAGAGCATTTACTAGTAAATAATAATATAAAAAAATTGTCTCATGCGTCCAGTAAAAGATCTATTAATATAAAAGTATTTGGTGGTCCAATAAAATTATGTGCATCAGTGGCGTTATATTTAAATTTTCATAGCTTCATTAAAATCCATTACAAACGATATTCTTCAACTTATTGAAAAATAACGGTATTTTTGTGCGTCCTTGCAAATGATGCTTCAAACTTCACTTTTTGTTGAAAACTTTCTACAGTAAACCTGAACATATAAATATTACACAGCAACCCAAGTATATTTATGAGAATTAGAACATGGTACGAATCCATAAACACTTTTCAACTATATTGGAAAATGCTATAAACGAGTAACTTTAAATCGCATTACAGATTTGAGAAAAAATAATCATAGGCAGTAAGAAATTTAAGTTTCTATTTTGTCAACTTTTTTTCCCTCAAATGTTTTCCACTTAACTTCACTTAATAGAATCTTTTTCCAAATATCCCCTTTAATCTTTTTCCAAATAAGCCCCTTTTGAACTTTCCAAATCTCTAAAATTGCACAAAAAAAATCGTTCGTCTAGGACTTGATTTCGACATTATTCTCCATTTAGGTAGGATTATTCACATTTTCAATTCCCCACAGTTCTTTCCTCTAAAGTTCACTGTTAAAATATGAGGTCACCTTGTGTATGAATGAAACAATCAAAGTACGCATAAATTGCGTAAGTTAATTGAGTAAAATGTGTCAAACCTTTATGCAATAACGCTTTTTTTTTTCTTTTTACGTACGATAAATTGAAAATATGCGATAAACACCACTTTTTTAAAGCTAAAATATTTGTAATAAGTCTTAACATTTCTGCTCTTAAATAGTATGAAATTGTAATTAACGTTTTGCATCATCGTGCCGCAGATCCACTCAAAATTTAACAGTACTTACACAGTAGGATTCAAAACACGATTTTATTTGTTGCTCTTATTTCCCAAGTCATCAGTTAATACAAATTGATTATTGAAATTTTCAACGGACTATTATATTGAATTAAATTCTGTACCAAATCTTTGTTTATCATTTCAGAAGCTTCAGGTCGATACTGCAAAAAATAATTTAGTAAATTTAGTCAAAAAAAAGAAAAAAAAAACTGGAGAAGTCTGAAAGTAGAATTTTTTAAAGGTAACTTTGTATACTTTAAAATATTGCATAGAAACATAGACAATATTTATGAGAAAATGCAATGGAATACTTTTCTGTGGCCCTATGAATTGATAACAATATTCTTTTCACCACAGATTATATAGAATGCATATTTTAATATTTACTTCATATATTCATGTAATTGTTATCATTTTCGGAAGAGTGTCACATCATTAAAATGCACTTAAAACTCTTTTTTTCCCATTGGTCTTAATGTAACAGAATACTTTTGATTGTCCCTGTAATTAAGTTAGAAATCCGATTTTCACAAAATTTGAAATGACATGACAAAATTATACAAAAGCTATATATTTTTAATTTGAAGCACTTTGGTTGGGTTCTTTTTGCGCTGTTATATGCGGACAGATGGAATGACAGACGGACGGATTGAACTACGACTATAGGTGTTACGTTTTTACATAATTACGAACATCATAAAAAATGTAGGATACACTATAAATAAAATTCGTAAACACAATTTCTTCCGTAAAGTTTTACGGAATAGTTTCATTTTTCTAAAAAAACGTACAATGTTTGTAACTCACACTTTAAGGTTACAAATCAGTATAAATCCAGTAAGTTTTTTGTAAATTTTGCGGAATATTTCTGCATTTCTTTCAAAACACAAGAAGTTTAGTAAATATCGTATAGAAATAATTACTGTGTTTCAAAAACGAAGTAATTTATTAATAATAAACTTGTCTTACAGTGATACTATTTTCAATAAAGCCCTGATAAAGGTTCAATGTGGCTCTATGTAAAAAACATTTCCAACTAGCCGCCTCTGACGACCAGTTTGGTCTCCTTTATATATATGCTATGCATTGCATCATGTTTGTTTCATTCTTAAATTAAGTTACTTGTTCAATTTTTACCCGAATCCAAATATTTCTGATAGAGAAATCAAACATTCTTTCCGATCTTGGTAACATTTCATACATTTTATGATATTATGTATCTCGTCTTTTTTGACAAATTTAACATAATTTCGTAGTTGCAAAAAACTGTAAAAATGAATGACATTTCAAGTCTTTAAAGTGAGATTTGTCCATAAATTATCTAGATTAAGCTTTTTTTACTTAAGCCTGCTGTTATTTTTTAATATAAAGAAATTTATTTAAATTTTGCAAATCATGCATTTATAATTTTTTTTCATTCATTAATAAGTAAAGAAAAAATATAAATACTTTAATTTGATTTCAGACTTCAAGCATACAACAAAAAACTAACATAACTATGAGAAATAACAAAATAAAAACCTTCGTGAGTGCAAACCCTAAATACACGTTAACCCTGAGAATATATCTACTATGACGTCATAAGAATGCATTCATTTTTGGTGTACTTGCTTTGCGATTCAAGCTTTACAACCTTAATGGTTTAATATTTTCTACCTTTCATATTGAATAAATATCGTGTTAGTTTGTAACGGTGCACGCATGCTGGGTGCTGTTTGTAACGGTGAACCCACGGTGGGTGTCGTTTGTAACGTTATATGCAGACATACTCAGTAGTTTAGGTTAAAACAACAAAGTTTATTCAAGTGATAATGGCCAAGGGGAAGTGGAGCAAGTCTAAAATTTTACACACTGAGAACACTATGAACAGCTAAAATCATACTCCCAGGCCCCAATCTAGCTCAGTCGTGGCACCGCCTAACACTTGACACTGTCTCCTGGCTGAGCTGCTGAACAAAGTTTAGTTAAACAGCCCGTGGCTGTGGATATTTCTTTATTTCACCAATAATCAAAATGGAACTACTATTAAACTTTCTTACCACGGCCGACTCTTAAATCCACTATCCAAACTCCTTTCCACTTTACTGGAGGCCGTTGCTACTTTCTATTCGTCAGCACTTCGCTAAACAATCATCCACTTTGTTGTCTAATGGCAGAGGTCCGCACTCGCTGGCTGCTGGCTAATGCCAGAGACACACACACACCCAAACTCACCCCCAAGCTTTTATATGCTGCAAACTGAGATACTTCATATTAACATATTACTAATAACCGCGAGCTAACTGCGGAATTCGAAAGAGCACACACACTCTAGAAAGTTAAAGTAAAAGAGAGGATAGATGTCGCTTTTACGCCTACAAAATGTTAAATTATTGACGTCACGATCCCAGAAACACTAGAGTGCCTTTATGACAAAAGGTCACTCCCTCACAAGTTTACTTTTTGAAGAGAAATTATAAGATGTAAACATATTTTCAATCGTAGTTATCCTAGAAAGAGTGATTTATTTGAATACAAATTAGAAACAATACTTTCATAATCAAATGAAATATTTTAATTTATGTTAATATTATTACGATGTATGTATTATTTATTTAGTTACTTTTCCACAACATCAGCTTTAGCCTTTAAGAAAAAAAATTCTGGATTCGGGCTTCAGAAAATGAAATCCGTGGCCAAAATATGTAAATAGGTCTGAAAACAAATTCGGCGAGCTTTTATTTTTATAAGTATTTATATGCATATAAACATATATACACATTTTTATACACAAATTGCTTCTATTTCTATATAAAAATAAATTATAATAATTAATTCTTTAAATTTAAAGTAACTATGTATATGAAATAGGATATAGATTGCTGAAAAATACGATGCTAGTTTTTCAATTCTGCCACACACATAAACTGTCTAATATTGGCATTTAAAGCTCTACTGAATATACCCATATATTTTCTTAAGAATTGAAATGGAGGTATAGGGCAGTCCCATCCATTACATTTCCTTAATTATCCAAAACCCATTTCTAGTAAGATTTTGCAAAGTTATGGGGACATTTTCCTACTGGAAAATCAAACTTTGACCACCAATTCACTTTGCAATTGGCAATAAATGGATTTCTAGCAATTCTTAGTAATCAGTAGCCTACATGTGGTCTGAGGAGAAAGCCAGGTTAAGTTTACCACCATAGCCGAAGCCTCCCAACACTGTTAATAAGCTACCACCATGCTGTATTTGGAGAAAATTTCCAGTCCTTTCCTCATGTAATGCCAATGAAAGCAAGGCTGTTTGAGCCATCCAAACTATTTTTTTTTCTCATCTGAGAACATAACAAGATGCCGCTGGTTTGTTTATATTTGGCTCCATCGACTCTGCCTTGCTTGTGGATAGCTTCCAATATAGACTAGTAGGAAATGAAACTTTATGTCGATCTGAGTAAAGATATTTATATGCCTTTAGAGCAATGCAATTTTACATTGGTACGAATAAAGCTATTTAAATGCTTTTTGAGTAATGAATCTTATGCCTATCTGAATAATGATATTTATATGCTTTTTGAGCAGTGAAACTTTAAGTCGATTTGAATAAAAATATTTATATGCCTTTTGAGCAATGAGGCGTTATGTAGATCTTTCTGATCTTATGTAAATCTTTTTGAATAAAGATATTTAAATGGCTTTTGAGCGATAAAACTTTAGGTAGATTTGTATAAAAGTATTTATATACTTTTTGCGAAATGAAACTTTATATCGATCTAAATAAAAAATATTTAAGTGCCTTTTGAGCAATGAAATTTTAGGTCGATCTGAATAAAGATATTTATATGTCTTTTGAGAAATGAAACTTTATGTCGATTTGAATAAAAATATCTGTATGTCTTTTGAGCGATGAAACTTATGTTGATAAGAATAAAAATATTTATATGCCTTTTTGAGCAATAAAACTTTATATCCATCTAAATAAAAGATATTTAAATATCATTTGAGCAATGAAACTAATGTGGATACATGATATTTATATGTTCTTTGAGTAATAGAATATTATGTCGATCTAAATAATGAAACCCTATGTCGACTTGAATAAAGATATTTATATGCCTTTGAGCAATGAAACTTTATGTCGATCTGAATAAAAATATTGATATGCTTTTTTGAGTATAGAAACTTCGTTTCGAACTGAAAAAGATATTTATATGCCTTTTGATAGATGAAACATTATGTAGATTTCAATAAAGATATCTATAAGACTTTTTCGATGATTCTTTACGTCGATCTGAGTAAAGATATTTATATGCTTTTTAAGTGTATTTTTATCCCTTTTAATGATCAGTAGCTTAGTTTAAATTGTTTAAAGATTATCATGTATAATGTTATTACTGATAGTCATTCAAAAGACTTTTTGATAATGCTTTACATTACTAAGAATTTCCTGATTAGTATATATTCGTGATTATGAACTGCATGAGGATAGTTTAATTTATAATAACGTCAATTGCAGTTATTATGTATCAATAATTAAACGATCCCATGATGAAATGACATAACAGAATTTTATCGAAAACCTAAATAATTTTATCAAAACCCTCTTTTCAATATTGTTTACAAGGAAGAGATAATCTCTACCACATGATCTGTACAAACGGTTCCCATGAAAGACCAATAAGAAAGAGAAAAATAGTTTTTTAAAGAAATAAATATATTTTTCTTACGAAAACGCAGACTTAAGATCGTCATGGTAACGAGGGTGACATTTTAGTCGGGCTTTTCCAGATAGAAAAATCCCTGAGGTCTGTTTACGAATCGCATAATACGACGAAATGAAGTTTGGTCTATGGAGTCGATGAAATATCGAATCCAGATTTGACAAGAAATGCAACAAAACAATTTATTGGGAGATGCTTTATCTTTTTAAATTTTCTTCTACGTGGCAAAATTAGATTCATACGTGCAGACCTTTTTTTTTCGTATCAATTGTTAGAGAGATTTCATCGAATTTGTCATACCATCTATGGAGATACACGTGAAAGAAAAATAATTTACTTTCTTGACTTCTATATCAATTGTTGTCATGGGTATTATGTTGTAAGATATATCTTATTTGGCATTTAATATTTTTCTGCTCAATTTCTCAATTTCATTTTACATTTCCTTTCGCTTATATCATATTATTTTTCATAAAAAAAAAAAAAAAAAAAAAAAAAAAAAAAAAAAAAAAAAAAAATCAAACTGCAAGACTTTTAAGAAGTAGATGGGGTTTTATTAGGGAATAAAACACTTTTTTCTGCATCTTAATATGATGTTTCCTCTTTTTTATGTATTGACGATTTGAAAATTGTCAGATTGGGTACAGCATGAATGAAAGAATTGATTGGTGACGCTGACTTCTATTCTTCAATTGAGGCAAAACTCTAAAAAATAATGTTTAGTATTATTAGTGACTAAATAAATTTCGTTTCCATTCAAATTTCAGGATTTCTATGAATTATATGCAGCAAATTAGGCAAAAAATTAAATCTAGATTTGATAAAATAAATAAATAAACAAAATAACAAAACAATTCCTAGGGATGTTTTATTTTTCTAATTTTTTTCCACATCACAGGTTTAGATTTGGACGCGTAGATTCAGGATTTCTATGAACTATATGCAGCAAATTAGGCAAAAAAAATCAAATCTAGATTTGATGAAATAATAATAATAATAATTCCTTGGTGATATTTTATTTTTTTCTAATTTTCTTCCAAATCACAAATTTAGATTTGGACGCGTAGATTTTTTTTTTCGTGTGCATTGTTAAAAAGATTTCGCAGAAGTTCTCATAACAGCTATCAAACTCGAATGAAAGAAAAATAATTGATTCTCTTGAATTCCAGATCAGCTATTGTATTATACTTTTTCAAGATAGCAACAATATCAACAAAATAAACAACTTATCAGGTATTTTCCTGCCGAATTAAACTTTATATGTTTATCCCGCGTATGTAATATAATACTAAATTTACAATACGAAAATCCCTCTTTTTTATGTATTATAGATTATTGAAAATTGTCAGATTGTGTACAATGTATGAATGAAAGAATTGATCGGAGACGCTGGCTACAACTCTTCATTTGAGCAAAACTCTAAAAAACGTTGATTTGTATTATTATTGACTAAACAAATTTCGTTTCCATTCAAATTCCAGGATTTCTGTGAATTATATGCAGCACGTTAGGCAAAAAATTTAAATCCAGATGTGATTAAAAAAAATAACAAAACATTTCTTTAGAGATGATTTATTTCTTTTAATTTTCTTCCATGTCACAGATTTAGATTTGGACATATGGGTTATTTTTTCGTATGCATTATTAAAAAGATTTCAAAGAAATTCGAATAACAACAATAAAAACTGCCGGAAAGAAAAATAACACTCTTAAATTCCATATCAACTTTTGTCTTGAACATTTTCTACATAGCAACAATATCACCAAAATAAACAACTTATGATATATTTTCCTGCCAGATTAAGCTTTGTATGTTATTCCGCGTATGTAGTATAATACTATTTATGTAATGTAATTTCTTCTCATAAAAATAAAAAAAAAATCCCTCTACTATATTTTTAATGAACTAGTCGAAGCAAATAAATATTTTTACTAAAAAGTCTACACAGAAACGTTAACGTGAAACGTTATGTGGATCTGAATAAAGTTATTTATATTCCTTTTAAACAATGAAATTTTATGTCGATTTGAATAAAAACATTTACGTCTTTTGAGCAAGAAACATTATATCGACCTGAATAAAGATAGTTGTATGCCCTTTGTGCGATGAAACTTTATGTAGGTCTGAATAAAAACATTTTTATATGAATTTAGATCAATGAAATTCATGTCGATATGAATAAAGATAGTCATATGGCTTTTGAGCGATGAAACGCTATGTAGCTTTGAATAAAGATAGTTATATGCCTTTTAAGTGTATATTTTTAAAATAATTTTTAGCAATTTTTTGCTTAGTTTAAATTGTTTTAAGTGATTATCGTGCACAGTTTTATAAATAATAGATATTTAAAAAACTTTGTTGATAATGCTTCTCATTAATACGAAATTCCTCATGATTGATTATGAACTGGATGAAGATAATTTAATTTATAATAGCGTCAATTGCAGTTATTATATATCAATAACTCAACAATCCCATGATGAAATGACATAAAAGGAATTTATCGAAACCCTAGATAATTTTATCAAAATCCTCTTTTCAATATTGTTTACAAGAAAAGATAAATCTGTAAAACCGTTTCCCATGAAAGACCAATAAGAAAGGGAAAAATCGTTTTAAAAAGAAATAAATATATTTTTCTCACGTAAACGCAACTTAAGATTATCATGGTAACGTGGGTGACGTTTTATTTGGGCTTTTCAAGATAGGGAAATCCCCGAGGTATGTTTACGAAACGGATAATACGACGAAATGAAGTTTGGTCTATACAGTCCATATTTGAAGAATTGAGGCAGATTTGACACGAAATGTAACAAAAGAATTCATCAAATGGGTGTTTCATTTTTTTTAAATTATGCTCTGAGTTGTGAAATAAGATTTGTACGTGGAGACTATTTTTTCGTATCAATTGTTAGAGAGACTTTGTTGAATTTCTCATATCAGCTTTGAAAATATACATGAAAGAAAAATAATTTACTTTCTTGATTTCTATACTTATTGTTGTCATGGGCATTTTATTGTAAGATAAACATTTTATCTGGCATTTAATATTTTTCTATTCAATTTCATTTTGCATTTTCCTCCGCTTTTATTATATTCTTTTCCATGAAAATGAATTTTTAAAAATGTCAAATTGCAAGACTTTTAAAAAGTGGATTGCGTAAAATAAACAAGTATTTTTTGGAGAAAAAAATATTTTTTCTGTAACTTCATACGATAATCCTTTTTTATGTAATAGAGATTTGGAAAATCGTGAGATAGGGTAGAGCATGATTGAAAGAATTGATCGGTGATGCTAACTGATAATGTTTGTCCTGCGCAAAACTCTAAAAAACACTGTTTAATATTATTATTGATTAAACAAATTTCGTTTCCACTAAAATTTCATGATTTCTGTGAATTATATGCAGCAAATCAGGCAAAAAAATTAATTCCACATTTGATAAAAAATTTCACAAAACAATTTCCTGAATATATTTTGTTTTTCTACACTTCTTCCACGTCACAGATTCAGATTCGGGCGTATAGGTTAGTTTTTCGTATGCATCGTTAAAAAGATTTCATGGAAATCCCAATAACAGCAATCAAACCCGAATAAAAGAAAATAATTTATTCTCTTAAATTCCATATCAGCTATTCCTTGAACATTTTCTAGATAACACAATATCAACAAAATAAACAACTTATCAGATATTTTCCTGCCAAATAAGGAAAGGTCATGTTTACAAACAAACACTTCTGTCAACCAATCTACCACTGCATTTTTGTCGTTACAATCACTGTAGGATTCATCTTGACGACGTAGCCCAAACATATCATAGGGCTGTCAAACGCAAACGAATCAAGTCGCTCTAACTCATGTGCACATTAGAAGTCGTAAAGAATGGACAGGTGTTTCTGCTTATCCACAGTTATTCGACCCACAGTGACTTCAGTTGCCCTTTCCTTATTAAACTTTAGATGTTATTCCGCGTATGTAATATAATACTAAATTTTTACTCATAAAAATATTTTGAAAAAAAAAATCACATTACAATAATTTTAATGGACTAGTCGAAGCAAATAAATATATATACATAAAAACGTTATATAGATCTGAATAAAAGTATTTATATGCCTTTTAAGCAGTGAAATTTTATATCGATTTGAATAAAAACATTTACACCTTTTGAGCAATGAAACTTTATATCGATCTGAATAAAGATATTTTTATATACCTTAAAAGCAATGAAATTTTAGATCGATTTGAATAAAAATAACTATATGCCTTTTGAGCAATGAAAATTTACATCGGCCTGAATAAAGATATTTAAATACCTTTTAAACATTGAAACTTATGTCGATATGAATAAAGATATTTATATGGCTTTTGAGCGATGAAACGTTATGTAGATCTGAATAAAGATATTTTTATGCCTTTTAAGTGTATATTTTTATAACTTTTAGCTATTATTGGGTTGGTTTAAATAATTTTAAGTACTTATCATGCATAATGTTATAAATGATAGTTATTTGAAAACTTTGTGGACAATGCTTTACATTAATGCGAAATTCTTTATGAGTATATATTCGTGATTGAACTGCATGAAGATAGTTTAATTTACAATAATGTCACCGTTATTACATATCAATAATTCAATGATTCCATGATGAAATGATATAAAAGAATTTTATCGAAAAACTAGATAGATTTATCAAAAACCTCTTTTCAAAGTTGTTTTCAAGGAAGAGATAAATCTGTACAAGTGGTTCCCATGAAAGACCAATAAGAAAAAGAAAAATCGTTTCAACAGAAATAAATATCTTTTTCTCACGAAAACCCAACTTAAAGATCTTCTTGGTAACGCGGGTGACCTTTTAGTTTGGCTTTTCAAGATAGAGAAATCCCCGAGGTCTGTTTACGAATCGGATAATACGACGAAATGAAGTTTGGTCTATACAGTCGATGAAATATTGAGTCCAGATTTGAGAAGAAATGTAATAAAACAATTCATCGAGGGATGTTTTATCTTTTCTAATTTTGCTCCACGTTGCGAAATTAGATTCGTACGTGCAGATTATTTTTTCGCTTCAATTTTTAGAGAGATTTCGCCGAATTTATCATACCAGCTATGGAGGTACACGAGAAAGAAAAATAATTTACTTTATTGATTTTTATATTGCAAATGTGATTGAAAATTGGTTTTTATATTGCATTTTATTGTAAGAAAACTATCTTATCTGCTATTTAATATTTTCCTACTTAATTTCATTTTACGTATTCTTCCGCTTATATTATATTCTTTTTCATCAAAACTTATTTTTTAAAAAGTCAAATTGAAGACTTTTAAGAAATGGATTGGGTGAAATAAACAAGTTATTAAATTGGGGAAGAAACCACCTTTTCTATAACTGAATATGATAATCCCTCTTTTTTATGTATAAAGATTTGATAAATTGTCAGATTGGGTACAGAATAAATGGAAGAATTGATAGATGACGCTAAGTGATATTTTTCAGGTGCAGAAATCTCTAAAAGACCCTGTTTAGTATTGTTTTTGACTAAACGTTTTTCGTTTTCCATTGAAATTTTATGATTTTTGTGAATCACATGTAGCAAATCAAGAAAAAAACTACATCCACATATGATAAAAGTTTTGAACAAAACAATTCCTTAGGGATGTTTTATTTTTTCTAAATTCCTTCCACGTCATAAATTTAGATTTGGACATGAAGATTATTTTTTCGTATGCACACTGTAAAAAAAAAAAAAAAAAAAAAAAAAAAAAAATGTATTTTACTACAAAAGGTGTGTTGATACCCCGGCGGCCAAAATAATTGCTGTAAAATTTACAAGCTGCTACCTTTAAGATACCTGTAAAATTTCGCATGTCTTTAAAAAGTTTCTATTGGTTTTGTAGTAAAGAATTCAATTTTACTTCATATATTTCTTGAATTAAGTTTCCTTCCTCACAGCACTGGTGCTTAAATTCGAGTTCTCAGCATCGACGCTTCAAAAGTTACAATATAAAGTCCAGGAAATATCACCAAACTTTACAATAAAAGATGGTGGCACCCTGGCTGCCATTATTGTAGAAAAATTTACAAGCTGCTGCCTTTAAAATGCCTATAAAATTTTGCATATCTGCAAAAAATCGCTTTGCTATTGGCAGCGTGGTAAGGAATTGAATTTTTACTTAATATATTGTTTGAATTAGCTCTCACAGCGTCGGTGCTTAAGTTCGAGTTTACAACATCGAAGCTTGAAAAGTTACACTATAATGTTCAGGAAATATTGTATTTTACAACAAAATATACTGGCACT
Source organism: Maratus speculifer (assembly GCA_964019185.1). NCBI lineage: Eukaryota > Metazoa > Arthropoda > Arachnida > Araneae > Salticidae > Maratus > Maratus speculifer. The sequence continues at coordinate 241,409,609 of OZ025296.1, forward strand.
GTTGGCTGCCAACACTGTTGTAGTAAAACTTATAAGCCGATGCCTTTAAGGGAGCTTTAAAATTTCTGATGTTTCGCGAAAATTGCGCTGTTATTGGCTGCGTGGTGCACGTGACACAAATATTTTGGTTTTTATTTCATTTGTACCTACAATTCCTTTTCAGATCATCCGTGCTTAAATTAGAATTCACAGCCTCGGTGCTTAACAATTTAAACACTAAATGCAGAAAAAATCACAGCATTTTTTTAATACAGTGTATTGTTAAAGCGATTTCACAGAGATTCCCATAACAACTATCAAAACTGAATGAAAGAAAAATAATTTACTCTCTTGAATTCCATATGACTGTTGTCTTGAACATTTTGTAGATAACGAAAATATCAACTAGATAAACAACTTATCCGATATTAGATTTTTTCTATTAATTTGACAAAAAAAAAAAAAAAAAAAAAAATCACATTCTAAGATTTTTAAATGGATCAGGCGAAGTAAATAAACATTTATACATAGAATTAAAACTGTTGATTTTACAGTTAAAAACTGACAAAGAGGACGCTAGAAAAAACTTTATTTTACGAAAAAAAGTTTCTACAAACCATTTTAATGTGGAATTTGTTTAAATAACTGAAAAATTGCAATAAACATAAATTTTATTTCGGATGAAACCTGTAAACTACTTATTTTAATCTGTTAAAAATACCGAAATCTCGTAAGAAATTTGTGATACATACACGTTTGTTTCATAAATAAATAGTTAAACAATTATTTTGCCAAAATTTTAGTAACTTCCCAAACTTTTTTAAGACTGCATATCGATCGACCACGTACAGCGGTAGTTTCAGATACACTGCTCAAAACAATTAAAGGATATTGCAGTTTTAGGTGGATTTTGTATCTGGGAAACTTTTTAGCTGATTGATACATGGTCCACAGACATAGTAGGTTATATGAGAATAAATTACACATGTTTGGCAGAAAAAAATGCATTTTATTGCGCATTTGTGTACAAAAGGAAAAAAAAACACAATTTGTGCATATGAGAAAAAAAGAATAAGAAAAGGTGTTTTCTTCAAAGAAAATCATTTTCAGTAGAGGGTACGGTTTCCACGGGCGGCCAGCAACGTTGAACACCTTTGAGTCATGGACTCAATGAGGCTATTAATGACGAGTTGGGGTATTCTGCCCCACTCTTACAGAAGAGCTCTTTCCAGTTCTTGGAGAGTTTGTGTGGGTTGTTGGCGGCCAGAAACTCGTCTTCCTAGAACGTCCCAAACGTGCTCGATTGCATTCATGTCTGGAGAACACGCTGGCCATTCCATTCGAACGATTCCTTCCTCGAAAAGGAAATCATCCACCAGGTTTGCACGATGTGGCCTGCAGTTATCGTCCATTAAAATGAAGTTATCTCCGATTGCTGCAGCGTAAGGGACTACAATAGGTCTGAGTACTCATCATAGGTCTCTTCCCTATATCGGAGACCAGTCAGAGCTCCATCTCGAATGATGTAGAGGTCAGTGCGCCCGTCAATGGAGATGCCACCATACACCAACACTCCTCCACCGCCAAATCTGACACTTTCGTGCAAGAACGCAGGATTATTCCTACTGCCACGGTTCCTCCAGATGAAAATACGCCTATTATCCGGATGCACAGAAAAACGGGACTCGTCAGAAAACAGAATATTGCTCCATTCATTTTTCCTCCAGTTGACATGCTCGGTTGCCCACTCCCTGCGGTCGCGACGATGCCTTGATGTTAATCTAACACATACCATCGGTGGGCGAGGATACAGACCTACAGCATGGAGCCGGTTTCGGACAGTCTGAGTTGAAATTTTGGTGCCTGTAGCCGAGCGAAGGTGTTGTTGGAGAAGAGTAGCGTTCATGTTTCGGTGTCTCCGAGCTGTTAACGCTAAATACCGATCTCCATTGGGCGTTGTTGCCTGTCTACGACCTTGTCCTGCTCTTCGGCCTGCACATCCACTCTCCAAAAAACGGTTCCAAATACTGGAAATGACACTTTGTGACACTCCAATGGCTTGCGCTACTTCGGCTTGAGTTTGGCCCCCTTCTAACCTACCAACATTCTCCAAGCTTCTGAATCTGTCAAATGACTTCGCTGAGACATCGTACTTATCGAAACAAAGCAATCACTGAATGTCGATCGTCCTTGTCTTCATTCTCTTTTATCCAGTTGAAAGTCAAATTTCATTCGCTGCCGCTGAAGCGACGTTTTTGACGTCGAACTCAAAATTTGCAAACTCCACAGTTTGAAAACCAGAAAAATTTACATTTGTGATTCTCTTCTTCTATTTTCGGCAAAAAATTTCGTTTATATCTTTATTTTATATAAAACTTCAAATATCCTTTAATTGTTTTGAGCAGTGTATTACAAAAATGAAGTTAGTTACACTTGAAAGTAAGTAAAGTGGTCAACGTTCGGCTAATCTCCCGTATGTAATTTTTTTTATTGCAGATATGAATAAGTACATTTTAGCCAATATTTTTATATTTTTATATTCTAATTTTTTTATTATTTTTTACAAGCTTAAAATTATGTATTCTAACATGTGACAAAATATTTGTTTTCAAGTTGGAGATGTTGAGTCAAAAAGGATTATAATAAATCGGGATTATTTTCTGATTAGTTATTACTGGAATGACCTAAACTAGATACATAGATCCCTTATCCGAGCTTTAAATCTGTGGCTGTAAACTCATCAGCTTGGCCCTGTAGAAAAGTGTCTCCTATCGAGTGGAGAAAATTTGTAGATAATACTTTAAGAAAAGTAAATCTAGCAATCCAAAGATCAGAAAGACAGCGCATGAATTCATTTTAGACCGTTTAAGATGCCATATAACTGGTGTTGCAAGTTTTTTTTTTTTTTTTTTTTTTTTTTTTTTTTTTTTTTTTTGAGTAAAATTAAGTGTGATTTTCTATTACAGAGTAGGGTAAGAAAATACTTTTACAGTCACCTAATGTGGTAATACCTCTCATTCATTTTTTAATGATTTTCATCTCATATACGTAATTATTCTGTAAAAGATCGTACTTAAAAATGACTACTGAATGTTTTCCTTCAAATTTTATGATTTAAAAAAATACATCCAGCTACCAAGCTCCCCCCCCCCCCCCGAAAAAATAGAGAGAGAGAGTTTAAATATGAGAAGAAATCGTAAAAATAGAAACTAATGAATGGGGATGTTTTACCTTTTATAATTATCATCCTTATTGCAAATTTTGATTTGCAGGCGAAGTTTATTTTTTGGTATTTTTTGTTAGAGAGATTTTGCTTCATTTTTCATACTGTATATTAACACAATTATTATAGGAAAAATAGGGGGAAAATTAGAACAAAGCTGGATTTTTGCACAGATGCTAGTTAAGGGACGTAGTTTAACATACTTAGAGTCCCCTTTGATCCGATCGGAGCTTTCGCCTCCAGATGCGCTAAAGAGCTTGAAACTCGGTTTTCTGTGAATATCTCACGAATAATGGCATCTAGAAAAAAAAGTTCAGTTACAAAGATGAAGATAATTTAATTACCTACAAAAAGTGTATTTAACATTTGTTTGTCACACCAACATTTTACTGTCAAAAATTTTAAAAAGTGAAAACATTTCAATATATAATATGCACGTATGCTTATTTATATAGTAAACATGTATGCATTATGCTTATACACCACCCTTGAGGTAAAGCATTTAGTGCATTTTTTATTAGGGTCTACCCCCACCCCCCCTAAGCATATTTCCTTTATAGCTTAATACGATTTCAATAGTTTGACTGCTTTAGCAGTGATTTGCAAGCTTCAGTTTCAGAATTATCTGTATTTCTTTCTTTCTTTGGCTTTCAGTATTTTCTGTTTCTTTTCTGATATCAGCACTAAATTCAGAAGTAACCTTTCCTTCCTCCCTTGCAGTGGGCAGGATATTGTCAATATTCCCCCAGTCTTCAAATTCAACTTTAATTGCATTGTCACATGAAACTTCGCAACAACTTACGCAAATATCAGAACAATTTAATCTAATTTTTTGACATCTGCGGGTTTCCACATTCTTTGGACCAAGTACATAAAATGGATTCAATAATATTTTTTGGTGCAGGCAGTAAGATAGTTGCAATTGGAGATAAATCAGGGCCATTTTGCATGCCCCAGTTCTCAGGAAGTAGTTTATTGCCTAACCAGTATTGTATTTGATGATTAACACGTAAACAATTCAATCTAGCTGCATACTCGATATGCAGTAGCGATGAAAGGCTTTTTTTTAACAACAGCAACTCATTTCTTGAAACACACATAGCGGTACTTGTTTACAGAAATTTTTGCTTTACCGCCTTATGAAGCAAGAAATGTTTTTCTCTACCTCGGAAATTTCAAATTGCGATACTTGACCACTTTTAAAAGTGCTGGCACCTTTTTTGTTACGATCTTCTTCTTTTATTTAAAAATATGGCCAACTACATTTTACCTAATTTTTTTTAGATTGCTGATGTAGATTGATGACCTAAGAAAACGTGAAGGAACAATGTATGATCTTTCAGAATTGCATCATTTTTGAGACTGTGCAACGAATACTGTGATAGCAATTCTTCCTCTTACAGGTTTAATAAAAAATACTTCTGTCTCTGGAGATGCTAAAGCAGTCAACAGTATGAGCAATTGAACATCATCACCAACAACAGCAAGCGCACCAGACTTTGCTACTTAAATAGTTGTATTAACGATTAATGTGTCAGCATCATCTTCTGTTTATTTTGCTTTGATACCATTTTCAATAAATTTCTTCATGAGCATATATATGAGATGTGTCTTATTTTGATGATTAGATAAAAATAATTCGACTAAGTGACGCATTTGTTCCTTCTTTAAAATCAGTCTCGGGAGCTACAATTTTCGAATATCGATGAGTTCTTACAGCCGTTTTTGTATTATAAACTTTCTCAGGGTAACTACAGAAAAAGATTATACATTTATCACTGTAATTTATTAGGACATAAGAAATATAACTTTCTAAGACACTTTGTATGTTCCACCGAAGAACCAAAAGAACACGATGTAAAACCCATGCTCCTTCGATAATGTACGCAGACAGGCATAAATTTGAATTCTCATTGTACTTTTTTAAAAAATTGAAAATAATAATGATTTGTTGTTTTTTCTCAAAACATTTTCATCAAGTAATGTTAAAGAATGTAAACACCGTTAATATTGAAAATAATTTTTAAAATTCTTACTGTTTCATACAAACGAAAACACGTTGAAACAACAACAATGCGTCGCAAGTCACAGTATCGTTTTTAAATTAGAACAAATTTTTCATCGTTGTTAGTGATAGTACTCAATCTTTACGTGAAAGTTTCAAGTCATCAATTTTTTTCTGAAAAACATTTTCATTCCGCTGCTGTGTGCATCATGACAGTTTATTCAGTGATCTCCGACAATGCCGTTATAGATTGAAATGCACTTACTCATAATGGGAAAGGGTGGACATTTTTTTTTCAAGCTATGCATCCAGTTTCTTGATATCTGTACTACCGCATATAATTTCGATAGTCAAAGTGTTGATCGGATGAGCACGTACATCACGCAACACTTCTAGTGATTCACATAATTGCATAAGAAAGGGACTGCCAAGGATCAAATTTTCCAAAACGCTGCATATTATACCTCTTTCGCATATTATTCTACCTGATGATTTCATATTTCTCATCAATGTCTGTACATTCGTCCTATTTGTACCAAAACTTTCTCTTCTCGAACAGCAAAGTAGTCCGCTTTTATTAACCGAGAGCATAACATTTCATGCAATTTTGTTTCAAGCAGTGTCATATTTTGTAAATATATTAGGGAATTCTTTGTATACGAGAAATGACCACTGACATGAAAAAAGTAGCATGTCCCGAATCGTTTCAACATGTAACTTCCAATTTCCACTACGTTCTGCCATTTTAAATTTGTGCATTAATGTAACCATTCGAAAATACTGACACCAAAGTTTCGCTGTTGATCCATTTTTTTAATGCTTCCATTTCACATTTTAAATTTTCAGCAAGAGAAACCAGTGCAACATCATCCAATATATTGCTATATACAAGAATGTTTTCTTTATAATCGGTAACAAATTGTAAAAAATGTCCCTTTTTTTAGGTTCAGCGATTGTAATATTTTTCATGATTATCTTCTCCAAAGTCAAACGCACTTAGAAATTTTTTTTTTTTCAATATAATTTGAGTACCGAATTGTGAAGATCACTATTCTTTGTGCAAGTTTGTTCTGAAGCTTGAAATCGAAAATTTCTTCTGGTTTTATTGTTACACTGCATGTATACCTTTACTAAATACTTCGTTACACATAAAATACATAACTTCGTTTCATTCTGTTACATTGTAAAAAAATCCGTTAAATTTACGGCAAAAATTGCTGGCAGCAATGTTACCAGTAGTTTTTGCCTTAAAAATTGCAGTAAAATTAGATGTAATTTTTGATTACATCCAATTTTACTACAATTTCTACGGCAAAAACTTTGGCAACATTGCTCTTCGCAGTTTTTTTCCGTAAATTGAATGGATTTTTTAAATAATGTACTTTTAAACAGACATTCGTCACAAGTTTTAAAAATGCGTCAAATTTTTAAAACTGTCCATATAATTTTAGTTCATAGCTAAAATCTGCTAAAAAGTCTTGTTTGGATAAACTTAAAAAACATATGAATTTCTTATGTTATGTATATATACATGGACGTTATTTCTCCTTGGAAGTTGTTTCTCCAGGAGGTTATTATTCCTGCTTAATAAACATATATGGTCTGTGCATCAAGTCTGTTTCAGGTTCCCCAAACTGCTAATATATACAGTATATTTTTTATTTCACAAATATATAATAACCACATACTCAAAAAAAAAAAAAATTCAAGTTACATTTTGCTAAGCAATCTTTATTTTTAGAAACATTATAAACCAATATATTTTCAACATGAAAATATGATTTACAAAGTTACAAAAGTGTTCGTATTAAATGAGTCTGAAATCACATGAATTGTAGAAATGAATGCCTGAGTGTCCATTTCAGTAATGAAAATAAATTGAACTTACAAGGAAGTGTCTCCATACTGGCATACTCATTTTTTTAAGTACAATCTAAACTAATTATGTATGTATGTAATAAAGAATCAGTCAAATTTAGAGGCGGAATAACAGTAGAAACTTTGTAAAAAAATAAAATACTTTCGAATATCTGGCATGAAAAGACGAAAACGTCACTCGATTTGACGAACAGCACATTTCCTAGCCAAAAGCAAACAATTTTAATGCAACTGAAATTTCTTTATCAATAGATTGTAAAATGCATATAAATAGTATTTATGAATTTAAATTTCTACAATGAAGGAGTTTAGTATACATATTTCCTTTTTGTATTACATATTTATGTTGCTTGTTACTGCAGTTATTTAATTTTATTATAGTAAAAATAATTTCATTTATCAAAATATGTTTTCATATATTTAAGTGTATTTCAAAATAAAGACCAGATGAAGAATGCTACAGAAATACATTTCAATATCGGAGATGCTTTTGTTTCCGTCGCAACAAAGCTCATTTGGACTTAATTTTTAGAGGGAAACGATTTTAATCATTTTTTTTAAATTCATAATATATCATAGTTAACTTTCAGTATATATATATATATATACAGTGTGTCCCCTCTCAACGGTGGCCAATGGCTAATTTCTAAACCATTGGTCATAGACATATACTTCCAACTGCAAAAATGCTTTAAAAAAGGCAAAGAATTGTTTTTTAAGCGATTTTGGTCAAAAAAATGTTTTACTAAAAAATTACGAAAATTAAATTTTTATACGGTCCCCCGGTCCTATAAGTGATATTTAGTAAATTTTTTTCAACACTCTAGCAAGTAATACAGAAAAGTTCCCATTCATGTAACATTAAAATTGACCGAGTTATGAATTTTTAAATTTCATGACTTAAACCACTTTTCTATAGCTGAAAACGGATGTGTTCGACGGAGCTTTAAGGGAACGAAGACTAAGTGCTTAAAGTATTATAAAGGGAGTCGATTTCCAACACTGTTCAAAGGCTACTTCCTAAACTATTTGTCACAGACATAGTTCCAATTACAAAATGTTTTAAATGATTTAAACGATTTAACTGAAAGCGCTGTCACCGTATAAGCTTTACGGTAGTGTTAATTATAATTAATTAACTTCTAGATTGGTTATTAAAATAACTGAAGACATGAATTTCGAAATTCTCTTTATCGAAAAAATCAAATTTTGGGAAATAGCAAAAAACTTTAAATGCATCTATTCATTTTCATTATAAATTTTAAGATTGCATTGTTACAATAGTGGAGGTTTGTATAGACTGATAGAGAAATCAAAAAGCGATAAGTCGAGTTTTGAAATTCATATCCTCAATTGTAATTTTACGTATTCTTTATTTTGTAAGCAAATGAAGCTGATTCTCTTCGTGATTTTATTTTAAAAAGGTATGTCATTTTGATAAGCTTTTATTTTATTCATAGTTTTCGTATGTAAATTTTTCTAGTTCAAAACTTATATTCAAATTTTAATTCACTTCCAAACATCTGATTGAGGTTCAATTCCCATGCTTATTTAAACCCGATGACAATGTAATATTAATACGATTTTAGGTGCGTTCCATTTATTTATTTTATAGGACTACATCAAATTCTATTTGGTTGAGTAATCTAATAGAGCTTTAAATATGTATCTTTTTGTAGCGATTTATGACTGTTGCTTTTCATAGTTTAATTTAACAAAATTTCTGTTATTTTTTTACTTATATTTCTAGCACAAATTGCATATTTTACTTTAACATGTAAATGTCAACATAAATTCAGAAACAACATTGTAAAAAATTTTTTTACTCTCAATGTTTAAAGTTAAATTTTCTATCTGATGTTAATTTTTATTTCCAGTAAATTTGTGACTGACCACTATTTTGCAGCAAAAAATATGCTCCAACTTTGAACAGCTATAACTCGGTCAATTTTGATCGCAGAGGAATGAGACTTTTTTTGTCTTACTTGTTAGAGTAGTGGTAAAAATTTTCTAAATATCACTTATAGGACCGGGGGACCGTATAAAAATTTAATTTTCGTAATTTTTTAGTAAAACATTTTTTTGACCTAAATCGCTTAAAAAATAATTCTTTACCTTTTTTAAAGCATTTTTGTAATTGGAACTATATGTCTATGACCAACGGTTTAGAAATTAGCCATTGGCCACCGTTGAGAGGGGACACCCTGTATATATATATATATACATATGTGTGTGTGTGTGTGTGTGTATATATACATACATATATATAAACATATATATATACATACATATATATGTTTATATATATGTAAAACATTTTTTTGTTATATGTAAAACATTTTTCACAAAACTTTTCCTCATGTAAAAATTTTCATACTTTAACAAGGAATGCAGATTTCAATGGGGCTCATCTTCTCCGAATTGGCATCCTCTCCTTTTAACAAAAAATATTTTTATCGTGATGGGTTTGTTTTTCTTTTTTTCACTTTCATGTTTATTGATTTTTTTACCAGCACTGTTCAAGGAAATCATTATTAGTGTGATACTGCGCAACAATGAATTTGTCATTAACCTTCAAAAAGACAAAGACAGCTATTCTTTTCGATACTTCTGAGTTTCTTAATTTTTCTCCGTTTCCCTTTTTAGTCTTATCATTATCAGAATCCACAGAATCCTCTAGTTCAAAAAAGCCGAATTTTTTAAAACAATTGTAAATCGGTCTTTCAGTGATATGGAATCTCTAAAGTTCCTCGATATTCTTGCTTTTAATGAGGTCTTTATAGATTCGCTAACTTTCTGTAACTATGATCAATTATTTAAGAAATACTTAATCTTCTAATGCACCTTTGTTTTGTTTTTTTTAACTTTTCCTAGTTACCACCAAGGTTGAAACTATCAACGATGACATTTAATAAAAATTGTCCATTCAAATTACTTGTTACATTAAAGACTGTTCGGAGTTGCCACAAACAACAAACATCCACTCTAAATTGTAAGACTATCGAAAGTTAGTTTAAATAGATGAAACCCTGTTAAAAAAAAAACTGCCCTTTCTTTAATTGACTCTCTGATCCCGACCTTTTCTCTGCTATACTATCCAAGAAATAAAAAACAGTTTCAAAATGACCATCGAATAGTTTTATGTTTTAGGACACTTTATTATAATGCTCCGCCAGTAGCCTCTTTGCCACTCTAGTAGCAAGCAAATGTTTCAATCTTTTCCAAGAACGCATGTGTTTCGATCTTTTCCAAAACCAAATGCTCATCTTGGTTGAAAGAAACTCAGGCGTGAACGGGCAAGAATCCGAAAGATCTAGAATGACATTTTTTGAGGGAGGGAGGACGGATACCTTTTTGAACATAAAAAATAAAATTGAAGATGCAGCTATGAAATGTAAACCAAAAATCGGCAAATAAAAATTGGTTTTACAAGCAATTTGATTCATTTTTTGAACAAATGAAGTAGCATTTTTGAAAAAAATTCGTTATATGGAGATATATAATACGCTGAATGGAGATTCTTTTAAATGTAATCATGTAAAAAAAATGACCGTTCCTACTAAAAATTCCTTAAATAGAGAAACTCGTTGGATAGAGTTTCGTTATAGAGAGAGTCGAGTGTATATACATTCTTTTTGAAAGTCCACAATATTCCAAAGATTACTAGAAAATGCTGCTCAAAGCAAAGTTGCTCGGTAGGAACAAATAGATATTAGAGTGGATCGATTGTCTAATGCGAAAAAAAAAATTGCCATTCATCAAAATCTACCTATGCGGAAAAAATGTTCTATTGTATAAAGATTAAGGGGAAAATAATAATAAAAATTTATTTTAAAATTTAATGCTGCCACAAAAGGGTTGAATTTTCAAAAAAATTGAAAAAAGACCGAATATTGGTTAGATAATTTTTGTGAAAAAGTAATTATTTTAATAATTTTTAAAATCAATCCAACAGTGCGGAAAAGATGTTATATCGTATGGAGGTTAAGTAAAAAAAAATAATAAATAGTAAGTTCAAAATTTAATACTGCCTCAAAAAAGTTGAAAATTCGATGAAATTTGGAAAAAATGGAAAAAAATCTAATTTTGGTTAGTTTTTTTTTTTTTTTTTTTTTTTTTTTTTTTTTTTTTTTTTTGACGCAAAATAATCATTTTAATATCAATCAAAACCTACCTTTGCGTAAGTGATATATCGCATGGAGATTAAGTGAAAAAAAACAAATTTCGAAATTTAATACTTCTGCAAGTGGTTTAAAGTTTCGAAAAACTGGCAGTTCCAGTTTTTTCAGTGAAGGATTTTCTGCTTGTGTATTGTGTAGCTCAGTGTACTTTGAATATTACTGTACCATGGCGTTTTTTTTTTTTTTTTTTTTTTTCTTTTTTTTAAGGATATGATAATTACCCCTATTTGGGTCTGGCTTTGATATGCCAGTAAGTATGCTCCCTATAACAAAAACTTTATAAAATTTATATATTTATACTAGTGGACCCGACAGACGTTGTCCTTGCACCGACTCCAAAAAATCAAATAAATGTACATAAATATAATAATACACATGATAAATACTAGAACCAGAGCATAAACTTCGAGAACCATAGCTTAAATCTGGCGCTTTAGACCACTCAGCCATTCTGTCCTCACTCTATTCAGCGAACTTATTCAACGCTTTTGATTAGCAAAAAATCACTAACTTTATTAGTTTTTGCCTAATTACTAAAAAAGTACTGAATCAATTTCAAGGAAATGTGATTATACTTATGTACATTTATTTGATTTTTTGGAGTCGGTGCCAGCCAAACCAATTTCAAAATTAAAATTAAGTATCCAATGAAATATCTGAAATATTTGAATCTAAACCATTCTAAAATCCACTGGAATACACACAAAAATCTTCTTTAAAATCGGTCCAGTTGTTTAGGAAAAGTTCAGTGATATACACACGCACAGAAGAGTTATATAAATAAAGATTTGCATTGGATACTTAATTTTAATTTTGAAATTGGTTTGGCTGGCACCGACTCCAAAAAATCAAATAAATGTACATAAGTATAATAATACGCACACTAAATACTACGCTCTTAATTTAATTTCTTCTTAAAATTATATTAGGAAATTATTTTTCACTTTGCTGTAGTTTTTGAAGTCGGTCCAATTTTTGATAGAAAAGTTTGTTTTTCTCTTTTTAGTTAAAAGTTAACGATTTTCTGACGTCGGTTAATTAAAATTATAATACAGAAAAAAATATTGCAAATCATACACGTATGTCAGGAGGGGGGATCGAACACACGATCTCTTTCTTCGAGAACCAGAGCTTAAATCTGGCGCGTTAGACCGCTCGGCCATTCCGTCTGCACTCTGTTCAGCGAACTTATTCAACACTTTTAATTAGCGAAAAATCACTAACTATTAGTTTTTGCCTAATTATTAAATGTAATGAATCAATTTCGATGAAATGTGAGTCTAAACCATTCTCGAATCCACTGGAACGTACACCAAAAATTTCATTAAAATCGGTCCAGTCGTTTAGGAGAAGTTCAGTGACATGCACACGCACAAAAGATTTATATATAAAGATTTAAAAAACAACTGAATCAAGGAATCTGTCTTCATTTATTTATTTCCTGCCAGTGACAAGGAGTTGCTAATAAGTTAGAAGTGACCTGTAAATGAGATTCAATCTCAATAATTTTCCACTGCAGCATTTTAAGAAAAATTAAATTGCCTCACGTTAAATATTGCGCTCCTCTTAATTCTTATAAAACAAAATAAGATACTGAAAGCTATTACAGTCTTATGGGCCATTTCCGAAAACACTGCCTACTTTTTCAGTTCAATATATTTGAATATGAATATTGGGTGTAAACTAAACCTACGTAGTACGAGCAAACTCACTTTTCTGCGTTATCAGCTTTCATTGAAAAGCCAAAATGCTGACGAGCTAGGTGTCATACCACCTGTAGTGACGAAAACTGGCATCAGCCAGAATATTGGACAGTTTCGGCATTTCCGACCAAACAGGTGCTGTCATCGTGCCAGGTGCACTTCAAGATGTGGGCATTATCTTACAAAACTATGAATAGAATGCTATTGACAGAAAAAAATTCGGCATGAAAAAACAAACCAAAGACTCCTCTATCGTTTTAGTCATTTGTAAAAGATTATGATCATGGCCATTTTCTTTAAACTTTGATGGGTGTAAAGACAAGACTACAAAACTAGAAGACTACAGAACTAGAAGACAAAGAAGAAAAATCATAGTAGAAGCAGATTTGAGCTTGAAAAAAAAAAAAAAAAAAAAAAAAAAAATGGTTCCGAATACATCTGCCACATATATGTAAATTCTGGGAGAGTGCCAAACAATTTGAAAACACGACATACATTTTTTTTTCATGTGTTAACACTAATATACATGTAACAAAGTTGGTCGAGATCGGTTGCGACGGAATATCTGTTAACATAGATTTTAAAAGGATGTTTTATTCAAAATATGGAACTGATCTTCAAGCGGCTACTACAATGGTTTTTGTGCTAGTCGCACACCAATGAGGTTCCGCTACGTCATCTTTTCGCAGCGTGTATGGAACCGCGGTTGGGCACAAATGTTTCACTGGTGAAATAAAAAAAAGTATTCGCTGCATGTGAGAAGTTTTTTGTATTTTCATTTATATGAGTAGATGAATTCTAAAAGCTCGCGAGTGAAATCAAACGGTCTGCTGTAATCCTAATCATTACATTAAATAATATCTATATTTTGCATTTACCAACTTTTTCCCTTTTGCGACGGATTACATAGATTTAATTAAATAGAAAAATGTGACGAATCTCCACTAACTGATGGATTTAGTAACGACATGATTTCAGAAGCGATAATAAATCCAGCAATCATTCCAGAGGCAATAACATCTGCTATCAATAATATATATTCACGCAACGCTCATTCTACAAAATTAATAATCAAAATAGTCACAGAAGCATTTTCTGTTGTATGGACATAAGAGACGGTTTTATAAAAATCGAATTCAATTACAAAATCTCATGCCGATTTTCATTATCGCCAATTGTAATGTTGACGATTCCTCTTGATTTAATAATAAAAAAGCTGTTAAATAAGAAACAAATGTTTTAATCTTGAAATCAAATAAATATCCCCTCATTGCAAGAAATGTTAAAAATTATAAAATTCATATTTTATTTTACAAATTAACATTCATTTTTTACCATAAAAACGCTTAAATACATAAATTTGAACCACATTGCGGCAGATTTAAATTTTGGAATATATTTTTTAAATTATTTTTTTCTTACTCAGCATATAATATAACATCTTTTACGCATACGTAGGTTTTGGATATCTTTTTAAACTATTATTTTGAATCAAAAATCATCTAGCCAAAATTAGGTCTTTTTTCACTTTTTTTCAAAATTCAACCTCATTGTGGTAATAGTAAAATTTAAAATTGATTTTTTAAGTATTTTTCCCTTACTCTCCATCCAAGAGAACATATTTTCCGCATAGGTAGATTTTGACACTGTGAAAATTTTTTTTTTCGATCCACCCAGGATATCTGAGTTAAACATTTGATACTTTTGCATGTCTAACTCTACAATGCTGTGGTTTAGACAAAACCAAATAAATGTTATGGATTGGGCAGCCATGAAAACGGATCAGAACCCAATAATGGACATCTATCAAGGATTACCTAGAGACGAGTATGATAATGGATATCAATTTGAAACGGATGCCTAAAGCAGCAAATTGAACGAAGTTTCTTTTTTATGACCAGAATTACCTCAAATTCTTGTTTTGAGTATGCCTGATTGACTTTTTGAAGTGATTAGAGAAAAAAGGGCTTAAACATTTGAATGTTAAAGGGAAAAAAAAGAGTTGTGCATAAATTTTTGGCACCTTAAAATTGAAGCTTTAATTTTTCTCAGAAATTCTGTGATTCTATCACATTATTTTTGCTGAGCATTGTTTATATTATCAAGATATATTTTAAATTGTTTTGATATTATTATTCCTCTTTTTCAATTGTAATAAAACAAAAAAAAAATCGCTTTAAAATTTTTGTATTCACTGTACACTATAAACAGATATAAATAACAACTATAAATTAACAACTTTAGCATTAACAATAAAATTGATATTAATTTGTTAATCTTGTTTGTTTAAATTCAGTTACGCAACTAAAAACCCGCTTAATTGAACGTTAAAAATCTTCCAGAAATCGATATTCTGGTTTGAGAAAACTGATTAATGACCATAAAAATACCTCGGAGACTTTTCAGAAAATAAGTAGCAGTGAAAGTAATTTTGATTTCATTTATATTTCTTTAAATCTCAAAAATAGATTTATTTCAGCGGTTTTTAAAGATAAAAGATTTTTCGAACTCATTCTTGATTATATTATATTTTTTAGAGTAAGAATATCCCTTTTTACACTTTTTATTTGATTCAGCCTGATTTTTTGATGTAAAGATGGAATTTTGCAATGTCGATTTTTGACCCATTTTCTGGTGTGATAGAGTTATAAAAATTATGCAGAAAGATGTGTTTTTAGTGTCGTATAACATTTAAATAATTTTACAACTTGATTATTAATGCACTCATTTTTAGGTACTTTTCAATTGAACCACTATTAAAAAATATATCAATTGGTAATCAATCATCAAATATTCTGTGTAACTCTTACAATTGTATGGTATTTGATGTATAATTTAATATATACTTCATAGAGGGGGTATCCATTTTCGTATGTTCGAAAGAGTGCAACATCATTAGTGTGCACTCGAAACTATATTTTTTCCGTTAATCTTAATGTAATGGAATACTTTTGATTGTCCCTTTAATTAAGCTATGATCAGATTTTCATAAAATTTAAAATGACTCGACAAAATTATACAACAATTATATATTTTAAATTTCAAACGAAATTGTTGGGTAGTTTTTGCGTTATTATATGGGGATAGACAGACAGACGGACGGACTGAAAGGTGTCTATAGGTGCATCGTATTTAAATAATAATTACGAACGCACCTAAATATACACTATAATTTTCCTGATAAACTTTGAATGCCTACCTATTTTTTTTGTTACTATTATTTTCAATTTTATTTTACAGTATAAATGTCATATCACAATCTGAGATATAAGCTACAGCTAGATAACTTTTATTACAACTTAAAATAAACACATACACACACTAAAGAAAACACCTTTTTAAAATTGCCTTTAAGATGAATTTGAAATCACAGTCTTCATGAATACCTGTTAAAAAAAGAAGTTGCGAGAAAAATTAATTTTTCCTCGACTGAGATACGAACTAAATATTCCTATGGCAACCCCAGGTAACACTTCTAGATTCTGTTAAGAGTATGTCTCAAAGGAAAATTTATGTTTCAAAGAAAAGAGAGGAAATGAATTTGGTTTAGCACCTATAAAAAAAGTTATTTGAGTTTAGAAGTTGAGTGAAAATATCGAATTTTATTTTTATTCTTAAGCATACATAATCTTTAAAAAAAAAAAAAAAAAAAAAAAAAAAAAAAAAAAAAAACTACATGTTTTAACACGCATAACTTACATAGTAACAAGTATTTGATCAATTATTAGTGATTTTCCCAAAGGGAATATTATTTGGAAATTAAATAATTTTTCATCTGTTTATAATTAATTTAGAAGAAAGTTGGTGGAGTATAATTTTTAAGATAGTACTGAAGTAATTTTTAAACAAAATTTGTCAGATGCGCTAAAATTTCCCATTTAAAAACAGTAAATGTACTGGCGAGCCGATTACGAAAACAATTTCCATAAAATCAACCGTTTTATTTTCAGTGTTCTTTCTAATACATATTAGTATTTTAGAACGCTATTACAAGCTAATTGTAATATTATAATTTGAACACTACGTCAACTTAAATTTTCATCTTAAATTTCTGCTTCAGTTTATTAATTGGAGTATAAAAGAGATCTTTAACATGATATTTAACCCCTTGTACTCCGTTGTCGCCATTGCGGCGACATGATAAGGTAACAAGTAAAATGACTTTATTTTCCTAAAATCAGTATACAGTTTTCTTGAATTTTCAATAGATTTAGTTTTAAGATTTTTTTTCTCTCCAACCAATAAAGTTACTTTTTCCAATCACAAAGATCCAATTGACGATCACAATAATTGAGGGCATTTACAGAATTTTTTGTCTGTGTGGTCTCTCTCACAATAGGCAGACGAAGCGTGCACTTACAATTAAACTTAAAAAAAAAACGAACAGAATTACGTTTAGAAGCAGGAATGTGAGAAATTTACAATGGCTAAACTTAGTTGGAATTTCAACCATCACTTTAATTGTAACGAGGCAAAATTAATTCTAAACGTAGTTAAGTTTCAGATTAGATTTTTTTATTTAAGCATACACTGTTAAAAATCATGTCCTACACTGTAAAAGAAAAAAAAAAGGAAAGAAAAAAAAAATCAAGAGGTTACTAAAAATTTTTTAGTAATTTTGTATTCCACAAATTTTTTAGTAACCATTACAAACTTTTTTTTGCAAGTGAAACAAACATTTCTTTTGTAAACTGAACAAAAGAATTTTTTGTGTAACTAACTTAAAACTTTTTAGTCTGAGCCATCAAGCAAATTTTAGTAATAGCTCCAAAAATTATTTTTAATAACCAGTACGTGTGCCCGATGTGCAGGAGCTTTCTTCGAGCTGCATCCAGTGGGTAAAAAGACAGACTTCTGAAGCGGAAGCTTTTCAGCTAAGCCACAATAGATGGCAGCACCAAACATTGCTACCTACTCCAACAGGATTTTCATAATCGCTTTATTTAACGAGTACTTACACTGCATACATTCGGTGCGTATTTGGTGGTGTCCAGCATCGAACCCGCGACCTTTCAGCCTGGAGTTCGGTGCTATGACCACTAGGCTATCACGGCCACACCAAGTCAGTTTTAGTAATAGCTATTAAAAATATAAAACTATTAACTCTATTCGTTGCTAGATTTTTTCTAGTAATTCTTACAGATTTTCTTGTAACCGAGTAAGATTACTAAAAATTGTTTAGTAATTGCATGGACCACTAAATTTTTTTTAATATATCGACCCTTTTTTTTACAGTGTACTTTGAACCAAATTTTGGTGCTCAATAGCTGCCACTGTAAGATGGTGAAATCTTGAACCAATGTTTGGAGCTTCTGTTGAAGCATAGTTCCAATAGTTGGAACGAGGTTGAAATAGAATGCTCCAAATGTTGTTACGAGATTTCACCATCTTATAGAGGTAGCTACTGAGCACCAACATTTGGTTCAAAGTAGAGAAAAAAAATTAACAGTATACAGTATATATAAACATAGTACTATTTTAGTTAACGATATGTTCAGTACCCCTTTACCTTCGCTACTGTGAAGAGATTCTGCGTAGTGGCTCCTTCTTTTCAAATATTTATGTAATGGCGTATATGATTTTTGAGGGGCTTTGTTTTTTACGAGATATGTGCGTTATAACGTTGTTTGTAGATTTTAATTTGCGTATTGAAATTCGCACAAAGTGTTTCATTTTTGCTTATGGTAAGATAAGTTGAAAACTCCATTGTCGTAGCTGCAGCAACATCACCTTTCCTTGTAAAATTTGTTTTGTCACCAGTAATAAAGGAAAATAAAAATTGCCTTCTTTAATGAGGGCATTTTTGAAATTGTGTACTTGAAAGAAATTTCTTTTAGAAAAATGATGCCAACTGACTAAATTTTTAATATTTTTTTTAATGACGAGTAGTTGCTGTTAGACTTCAGTCAAAATGACGCGGAGCTGCTAGTAGCCCATACTCAAAATGACTCGGAGTGCAAAAGGTTAATGTATTCAAATTTTCGTTATTTGCTTGTATGTCATCTGTTTCTAATCGATCAAAGTGCAGATTCACACAAAATTATGGAAAATTAACACAGCTTCATAAAATTACAGTCGCAGCAGCTATCGTAAGGGGAGACATGAATGAAAATTTTTGAACAAATTGATTTTTGTCTTATTGATTTAAAAAGTTCTTTTAACCTTACTGAAGCCATTGGTGTCTCAGCTTTATTTCCCCTGATCATTAGAAATATTCGTAAAAATTCAAGGAAATACACTCACTCGGAAATACACTCACTCGCCCATTTTCATTATTTTTTAGCACTTTACAACGAAGTTAAAAAGTGCTTATGCATCCGGTTTGTCTGTCCGACTGTCCGTCTATCTACGTTATAACTCCCTTAAATATACTTGGACTTTCATAAAATTTGAGCTAATGATTTCAAATGTTATTTTTATTTTAACAGTGCTTTAAGAGACTCTAGGATTTCCTTTAACCCTTTCCGGCACGGGCAAAACCCGTTAGTAAAATGAGAAATTATCGACTGAAACCGGAATTCGCAAAAAAATTTTTAGATATTTTGAATTCCTTAATTTAACATCATCATTTATAAAATAATATTTAAGGATCTTATAACAATTTTATTAAATATTTTTTTATGTTATATTAGATACCATCTAAAAGCGAGACATGTAGAATTGAGTGATAAATACTTTTCTTTTAGTGACATTAATACTATTATAGGTGTTTCAAACAAAAATGACGGTTATTAGAATTCATTAAAAAATAAACAAGGAGAGTTATTCAAGTTATTCTTTACGAAAATTGTTCCGTAGATTTTTTAACTTTTCTTTGTTGTTTTAATTCCCTGTATCATCGACAGATGATACTTTAATGTCTCAAATTGTAATTTAATACTCAAAATATCCTGGCAATTTCAAAGTGCAAAGAATTTTCTTTTGGTGTGTGTGTGTGTTTCAACACTAAACAAGAATAGAAACTATTTTTTTTTTATTGATTAATTTTATGGAATCTGAAATGTGCGGAGATAGTGCATCGTCATATATCGGTAATAGACAGATAATCAGCACAGATAACCACTTCATCGAATTCACGGTTGAATTTCTGAAATTGGTTAAAACACGATTCGCATATTAAAGCGCAATCGGTCTATCAAGTCATATCTTGCTGGAAAACACCTCAAAACCCGATTTTAGCGCTTTACTCCTTGGTTACAATTATGTTTTCCTGCACCAAACCCTTCATGTTTTTATGTATTTGGGTGCAGGAAAACACAATGATATACCTATGAGATAAAAATCGGATTTCCGAGTGTTTTTAACCAAAATATGACTTGACAGACCGACTGCATTTTAATATGCGAATCCAATTTTACCGAATCGAGAATTTCAGCCGTGAACTTGATGAGGTGATTGTCTGAGCTCCTGCCTCTCAGTCTATAAAGTTTGGAGCAAAAGCAGGTAATCAGTAGTAAAGAAATTTCAGACTTTACGTATGAATCTTCTGCAAAAATAAATTCAGTGTTATATTTTATTTATTTGAGTTTTAAAAACCGTTCTTACATTCCTCCATATCCAAGATACACTTTATAAACAGGCAGACAAAGCGATAAATAGGATACAGCAAAACTATTTTTTAAACCAGAAAGTTATTTCGAAAATTCCTAGATTTTTCATTCCGTCAATTTTTGAAATTGAAAACATGATTTCTACCAGAGTTACATAAAAAGAAACCAACACAAAATATATAATTTTCATTCCGATTTTGTAACTGTGGATCGTTATTATATTACCAAAGGTGTTTCTAGCTTATTTTCGGCTTCTTACTTGAATTTCACTGAAACAAAAAGGGAAGAAAATTCAATTTGGTTATCGTCAATGTTCAATATTCACTCGAAAAAAAATGGTGTAAACAATTCCTTAGAGAGTTTTTTTTCATCAAAGAGAAATTGAATTTATTTCCAAGGGATATTTGTATACCTTTTTACAAATCTTGACAAATTTCGAAAAAAGAATTCCGCCAGTATGTGTTGTTATGTTATTTTAGTATTTTACGAATATAAGTCATATTTATTAAGAACAGTGTGAGTTATTCAAGTTATTATTTACGAAAAATATTCTGTGAATTTTTTAACTTCGCTTGTTGCTGTATTTCCTAATATTACCGATCAATGGAACTTAATTGGCTCAAATTGTAATTGAATACTCGAAATAGCCAGACAATTTTAAAATGCAAACAATTTTTGGTTTGGTGTGTGTGTATAAAATAAAATTTGTATCTTTCAACAACCAAACAAGGCTATAAACTAGGTGAAACCTAATCCGATTTTATGTGATCTGCGATGTATAAAGGTAGTATATCGTTATCTATCGGTAACTTTTGAAGCAAAAACAGGGAGGAGTACTAAAGAAATTTCAGAATTTACATTTGAATCTCCGGCAGAGATAAATTCAGTGTTACTATTTATTTGTTTGGATTTTAAAAACCTTTCTTCTAATCCTGCAGATCCTGAATAAGCTTCATAATTAGGCAGCCACAGTGATAAAAATAGTACAGCCATACTATTTCTAATGCCAGAAAGGTACTTCGAAAATTCCTATAGACATTTCATTTCGTCCATTTTTGAAATTGAAAACATGATTTCCACCAGAGTCGGTAAAGAGAAACCACCATAAAAGATATAATTTGCACTTGGATTTTGTAACTGCAGATCGTTATTATATTATCAAAGGTGCTTCTTGCTTTCCTGCGGCTTCTTACTGAATTTCAACGAAAAAAAGGGAAGCAAATTCAATTTGGTTTATTGTCATGTCCAATATTCACACGAAAAATATGGTTTAAACCATTTCTAAGAAAGTTTCTATCATCAGAGAGGAATTGAATTTATTTCCAAATAATATTTCTATATAATTTACAAATCTTGACAAATGTTGACGAAAGTATTCCGCCAGTTTATACTAGGATGTTATTTCAGTATTTTATAAATATTAACCATATTTATTTATAACAGTGATAGCTATTAAAATTTTATGTACAGAAAATAGTCTGTGGATTTTTTAACTTCTTTGCTGATTTAGTTCCTAATATGGCCGGTAGATGGTACTTTAGTTCCTCAAATTGTAAATTAATACTCGAAATATCCCGACAACATCAAAATGCAAGCAATTTTTTGTATGGCGTGTGTATCTTTCAATAACTATACAAGAATTTAAACTTCATGAAATTTAACTCAGTTTTATGTAATCTGAAATCTATGGAAATAGTGCATCGTCATCTATCGGTAATGTTTGGAGTAAAAACAGGAAAGAGTACTAAACAAATTTGAAACTTCAGTTTTGAATCTCTTTCAAAAATAAATTCAGTGTTATCTTTTATTTATTTGAATTTTAAAAAGCGTGCTTTTTTCCCCTGCAGATCCTAGATATACTTTATAAACATTCAGACACAGTGATAAAAATAGTACGGCAATACAATTTCTTAAACCGGAAAGTTATTTCGAAAATTCCTAGACATTTCATTTTGTCAATCTTTGAAATGGAAAACATGATTTCCATCAGAATTAGATAAAGAGAAACCAACACAAAAGATATAATTTGCACCCCGATTTTGTAACTGCTTATCGTTATTATATTACCGGAGGTGTTTCTTGCTTTTTTGCGGCTTCTCACTTAAATTTCACCGAAAAAAGGGAAGAAAATTTAATTTGGTTTATCGTAAATGCCCAATATTGGCGAGAAAAAAATGGTGTAAACAAATGATGAGAGAGTTTTCTTTCATCAGAGAACAATTGAATTTATTTCCAAAAAATATTTGTATAATCTTTTACAAATCATGACAAATTTTGCCGGTAGAATTCGTTTGTGTTGTGATCTTATTTTAGTATTCTACGAATAATATTCACATTTATTTAGAACAGTGAGAGTTACAAAATTTATTATTTACGGAAAATATCCTGTGGGTTTTTTAACTTGTTGTTTTAGTTCTTAATAATACTTCAGAGTCTCCAACTGTAATTTAATGCTCGAAATAACCTGAAAACATCAAAATTCAAACAATATTTTGTTTGTTGTGAGTGTGTGTATGTGTAAGTTTCTTTCAACTACTAAACAAGGACGTAAAGTAGATGAAATTTAACCGAGCGTTGTGTGATCTGAAATGCATGCAGATAATGCATCGACATCTATCGGTAATGTTTTAAGCAAAAACAAGAAAGTGTACTAAATAATTTCAGATTTTACATTTGAATCTCCAGCAAAAATAAATTCAGTGTTAACTTCTTTTTGTTCGAATTTTAAAAATTGTTCTTCTATTCCCCCAGATACTGTATACACTTTATAAACAATCAGAAATAGAGATAAAAATAGTACGGAAATGCCATTTCTGAAAACCCAAATTTATTTCGAAAATTTCAAGACATTTCACTTCGTCAATTTTTGAAATTGAAAACATGATTTAAATCAGAGTTAGATAAAGAGTAACCAACCCTAAAGGCATAATTTACACTCAGATTTTGTAACTGCGGATCTTTATTATATTACCGAAGGTGTTTTTTGCTTTTCTTCAGCTTCGTATTTGGATTTGGCTGAAAAAAAGGGAAAAAATTCAATTTGGTTTGTCTTCAGTGTCCAATATTCAGAAGAAAAAAAAGTGGTATAAACAAGTCAAAAAAGAATTTTCTTTCATCAGAGAGGAATTGAATTTATTTCCAAGGAATATTTGTATCCCTTTTTACGAATCTTGACAAATTTTGCCGGAAGAATTCGTCTGTGTGGTGATGTTGTTCTAGTATTTTACGACTATTAGTCAAATTTATTTATAAAAGTGAGAGTTATTCAAGTTATTACGTGCGGAAATTATCCAGTGAATTTTTTAACTTTACTTTGTTGGTTTAGTTTCTAATATTACTTATAGATGAACTTTAGTGTCTTAAATTCTAATTTGTTACTGGAAATAGACTGACAATTTTAAAATACAAATAATTTTTGGTTTGGTGTGTCTGTGAGAGAGTGCATATGTGTTTTTCAACAACTAAACAAGGTATAAACTAAATGAAATTTAACTCAGTTTTATGTGATCTGATATCTATAGTGATAGTGTATCGTCGTGTATCGATAATGTTTGCAGTAAAAATAGGAAAAAATACTAAAGAAATTTCAAACTTTAGTTTTGAACCTCTTGCAAAAATAAATTCAGCGTTATCTTTTATTATTTGAGTTTTAAAAAACGTTCTTCTATTCCCGCAGATCCTAGATATACTTTTTAAACAATCAGAAATAGAGATATAAATAACACAAAAATGCTATTTCTGAAACCGGAAAGTTATTTCGAAAATTTCTAGATATTTCATTTCGTCAATGTTTGAAATTGAAAACATGATTTCTATAAGAATTAGATAAAGTGAAACCAACACAAAATAAACAATTTGCACTCCAATTTTGCAATTGAGGATCGTTATTACATTAGCGAAGGTGTTTCTTGCATTGCTGTGTCTTCTTACATGAATTTCACCGAAAAAAGGGAAGAAAATTCAATTTGGTTTATCGTCAATATTCAATATTTACGCGAAAAAAATGGTGTAAACAATTCCCAAAAAAGTTTGCTTTTATCAAAGAGAAATTGAATTAATTTCCAAAGACTATTTGTATATCTTTTTACAAATCTTGACGAAAGAATTGCATCAGTCTGTGTTGCGATGTTGTTTTAGTATTTTACGAACATTAGTCATATTTATTTAGAACAGTGAGCGTTATAAAAGCTATTATTTGCGGAAAATATTCTGTGGATTTTTTAACTTCGCTTTGTTGTTCTAGTTCCTAATACCGTATTTACTCGTGTATAAGGCGCACTTTTTTTCCAAAAAATTAGGGCAAAAATTCCTAGGTGCGCCTTATACACGGAATAATTTTTTACTGTTGGATGCAGTCGAACGATATACATATGAAACAAGAAATTATTCAAAGAAGATATTGAAACTCGGAAAATGTTACTTAATTGAAGTATTACTGCATATTTATTTCATTCCTTGCAGTTTTTTATACAATAGAGCTAATGACACTATCTAAATGCTAATTAGCAATTCTCTTTACCGTCACTCATTCCTATTTCCCGTCATTTTCGTCTTGTTTTCTGGTCTGATGTAATGTTTGTTTAGACTTTTTTTTTACTGAAATTCCTTTGGTCATTCTTCATAAGCGTATCAAATTTATGGTGCGCCTTATATACGAGATTTTAAGAAATCGCCATTTTTACTTGTAAAGTAGGAGTGCGCCTTATACACGCGTGCGCCCTATACACGAGTAAATACGGTATTTCCGATAGATTGTTTTTCAGTGTCTCCAATTGCAATTCAAAACTCGAAATAGCCTGACAATATCAAAATACAAACAATTGCTTTGGTGTGTGTGGGTGTGTATAAGTATCTTTCAACAACTAAACAAGGATATAGACTAGGTGATATTTAACACAATTTTATATGATCTGAAATATGTGGAGATAGTGCATCATCATTCATTGGTAATGTTTGGAGAAAAAAAAAGGAAGAGTACTACAGAAATTTCACACTTTACTTATGAATCTCCTGCAAAAATAAATTGAGTGTTACTATTAATTTGTTTGGATTTTAAAAACCTTTGTTCTTTTCCTGCAGATACTGGATGCACTTTATAAGCAGGCCAACAAAAATATAAAAATAGTATGGTAATACTATTTTTTAAACAGGAAAGTTATTCCGAAAATTCCTAGATATTTCATTTCATCAATTTTTGAAAATGAAATCATGATTTCCTTGAGATTTGGATAAGAAAAACCACCACAAAAGATATGATTTGTACACAGATTTTGTAACTGAGGATTGTTTTTATATTACTGAAGGTATTTCTTCCTTTTCTGGAACGACTTACTTTAAATTCAACGAAAAAATAAGGTGGGGGGGAGGAAATTTAATTGTGGGTTATTGCCAATGTCCAATATTTACGCGGAAAAAATGGTGTAAACCAATCCTAATAGAGTTTTCTTTTATCAGAGTGGTGTTGAATTTATTTACATGTAATATTTTTATACATTTTACAATTTTTGGCGAAAGAATGCCATCAGTCTGTGTTATGATGTTATTTTAGTATTTTACGAATATTAGTCATATTTATTTAGAACAGTGAGAGTTATTCAAGATGTTAATTGAAGAAAATATTCTGTGGATTATTTAACTTCGTTTTGTTGTTTTACTTTCTAATATTACCGATAGATGGTACTTCAGAGTCTCAAATTGTAACTTATAGCCTGAAAATTTCAAAACGGAAATTATTTTTTGTTTGGTGTGTGTATATGTATCTTTCAGCAACTAAAGAAGAATATAAACTAGATGGCATTTAACATTTAGATCCATTTTATGTGATCTGAGATATATGGAAAAAGTATATCGATTTTTATAGGTAATATTTCGAACAAAAACAGGTACGAGTACTAAAGATATTTCAGACTTTGCACATGAATCTCCTGCAAAAATAATTTCAGAGTTATAAGGTACTCTGGGGTAATAACGCCACGTCAAGGTTCTACCAATTTTCACGGCTCAGTTTTAGATTGTATTTTTAAAACAAATATAGGATTTGATACAGCAACTCATTGACTATCGATATAAAAAAAATAATTTAACAGATACGTATTCATAAAGTGTAATGGCGTGATTCCTTGACCAATGATATTTGGCATTATTACCCACCTATATGGGTAATAACGCCATGCAAACAAAACTGTGAAATAAGATGGAATAATTGCATGTAGATTGCCCAATTCTAAAAATGCCTTTGTAATAAAGGCACTCTAGCATTTTTGAGATCGTGACGTCAATGATTTAACATGTGTAAGCGTGAAAGCGACATCTATCCTCTCTTTTACTTTTGCCCCGATTGAGTTAGTGCCGGAACTGTGAGTATGTGTTTAATCTTCTAGTATTATTATCAGTTGTAAAAATTACAGAACTGCTCCACGTCCCTTGAGCCCTAATCGTTTTAAATAAACTGTTTTTATCTTACGTTCTGAGTTATGTCTGCATTCAACACCCAGTACGAGCACCCAACCGTTACATGGTGTGTGGGGGGGGGGGAGGATGAGACAAAGGAATATCAGACCATGAGCTTCTTTTTGCTTAAAAAGGACCGCTTAAATAGAATTATTAGAAACATTGCACAGTTTTATCTGTGTTTATTTGAATAAGTATTTAGGAAGTAGCTCGGCCACTGTAAGGAATCTACTGAGGTATTAATGCCAAGGATTGGCGTTATTACCCCGTTATAGTTATTGCGCTGTACATTTTAAATTACAAATTATCTCGGGAAGATATCCAAAATCTCCAACAACATTTTGAAAGTCCATGAAATGTACTACAAATTAATGTAATTAACAAAGTATTTCCGGATTTTTAAAAAAAAAATAGTCTTCACATCACAAAACGTGTCTCGCAAATTTTAGATTAAGCGTCAATTTTAGTTGCTTGTATAAACAATAAGACCTAAAAATGAAACAAATTAACTTGGAGCTGTTTTTTGCTATTTATGATTCAAAACCCTTCTGCGCAGAGCACATGGGTGTCATTTACCAGATTATTTCATAATTATGAATTAATATTAGCACTTGGCGTTATTACCCCGCCTGGCGTTATTACACCAGATCACCTTATTTAATTTATTTGAGTTTAAAAAAGATCAGATCCTGGATATATTATATTAATAGGCAGACACAGTGATAAAAATAATACTTCAATACTATTTCTTAAACCAGAAAGTTATTTTTCAAATCCCTAGACATTTAATTTCATCTATTTTTGAAATTGAAAACATGATTTCCATCAGAGTTAGATAAAGAGAAACCAACAAAAAAGATATATTTTGTTCTCCGATTTTGTAACTGTGGATCATAATTATATTATAGAAGGTGTTTCTTGCTTTTCTGCAACTTCTTACTTGAATTTTCCCGAAAAAAAAGGAAGAAGATTCAATTTGGTTTATCGTCAATGTCCAATATTCACGCGAAAGAAATGGTGTAAACAATTTCTGAGAGAGTTTTCTTTCATCACAGAGGAATTGAATTTATTTCCAAAAAAAATATTTGTATACTTTTTACAAATATTGACAAGCTTTACCGGTTGAATTCGTTTGTATTGTGATGTTATTTTAATATTTTACAAATATTAGTCACATTTATTTAGAACAGTGAGAGTTAAAAACCTTATTATTTACGGAAAATATCCTTTGGATTTTTTAACTTTGCTTTGTTGTTTTAGCTTCTAATATTATTGAATGATGGAACTTTACTGTCTCAAATTTTAAGTTATTTCTCGAAATAGACTGACAACATCAAATTGCAAAAAATTTTTGATTGGTGTGAGTGTGTGTATGCTTCTTTCAACAACTAAATAAGGATGTAAACTAGATTAAATTTAACCGAGTGTTATGTCATCTGAAATGTATGCATATAGTTTTGCATCGACATTTATTGGTAATGTTTGGACCAAAAGCAAGGACAAGTACTAAAAAATTTCAGATTTTACATTTTAATCTCCGGCCAAAAAAAAAAAAAAAAAAAAAAAAAAAAAAAAAAATTAGTGTTAGCTTCTATTTGTCCAAATTTTAAAAAGTGTTCTTCTATTCCCCCAGATACAGGATATACTTTATATTATAAACAATCAGAAATAGAGATAAAAATAGTATGGAAATGCTATTTCTGTAACCGGAAAGTTATTTCAAAATTTTCTAGACGTTTCATTTCGTCAATTTTTTAAATTGTGAACATGATTTCAATCAGAGTTAGATAAAGAGAAGCCATGCCCAAAAGATATACTTTGCACTCCGATTTTGTAACTACGGATCGTTATTACATTACCGAAGGTTTTTTTGCCTTTCTGCGGCTTCATATTTGGATTTCACCGAAAAAAAGGGGAAAAATTCAATTTAGTTCGTCGTCAATGTAAAATATTCAGAAGAAAAAAAAATAGTGTAAACAAGTCCAGAGAGTAAACAAGTCCAATTAAGAGAGTTTTCTTTCATAAGAGAGGAAATGAATTGATTTCCAAAGAATATTTATATCCCTTTTTACAAATCTTGACAAATTTTGCCGGAAAAATTCGTCTGTGTGGTGATGTTGTTTTAGTATTTTACGAATAAACATAATTATTTATAACAGTGAGAGTTATTCAAGTTATGTGCGGAAAATATTCAGTGAATTTTTCAACTTTACTTTGTTCTTTTAATTTCTAACATTACTGATAGATGAACTTAAGTGACTTAAATTGTAATTTATTACTTGAAATAGTCTGGCAACTTTAAAATGCAAACAATTTTTTGCTTGGTGTGTGTATGAGAGTATATATGTATCTTTCAACAACTAAACAAGGTATAAACTAAATAAAATTTAACCCAGTTTTATGTGATCTGAAATCTATGGAGATGGTGCATCGTCATCTATCATTAATGTTTGAAGGAAACACAGGGAAGAGTACTAAAGAAATTTCATATTTCACTTATGAATCTCCTGCAAAAATAAATTCAGTGTTATATTTTATTTATTTATTTATTATATTTATTATTTATTTTTATTTTATTTTTAGTTTTTAAAAACGTTCTTCTTTTCCCGCAGATCCTGGATACTTTTTATAAACAGGTCAACACAGCCATACAAATAGTACGACAATACTATTTCTTAAACCGGAAAGTTATTTTGAAAATTCCTAGACATTTAATTTCGTCAATTTTTGAAATTGAAAACATGATTTCTATAAGAGTTAGATAAAGGGAAACCAACACAAAAGATAAAATTTGTACTCAATTTTGTAACTGCGAAACGTTATTGTATTACCGAAGGTGGTTCTTGCTTTTCTGCGGCTTCTCACTGGAATTTCACTGAAAAAACAGGGAAAGGTCAATCCAGGTCAAACCAACCAATGGAACAAAATTTCAGGTCTTTGGATTTTGTTAATTTTTGGCTCAGATGTTGTACAAAAATAGTAGATAAAAAATGCAAATTTGCAGATTTTTTTAACCATTTGTTTTTGAGTTATTAATTTTTGAAATTTTAAAAAATTAATGAAATTTGTATTTTTTGGTGTTTTTTAATTTGCTGTAACTTGAGAACTATTTGACCTAAAGAGTTGAAATTTAAATCATTGTTTTCAGTTTTTTATGCTGTTTCATAAAATATATAACATGACCAAATTATTTAAAAAAAATATTTTTTATGTAAAAAATTTATATAAAATTTTTAAAAATTCAAAATCGGAATTTTTGATTTTGTTTTAAAAAATATATTATATTTACCACCTTTTAGCAACTTTTGTGCCAAATTTCATGATGGAGCTCTTACGGTATCATAAAGAAAAAAATTATTTTCTATATCAATGATCCGCCAATTTCTGTAAAAAAATCTCATTATATTTTGTTAAAAAGCAAATTCACTATAAAAGGTAGTCTATTTTTGTTTCCAATGTTCATATTTCTCATTCATGCAAGTCAAGTTCAATTATCAAATAAAATTTTAGTATATAATTCGCTAGGTTTTATTATTTTGTTAAACACATAACAGTAAAAATTAAAAGTAATCAAGATAATTAATACTTTGCGTAATTGACAAGCTAAATACTTTTTAATTTATTTTCTTGGAATTTAAATAGAATGTTTTTTTTAATTATTCTTAATTTAATATTACTTTGAATTAAATTTTGTTTAAAAAATGAATAAATTGGTAATAAATGAGTTAACGAAAGAAAATCTCAAAGAAGTGTTCAACAATACAAATTA
Source organism: Maratus speculifer (assembly GCA_964019185.1). Taxonomy (NCBI): domain Eukaryota; kingdom Metazoa; phylum Arthropoda; class Arachnida; order Araneae; family Salticidae; genus Maratus; species Maratus speculifer. The sequence continues at coordinate 241,440,347 of OZ025296.1, forward strand.
TGCTCCTGAAGTTGAATGCTTTAACAATCACAATGAGTCACACTCAAACAGTAACATGTTTGTTTTCTGCTAAAACCTGCATGCCTTTCCTACAAGGCTTTTGAAATCGCCAGTGTTCTCTAAGATCTTCTGTAGTGGCACACTATCTCAAGTCTGTTTGTTTTGTAACTTGAGAACTGCTGTTTGTTTATAACTTGTATTGTACAATTTCGTTTTTTTTTTTTTTTTTTTACTATTATTTTATTGAGTTGAATACGGATTTGTGTTATAAAATATTAAAAGGGAAATGGCTTTAAACTGAAAATGGATAAAAAATGAAATAAATTTTGTTGTCATCCATTCAAAAAGCAAGAACACTAGGTCAGTAAAAATTTAAGAAATGTTACATTGTGGATGACAACATTAAAATATGGCATTGAAAAAGGCGTGAAAATCTGCACTCATTGCCGCTTATAATTAGGTAAGGAAAAGTATCCCTCAAATTGTGGAAATGACATTGATACTAATTTTTCAGACATTCCAAATGATGACAATCCAAAACCAGGTTGTAGTAAGGATGACCCTGAATTCATGGATGTGGAATCTGGTTTTGATAATTTGAATGCATCATTAACATCTATTGGAGAGTCACATATTATTAAAAGTAAATGTAAAAGTAGTAAAAGGTACTTTTTTGAAGAAATTGTAGTGTATGTTGCTTGTGCCTGTGAGAATGAGTGGTGGGTGGCATGGGTTTTCACAAAAAATCAGGTCGAAGATGTTAAAGTTTCTTTCCTTCATCCAAGCTAACCATCTCTGTCATTCACTTATCCTAGAAAATCAGACATTTTGACAATACCAAAATACTTTATTTTATGCAAACTACATCCAATCATGCAACAGGCAGAACATCACAGTACTCAAAGAAATTGAGCTCCACTGTGCCAAACTGAGTACGTAATTTGTTAAGAAAAAATATTTATTTATTAAATATCTAAAATTTATTATTTGTTTTTTAATAAAACAAACTATTCTTAAAGTTTTCCAATTTTTATTTGCTTCCATGTAAGTAACACTTCGGGCTAAACTGTGCAGCATACCTTAAAGTATTTTTTATTACAGATTTACATGAACATTGATACAGAAAATATTTTTTTTCTGTATGACACCATAGGAGTTCCATCATAAAATTTGCCATAAAAGTTGCTAAAAGGGTATTAAACATAATATAATTTTTTCAAAAAAATCAAAAATTCCGATTTTGAATTTTTTAAAAATTTATATAATTTTTCTACAAAAAAAATAAAATAAATTAAGTAATTTGGTCATGTTATATATCTTATGAAACACCATAAAAAATTGAAAAAAATGATGCAAATTTTAGTTCTCTAGATCAAATAGTTTGGAAGTTATAGCCGATTAAAGATTACAAAACTATACAAATTTTGTAAAATTTTCAAAATTTCAAAAATTTATAACTTTAAAACGAATTGTCGAAAAAAAATTTAACTTCACAATTTTAATCTCTTAAGTAAGTAGACTAAACTGGTAAAAAACCAGAACAATCTAAAACATTAACATAAAAAAATATTTTTTTATTGGTTGATTTCACATGGAATTACTCGGAAGAAAATTCAATTTGGTTTATCGTCAATTTCTAATATTCATGCTTAAAATAATGGTGTGAACAATTCCTATGAGATTATTTTTTCATCAGAGTTGAATAGAATTTATTTCCAAAGAATATTTATGTACCTTTTTACAAATCTTGACAAATTTTAGCGGAAGAATTCGTTTGTGTTTTTTTTTTTTTTTTTTTTTTTTTTTGTTATTTTTGTATTTTACGAATATTAGTCATATTTGTTTGGAACAGTCAGAGATATTCAAGTTCTTATTTAGGAAAAATGTTCTGTAGATTTTTTAACTTCGCTTTGTTGCTTTGGTTCCTAATATTACCGATCAATGGTACTTCAGTGCCTCAAATTGTAATTTAATACTCGAAATAGCCTGACAATTTCAAAATGCAAACAATTTTTTGTTTGGTGTGTGTGGATGTGTATATGTAACTTTCAACAACTAAACTAGGACATAAACTAGGTGAAATTTAATTAAATTTTATGTGATCTGAAATCTATGGAGATCATCGTCATCTATCGGTAATGTTTTAAGTAAAAACATTAAGTAAACAAAGTATGTACTAAAGAAATTTCAGACACTATATATGAATCTCCTGCAAAAATAAATTCAGTGTTAACTTTTTATTTGTTTGAATTTTAAAAACTGTTCTTCTATACCCGCAGATCTTCAATACTTTTTATAAAAAGCCAAACACAGCGATAAAAATACGGCAATACTATTTCTTTAACCGGAAGGGCATTTCGAAAATTCCTAGACATTCCATTTTGTCAATTTTTGAAATTGAAAACATGATTTCCATCAGATTTACATAAAGAGAAATTAACACAAAAGATATAATTTTCACTCTGATTTTGTAACTGCGGATCGCTATTATATTACTTGGTTTTTTGCGTGTTTATTGCTTTTCTGCGGCTTCTTACTTGAATTTAGCCCCCCACCCCCTCAAAAAAAAAAAAAAAAAAAAAAAAAAAAGACGAAAATTACATTTGGTTTACTTTCAATGTCCAACATTAGCGCGAAATAAATGGTGTAAACAATTCCTAAGAGTGTTTTCTTCCACCAGAGGCGAATTAAATTTATTTTCAAATGATATTTTTATACCTTTTTAGAAATCTTGACAAATTTAGCCGAAAGTATTGGCCTGTGTTGTGTTGTTATTTTTGGGTTTTACAAGTATTATTCATTTTTATTTACAATTGAAATATTAATTTTCTTTAATAGAGGAAAGTATAATATAACACAAGATGTCGATACATGAAATATGCATTGTAACTTCAAAAAGTCCGGCATCATCTGTAACGAGACCATGTCGGCCATGTTTTCACCTTAATAATTTTTATTTTTATTCATTTATTTATTATTTTTTTAAAAGAAAATAGCAATTTTTCGATTAACTGTGTGCTATTTTATGAAATAAAAAATAAAAAGAGTAATTAGTTATTTCCATGCTTAAGTCAAAATTTTATGACATTTTAAATAATAATTAGTAATTTTTAAATTAAAATTAAAATATACTTTAAAAAGTTGTTTTGAACGCATGAAGGTTCCTTAAGAGACCACTCGAATCGCTGAAAAAGACCCGGATGATAATGTTAAGTCTATAGGGACGTTAATTTCAAATATCGTGATCAAATTGTAACATTTTTCATGATTTTTCGTTTTTCGTTTTTTTTGTTTTTTTTTGGGGGGGGGAGGGGGTGCATAGAATAGCTGAGGATGATCTATAAAGAGGCTAGTTTTTCCTTTTTCGATATTGGTTACATATTTTTATTATTTTGAAAATTTTAATTTTAATACCTGTTTCAACCAGTTCCAAAAATTATTATTATTATTATTATTATTATTATTATTATTATTATTATTATTATTATTATTATTATTATTTCTTTTTTTTTAGTTTTTACAAAAAAAATCGAAAAAAATAAAAACTAGCCCTACTGTAAGTCGTTCTCAGCTATTATATAAAAAAACTCATGTGAAAATATTAAAATTTGAGCAAGGTATTTGAATATAATGCCTCCATCGACTTCAGCGAGTCGAGTGGCCTCTTAAAGAGAAAAAAAATCTTCAGATATTAACGGTTATTTAGATGAGTGTAATTAATCACATGTTATGTAGCTTATCGATGAACTAATATTCAATTTGAGCTAATATATAATTTATTTTTTCTTAATTTTACATCATCCATTTCAACTTATACTAAAGCACCAGATTCACGGTAGCCAGCCGGCACGTGACAACTTAAGTTTTTGCTTTGGCAACTAATTTTCGGTTTCTAAGTCGCCATTCTTTGGCGACTTTCATAATTTTTTTCACGTTATCCTTTTACGAAATTAACAGTACAAATTAACAGTATAAATTACATTTTTCATGCTTTGTGCATAATTTTCGGCTGTTTTTTTTTTTTTTTTTTTTTTTTTTTTAAATCTTTTGACAAAATTTACATTTTTCCTGCATTCTTCTTAGAAAATTCATGCTTGTTTTCTTTGATGAAATTTGAGATTTTTCTTCTATATTTTACAAAATTAGTCTTTCCCCCCTTTTATGACAAAATATGCTTTTTTCCGTGATCCGTTGACCAAATTTGCCTTTTTTTCGATACTCTGACGACATTTGCTCTTTTTTTCTATTGACAATTGAGAAAATTGATTTTTTCGGCGAATATTTGTCAAAATTATTGATATTTTTGCATTTTTGTTCTCCACCGAATATCCGACTGCATTAAATTTTTAGATAAGTCAAAACAAAGTCACTCCTATAATAGTCTGTGATAAAAAAAAATACTAATAAGAAAATAAATAAAAAAATAATTTTTCTTTTGTGTTTTAGAAAACAAATTTTTGAATTGTATTTTGATTTTCATAGTGAAAAGAAAAAAACTCACAAATTTATAATTTTTTATAATCACTTTTGTATGCCAAAATGAAAATAAATATTGGTTTCCTAAAATTCCCCATTATCATGATTGCATAGCTTGTTTTTATAGATATATTTATTTTTAAATCTCTGTCTCGACAAAATTCAGATTCTGACTGTACATATCTTAATATTTAAATTATACTTAAATTATACCCAAATTAAAAGCACTGTGTGATTAAATGAAATCTACACGTTTGATATAATTAGCGTGTTATATATGCATACATATACAAGTTTATTTTATTTTTATCTTTGAGCTCCCAAATTTTAGCCCATATAAACGCTATTGTTTTTATGCATTTCTTTCACAATGTGGCGACTGGATTATTTGTTTTTAGGAGACACGGGTTCCTTAAAAGATTTGGTAATATGCACCTATTAGTCTATAGAAATCCATATCTTCAAATTGATTTAAGGCATAAAAGGAAGCGATTTCGTTGTTGCTAGTTGCTTTTTGTCTTAATTTCCAATGCAGTTTCTTCCAATATTAAAAAAGATATAAGATAACTTCTAAATAATTTTTATTTTTCCATTAAATTAAACACTAAAAGAATAAATATAGTTTAAAAAACTAAAAACACGCTTTTTAAGTTTATCAAACTAAAAAGTAAAAAATAAATCGTACTATAAGCTGAAAACGAAAATAGATGAAAAATACTATGTTACTATAAAATCATTGTTATTATAGAAATCAATTAATAAGCAATAAATAAAATTATCGTGGAAAAAAAGCGTGGAGTGCTCCATCTACCATGCTCCATCTATCAGTTCTTAAGAAGCACCCCACGCTTTTTTTCCACTATAATTTTATTTATTGCTTATTAATTGATTTCTATAATAACAATGATTTTATAGTAATATAGTATTTTTCATCTATTTTCGTTTTCAGCTTATAGTACGAATTATTTTTCACTTTTTAGTTTGATATACTTAAAAAGCGTGTTTTTTAGTTTTTTTTAAACTATATTTATTTTTCACTTTTTAGTTTGATTACTTTAAAAGAGTGGTTTTTAGTTTTTTTAAACTATATTTATATTTAATACAAAAACCAAATTAATCGGTTGGATAGTTTCAGAGTAATTGGTGAACATAGATAGAAAAAAAATACATACGCGTCGAATTGATAACTTCCTCTTCCTTTTCTGAAGCCGGTTAAAAATAAAAATTGTAATACGGAATTTTGTTTTTAAATTTTACATAGATGTAAACAATGTCAGGAGTGAGGTTGAACCCACAATCTCTTTCGAAAAACAGAGCTTCAATCCGGCCCCTTAGACCGCTCGGCCATGCTGTCTACACTCCATTCAGTGAACGTATTCAACACTTTTAATTAGCGAAAAATCACTAATTTTATTAGTTTTTGCCTAATTACTAAAAAAGTACTGAACCAATTTCGATGAAACTGAAGTGGTACCAATTCGAGAGCATCGTCTTTCATTTAACACCAAAACCAAGTTAATCGGTTGCATGGTTTTTGTTAGTAATCGGTGAACATACATAAAATAAGGAGAGTTACAAACTCACAAACTCACAAACTCACAAACATACAAGTGAAGTTAATAAAAAACGTGGTAAAAAGAATGGTGGGATATGAATGGTTAATTAGCTAAGTGTAATTTACCACGCTTTAAACTGCTTATCAGCAAGACAAATATTTTTATATATTTTTTTTTATTTTGTATTTTCCATTTCAGCTGATAGAAAACGTTAAATATCATGAAACTGACATAAGACGTAAATCTCAGCAATTTCTTCTTCTTCTTCTTCTTCTTCTTCTTCTTCTTCTTTTTTTTTTTTTTTTTTTTTTTTTTTTTTTTTACTTTATTTACTTATTTATTTATATTTTGTCTTAATTATCAATACATTTTTTCATTGTTATTTAAAAAAGGTGTTTGGTAATTTTAATCATATAATTATTTGTCACATATGAGAAATTTAAAGGAAAAGAATTACGTGATATGAATGATAAATTATCTAAGTGTAATTTACTACATACTAAGTGGCTTATCGACAAGTTAAATAATCGCATATATTTTTTCTAATATTACATATTACTTTTCAGATTATTTGAATCCTTAACTATTCTCAAACCGTCTTAAGACTTAAATATCAGCAATTCCTATCTTGTTACTTGTCTTTTGTCTTAGTTTCAATAGTATTTTTCCCAATAATGTTTTTAAAATATATGTGATAACTTTTAAATAATTTCATTTTTTACGTTAATTAGAAACGTAAAGAAAAAAGAATCATGGTGTGTAAAAGAAAAAGAATATGAACGGTTTATTAACTATGTGTAATTTATTAGAAATTAAGCAGCTTATCGAGAAGATAAACATCACTTTTATATTATTTTTTCGAATTATACATCCTTCCTAACAGTTTATAGAAATCTCTAACTTTTTTAAAACTGACTTAAGACATAAATATCAGCAATTTCTTTTTTGTTGTTTCTTGTCTTAGTTTCCAATATATTTTTTCCAATATTTTTTTTGTAATAACTTTTAAATAATTTTAATTTTTCACTTTAATCAGAAATGTGAAGAATCATAGTAAGGTATCCTGTGGTAATAACGCCACGTTAAGGTTCTGCCAATTTTCACAGCTCAGTTTTAGATTGTATTTTTCAAACAAATACAGGATTTGATAGAGCTACTCATTGACTATTTATACAAAACAAAATAATTTAACAGATATGTATTCATAAAATGTAATGGCGTGATTTCTTGACCAATGCTATTTGGCGTTATTACCCACCTATATGGGTAATAACGCCATGCAAACAAAACTGTGAAATAAGATGGAATAATGGCAGGTAGATTGCCCAATTCTAAAGATACAAACTCTACAAACTTAGAAATTGACAAATTGCATTCTAAGCTATTGAAAATGTTCAATTTTTTGTGAGAGTGTAAGAAAAATAAAGATGTGGTGTGGGGGGAGGGGGAGGAGGCAAAAGAATATCAGACTTTGAGCTTCTTTTTGCTTAAAAAGGACCGTTTAAGTAGAATTATTAGACACATTGCACAGTTTTAACTGTGTTTATTTGAATCAGTATTTAGAATGTAGCTCGGCCACTGTTGGGAATCAACCGGGGTATTAATGCCAAGGATTGGCGTTATTACCCCGGTCTAGTTATTGCGCAGTATGTTTTAAACTACAAATTATCGCGAGATGATATCCAAAATCTTCTACAACATTTTGAAAGTACATGAAATGCACTATAAATTTATGTAATAAACAAAGTATTTCCGGATAAAAAAATAGTCTTCACATCACAAAACGTATCTCGCAAATTTTAGATCAAGCGTTAATTTTAGTTGCTTGTAAAAGCAATAGGACCTACAAATGGAACAAATTAACTTGAAGCTGTTTTTTACAATTTATATCACTCAAAACCCTTCTGCGCAGAGCACATGGGTGTCATTTACCAGATTATTTCATAATTATGCATAATATTAGCACTTGGCGTTATTACCCCGCCTGGCGTTATTACACCAGACCACCTTATATGAACGTTTCATTAACTACGTATTTTATTACAAATTAATTAACTTATCAACAGGCTAAATAATCACTTTTTTTCTAATAACACATCTTTCCTTACAGCATATAGAAATCTCTAACTATCCTAAAACTGACTTGAGATATAAATGTCAGCGATTTCTTCTTCGCTACTTTTTGTTGCGTCATTTTCACCCTAGGTGATCGATAGCAGAGAGAGAACCCTTTCGCTTGCCTCCACTTGATCACGCGTTTAGTCACGGATGCAGATATCAGAAAGATAAGTCACGTTGGACCAGACTGAAATATGCGACTTTTCGCCATAACGAAGTAAAAAACGCCCAAAAAAGAATCAGGTTTTGAAACCAGCAAAGTGGTTTGTGAGAAATTATGCTTTTTTTGCAATAAATAAGAAAAAGCATTATGTATCTTAATTTTCTTCAACAACAAGAAAAAAAATATCAAAGATACACTGATAATTTTAAGAAAGTCTAAAACTTAAATACAGGTGGTGTGTTACGTACGCAAGTGGCAGTTGTCTTATGTTGGATGCCGCGTTGGGAATGATAATTTTTAACCACCTAACATACCCTTATAAATCATTATTCTAGAATAACTTGCACGAAAAATGCTAAATCACTGTTATGCATTCAAGAAATTGTAATGTTAGTAGCAAGCACAATTTCTTTTTTAAATTGGTAGAACAACTGAAAATTTAAAATTCTACATATTTTGATTGATATAAAAAATACGCAAAAGCTTTGCAGTAAATCAACTTGCAGCTGTTTATTAAAAAAAAAAAAACCACTGTATCAGTTAATATAAAAACAAGTAAGAAAAATCATGCATTAAGCATAGATTATGAAACATTTTCCAATACTTCCTGAAATCTTTAACAAAATTTTACTATTTAGGGAAATAAAGTGTTATTGTCCATAGCCAACAATACTTTTGAACAACCGCTTGTTCTATCTGTTGGTTGATATATATACTATAAAAGGGGCAAATTTAATTTAGCAAGAAAATATTTAACAGTTTCAAATTCCTCTTTCACTAATTTATACAATAGATAGAAACATACTTGATAACTTTTGTTCAGCCCAGTAGATTACCTAGTACCTTTATTATACGCATGTTTTTAGCTGAAATTTAGTTCGAACTAAAATACTCTAAAGACTACTGAAATCACATTTCCAGAAATTATCATTCTTAAGCGACCATGTATCCAATTCTTTGCGTGGCCTTGTTTAACATTTTATCTGTATTTTACAAACACTTCTTAGTAAACTGAATGCAGTTCAGCATAAAAATGCACAACTTATTAAAAAACAACATTTAACTATTGAGGAATTTGAGTGTGTTTTCCACTGTTGTTTTTAAAATATATATGATAACTTTTAAATAATTTTCATTTTTCACTTTAATTAGAATGGTAATGGAAAAAGAATCCTAGTATATGAAAGATATTTTAACTAAGTGTAATTTATTACAAATTAATTAGCTTATCGACGAGCTAAATAATCACTTTTGTTATTTTTTTCTCTAATTATACATTTTTCTTTACAGCTTACAGAAGTCTCAAACCATCCTAAAACTGACTTGAGATATAAATGTCAGCGATTTCTTCTTTGCTCCTTTTTGTTGCGTCATTTTTACCCTAGGTGATCGATAGCAGAGAGAGAACCCTTTCGCTTGCCTCCACTTGATCACGCGTTCAGTCACGGTTATAGATATCAGAAAGATAAGTCACGTTGGACCGGACTGAGATGTGCGGCTTTTCGCCATGACGAAAGAAAAAACGCCCAAAAAGGGATCAGATTTTGAAATCAGCAAGGCAGTTTGTAAGAAACTATGCATTTTTTTGTAATCAATAAGAAAATGCATTATGCATCTTAATTTCCTTCAGCAACAAGAAAGAAAAAAAATATGAGAGATATACAGAAAATTTTGAAAAAGTCTATAACTGAAACAGATGTTGTGTTACGTATGTAAGTGCCAGTTTTCTAATGTTAGAAGTCACGTTGCGAGTGATAATTTTCAACCACCTAACATATTCTTATAAATCATTATCCTAGAATTAATCTTAAAATTGCACTCGGTTCCAATAGCGAGGTTAAATTCCTTTTTAAATTGGTAGAATAACTTAAAATTTAGAATGTTATATATTTTGATTGATATATAAAATATGAAAAAGCCTTTACAGTAAATAAAATTGCAGCTGTTTATTTAACAAACAGCCACTGTATCAGTTAATATAAATACAAGTAAGAAAAATCATGCGTTAAGCATAGATTATGAAACACTTTCCAATACTTCCCTAAATCATTAACAAAACTTCACTATTTAGGAAAACAAAGTGTTTTTGTCCATAGCCAAACGTGTCCATAGCCAAACGTGTATTCTAATACTTTTGAACAACCTTTTGTTCGATATGTCGGTTGATATATATATATATATATATATATATATATATATATATATATATATATAATATATATATATATATATATTATGTAATGGACAAATTTAGTTTAGCAAGAAAATACTTAACAGTTTGAAATTCCTTTTTCAGTAATTTATACTAATAGATGGAAACATACTTGATAACTTTTGTTCAGATTAGTATTTTATCTAGTACCTTTATTATATGCCTGTGTTTAGCTAAAATTTGTACATACTAAAATACTCTTAGGACTACTTAAATCACATTTCCAGAAATTATCATTCTTAAGCGCCCATGTATCTAGTTCATTGCGTGGCCCTGTATCTCATTTTATCTGTATTTTACAAACACTTCTTAGTAAACTGAATGCAGTTCAGCATAAAAATACAGAACTTATTAAAAAAAAACCTGAGGAATTGTATTGAGGAATTTGAGTATTTTTTTCCCACTATTATTTTTAAAATATATGTGATAACTTTTAAATAATTTTCATTTTTCACTTTAACGGTAATGGAAAAATAATCCCGGTACATATTACGGTATATTAAGAAAGTGTAATTTATTGCAAATTGATTAGCTTATCGACAAGTTAAATAATCACTTTGGGTTTTTTTTTTCTCTAATTATACATTTTTCCTTACAACTTACATAAATCTCAAACTATCCTAAAACTGACCTGAGATATAAATATCAGCGATTTCTTCTTGGCTTATTTTTGTTGCGTCATTTTTGCCCTAGGTGGTCGATAGCAGAGGCGAACCCTTTCGCTTGCCTCCACTTGATCACGCTTTCAGTCACGGTTGCAGATATCAGAAAGATAAGTCACGTTGGACCGGACAGAAATGTGCGGCATTTCGCTATGACGAAAGAAAAATCACCCAAAAAAGTATCAGGTTTTGAAATCAGCAAGGCAGTTTGTAAGAAACTATGCATTTTTTGTAATCAATAAGAAAATGCATTATGCATCTTAATTTCCTTCAGCAAAGAAAAATAATCTCTATAAATAAAAGGAATTCCGAGGATAATTAATTAATTAATTAATTGAGGCACAGGGGAAAGCAAATCTTGGCAATGCGCCAACTCGGTCCAGAGGAAGCAAATCTTGGCAATGCGCCAACTCGGTCCAGAGGAATATCATTAAGAAGAAATATAAAACAGATAATGTATTTATCACAAAAAATCGTCTGCTAAGAAAATATCAACACTTTAACACGAAACTAACGCAATCGTTGGATACATGTTCCCTCCCGTGTTTCTCATTGCTCATTTTAAGTATTTTTAGAGTTTAATATTAGTTGTTGTTTTTAAAACTGATTTTTCACAAAGTCAGCTGCGACGTATTTCAGACAATGCATTTCTGCATGCTTCCAGTTATTGATAAAATCATACAAATTTCAAGTTCGTTTAATATTGCTAATACGGACCCGGGCAACGCCGGGCGGGTCAGCTAGTAATAATAATAATAATAATATGAAAGATATACAGATAATTTTGAAAAAGGTGTAGAACTTAAAGACAGGTGTTGTGTTACGTACCCAAGTGGAAGTTTTGTTATGTTGGAAGCTGCGTTGCGAGTGATAATTTTTACCCTCATACATACCCCTATAAATCCCTAAGCTAGAATTATTCTTAATATTTCACTGAAAATGGAAAATAACTATTATACATTCAATAAACTATAGTGTTAATAGCCAATTTAAACTCATTTTTAAATTATTGGAATAAATCAGTGCCAAAACGATGGAGAAGGAGGGGGATAGGATTATGAGTCACGTACGGAAAAGAAAACGGCACCAAACGAAGATTTTGTTTGCCGATTTTTCTCATCTGTATGTTTACACAGTATTGTTTAAATCATTCTGTCTGGGGTATGTCGAAGTATAGAAGAATCTAAGGATGATATTGCTTAAGGATCCTATATAAAGAGAATGTTTTGAGATTCTTATAGATTCCGTTTCCAAATACTTAATGAATGAATATGTTACAAAGCAGATTTTGTAGTCTACTATTACATATTTTATGATTAAATAGTTTAAGTTTTAAAATAAGTCGGCTATTGGAAAATTAGTAAAATTCTTGTTGTAAATATATTTTGCAGAGGTGGGGGGGGGGGGAGGCCGATATCCATCTTTGCTCCCAGTACAATAAAAGCTAAGAATAGCTGGACCCTTTCGGCCCTGGAACGAATTAAAATTTATAATTATACATATTTTGATTCATTTAAAAAAATATAAAAATATATTTACATTAAATTAACTTGCATGCGTTTACTTAACAAATAACCATTGTATCAGTTAAAAGTTTAAAAAAAGAAAATGTTGAAAAATATGAAAAAAATTAATAAATGAAATAATACTAACAACAATATATGCATAAATGTATCTTTGAAAACACAGTAAACTAGTTAAATCCGCGCTAAAAATAAAATCCGACCAAATCTTTTATTAAAAATGACATATATAAAAGTAGTGTTGCCATCCATAGTCAGTGATGTAATCGTAAAAATATCAGAGAGTATGCGCTCTAAGCAGAGAGTTCATACTATAGCTTTCTTGAGATACAGAGGGTATACGGTGTTCCTAAAGTAATCTGGAAGGTATACGGCGTATACCCCCGTATATTCTCCAATTCATCTTTGTCTATAGTGTCTAACGTAAAAATGACGACGCAGAATTCTATAGATTAAATGTTTCATGAACTCGAATGTAGATATTATAAGTATGCACCTTGAAATTACAATAAATAGGAAGTTTGCAGTTTTTTATGAAAAATAATAATATTTGTAAAATACATGAATCTAAGAGGTACTACTCTGTTATCCCATCGACCAATTTCGCCAAATAATACAAATCGCCAAACTAATAGCCAAATTATACATATTAACATAATTTTTATTTTAAATAACGAAAAAACAAATAATTAGTGGATTATTAATAAAAATACAAGTAAAAAGTCGAAATAAAAATCACTTAATGACATTTTAAATACGTGAATCGCATTTAATGTCATTGAATCTGACATTCATGATCATCCATTATTGTCATTTAATCTTATAGTTTGGCAATAATTTTTTGGTCGACGGGATAACCTTGTAGTACCATCTAAGTATATATTAAGTTGCATGAATCAGATGAATTGACTTTGTGTTTCTAACATTTGCCATTGAAATTGTTCATTCAATAGCCAAAATGGGTCATTAAGAATAATAAGAGAAATGCAAAATTCAACGAAAATACACAATTATTGTTAAAGTAATATACATTCTGTATTATTTTGTGCGTAGAAGCAGAAAATTATTAACATTTTGTGACTATGTAACACTTTTGAAATTCAAAATACAGTGGACGAGCTTTTTCCATGAAATCTGAACAGATCTTGTTTCAAAGATGGTATGTAAAAAACAGTGCTGTTATGTATATACGAGTACTTTTCGAAAATTAAAGATACAATGCCCCCTACATACATTATAAAAAAGTCTTATTTGATAAAATATTTATTACGAATCATTTACAGGAATATACCTTATTTTTCAACATATATTTGTCGCCGTTGTGCAAACATTTGTTTAGTCCGGGTACAAACTTCTGTATTAGTCAAAGAGCCGACTGCACAAAATCCTAAGTCATCGAGCTCAAGAAAAAATCATTTATTTTATAGAAGAGTAGTAATAGAGGAATCTAATGATCTATGTCTGCCGGAAGCAAAGTGGTGCATAAGCCAAAAATTAATACCCCAAATGGTTGATTCGTAGGATTAGCATTTTGTTTTCCTGCACCCAGTTTTCCATGTTTTCATACTTTTGATTGTACGGCAAACACAATGCTAAACCTACGAGTCAACCGCAAGTGGTATAAATTTTCGACTTATGCACCACTTCGCTTCCGGCAGACATGGATCATTATATTCCTCTATTACTACTCTTACATAAAATAAAGGATTTTTCTTGTGCTCGATGACTTAGGATTTTGTGTAGTTCCCACTTGGATTCTACCTCATTGTCATAGAAGTTTGCCACCTATTGTTGAAATCACATTTCATCTTCAATTGTGATCTCATCACCGACGTTTATATCTTTGTTTGAAAAATGTATCTTCAGATAACGGAATAAGTGAAAATCAGTGGGTGCAAAGCCTGGACTATATAGCGGAGAACTTAAAACTTACCACTTAAATTTTTGAGTAGCATTTTAGTTCGAAGCTCCTGCCGTATGAGAACGAGCATTGTCATTAAGCAAACAGATTTCACTTGTAAGCATAGCCTACGTTTGTTTGGAATTGCACACAATTTACGATCCACGAAAGTCAAAGTCACAGTTTCTTAAAGAGTTGTCATAGACAATTAAGGTATGATATTTTGAGGCTTTTTCAGTGTGAGACGCGTAATTGTTTTGGGGGAAAGCAAATTCGCTTAACTATATAAGTAAGCATACAGGGTGAGTCATAAATATCGAAACAATAGGCTATCTCCTTAAATATTGCCCTTAGACCCATACTTCCAATTGCAAAAATTCATAAAAAAAAAATGTGAAATTTTAGAAAAGATAAATTGCGACTCGATGGGGGAGGGGGGGGGGGTCTAGTTAAAAAGTTACGAAAATTAAATTTTTATACGGCCCCCGTAGGACAAAAATTCCAGTTAGGAAAACTTTCCTTATTCAGTCCTGAATAAGACACAAAAAGTTGTATCTTCATATCTCCAAAATTCGCAAAGTTATAGCCGTTTAAAAAATTCATCAGGTTTTAAGGGATTAGACACAAATTGAAAAGCGCGCAGTTCAAAAAACAATGTTACTTTAACAGTTCTAGAAAACGCGTAAAAAATATATTTCTTGAGTTAGAATTTTGATTTTTTTCCTTTTTTTTGTGATGGCTAGCATTATAATTTGCTAAGAAAATCATATTCTAAAATTTCTCATACAATTTATAAAAGTTTCATGTGGTTAGTTAGTACTGGTTTAAATGGGACAATCAAAAATCGTTATAACTCGTAACATTATTTATCGGATTTCAATTTCTTTCCATTTAATTAAAGATAAAAATCTGATTTTAGTTTTGTTCCAAGGTTTTTTTTATATTAATTTTAAAACTATTAAAAATATTTATTGAAAAAATACTACTTTTAAAAAAATCATATTTTCAAAAACAAACATTTTTTCAAAAGTAAACATTTTTTCAAGTTTGCCGAAACAAAACTAATGTAAGAAAATAAAAAATGACGTGTTTCAAGTTCTTTTTTCTTTTAAAAATTCTTAACATTTAATAATTTAAAGACAAGAAATAGAGGATAAAAAATTCATTATGCAGAAAAACGAAGTGTATTGTTTAAATGTCCGTCAGTTATTTAAAAAAATGCTTTTTATAAGATGCAGATTAAGTTTTTTTTTTCTTTTTAAATTTACCTCTGACAACTTCAGGCTTTTTATCGTCCTCCAGAGGATGTTAAAAAATCTGTATTCTGGGCCCAGGTAGGGCCAGGACCGAGATGTTACTTTTTTCGGAAGACCCGCCAGGCCGGGCCTAGCGTACTTTTCATAAAGGAGGGAACTACTTCCTTCAACTTAGGTCTACTCTGGATGAAATTTTCAAACCCGGTCTAGACAAAACCCGTATTAAAATCACTGTCTCTGACTGACTTAATACGTACATAAATAAATAAAATTCGGCTCAATCGAATTTTTTTACGAAAAACATATAGATTTTAAAACTTTTATTTTACAAAAAAAAAAAAAAAAAAAAAAAAAAACTTTAAAATTTATTTTTTTAAATAGATTATTCAAAGGCTAAAAAAATTAAATACAATAAAACCAGTGAAAAAATTCTGCCTATGACGGAATTCTGTCTTAAACGGAAAATATGTTGATCCATGCAAAATAAATGCAATAGTACCTCAAAAGAAAATAAGCTCCAATTACATCTTCTATTGAGAGCATCTGTCTATAACGTATTTTTTCTTTCCTATGTGATTCCGTCTTAAAAGTTTTAGTGTATAGCATTTTTCAGAGTCTCCAACGCATGGGATATGGATTAACGATATTAAAATATAAGTGAAACATTTACATATAAATAGAGATTCATTGATAAAATAAATATATTACAGCCTTTGGCGCTTCTTTAATAATAAAAAGTATAAATATAAAAAACGAAAAGCTATAAAAGAATTTTTTAGTCAGAACTCCTCCATATGAAACATTTTTTCCCACGCCGAATAAAAAAATTATGTAGAAATTTGCGACTGAACCAGGCTATGATTTAAACTATTTTCCAGACCGGGTTATGATGTTGACATTTTTTCAGGCCACGCCGAACTTTCCCCCCTATGGGTCGGTTTGAGACTTGACCTAGATATTGTGACCCGGGCAGACATCTAGTATACCCATTTAGTGTAAAAACTATACGCTGCTATTTTATGTCCAAAGAAAAAGCGCTATCTTAAACCGATTTTTATCAATTTGCAATTTGTGAATGTTCCCTAACAAGCGTTGAATCACAGAGAAGAAAGCACAGTTTAGAGGAAGGAAACTGTGGTGTAAGTCAGGAATTCTTGAGGATTTTGGGATTTAATATCTCTTTGGGATTTTTAGATATGGAGATGAAATTTGTTTTGTTCAATTTAGGAATGGATAAGGAATAATTTCCTAATTGGGAATTTTGACCTAAGGGGGCCGTATAAAAATTTAATTTTCGTATTTTTTCAAATAGACCCCCCATGACCTTGCAACTTATCTTATCAGAAATTTCACCTTTTTTTATGAATTTTTGCAATTGGAAGTATGGGTCTAGGGGCAATATTTAAGGAGATAGCCTATTGTTTCGATATTTATGACTCACCCTGTATAATGACATAATTAAAGTTAATATGAACAGTGAAAACATATATTAGTCATAGATTTATTATAAATGTAATAAATATAAATTCAAAGCATAAAAAGCATTTTGGATAGCCGCATCACTCAAGTATGTTATATTTAGTAGGTTACAGCACCCTGGTCGCACATACACAAAATAGTGAAATAAAAAATTAGTATTATATGAAAAAGAAATAGAAAAAAGAAAAAGATTGAAACAGATAAGTTAACAGCCATGTACCAATAAAAAATTATGAGGAAGAAAATGGTAACGTTATTTTTTGGTACGCAGTAATATTACATTTTAAAGTAAAAACAGCAATGATCTCATAGCCTTTAACGGTATGTCACGAGATTTAAGAGGTATTATACAACTTTGCCCATCGTAGTATATTACTTCACTATTGACATATATTGGCTGTAAATGTATATCATTTAAGAGAATAGCTTAATCAATATGATATAACATTATTTATTTGAAAAAACATCAGACTTTTAAAAAAATGCACTTTTATAATAATTTATAATAATTTTGGTAATATTCTCGTATCTCATAGTCAGAAGTCATATTTAGTTATATTATTAACAAATGACGGTTTTAAAAACTAATCAAAACTATTCAGTTTTGCGTAAATTGAAATTACGAAAATATTTCAAAACGGTGCTCAATGTGATCCGGTTGGATATATTCACAAATATTACTTTTAATGTTTCAAGTTTTTATATCAACTTAAGATCATCCGGGACGTAGAATTTTGCTTTTATTATTTATAAAGAATTCTTGTTCTTTTTTTTCTCGAAATACATATTGAATTATGATATAAAATACTTATAATGGGCACTTCTAGATAACAAGCACCTCTATTTAGCGAGTTCTTTTTAAATCCCCGACACATTTATTAGGCATACACGTTTTTAATACTTAACGTCGGACACCTGTATTTAGCGAGCATCATCTTCATTCTCCATCACATACATTAAATGTCAGTTTTAATCCTTAATATCGGGCACCTGCATTTAGCGAGTATTTTTTTCAAACTCCAACACATATATTAAATGTCAGATTTAATCCTTAATATCTGTATTTAGCGATTATTTTTTTTCAAACTTCAACACATACATTAATTGTCAGTTTTTAATCCATAACATCGGACACCTGCATTTAACGAGTATTTTTTTTTAATCTACTACACACACCTTAAATGTCAGTTTCAATTCTTAATATCGGACACCTGTATTTAGCAAGTGTTTTTTTCAAACACCAATACATATATTAAATGACAGTTTTAATCCTTAATATCGGACATCTGAATTTAGTGAATACGTTTTCTATCTCCACCACATATATTACATGTACGTTTCTAATCCTTAATAACGAATTCCTGTATTTAGGGAGTACATTTACACGCATATGTTATGTGTAAATTTTTAGATATGAATAGCAAAACCTCCGCATAACGAACAAATTGGTCCCGAATCGGTCAATATTTAGAGGTTTTACTGTAGTATTTCTCATTAAGGTAAACTATTTAAAATAGTAAATATGATACATATTTTAGCAGAATATATTTTTCGCATCCTTTTTTATTTTCGTTTTTAGTAAAATTTAAATGTTCATTTGTTTGAGTGATTTAGACAAATATTTATGTTTAAAAAATTTTCACATAAAAAAATAATAATAAATAAAAATAAATAAATAAATAAAATAATAATAATAATAATAATAATAGTGTTTTTTTAATAGTACTTTTTCTATGAGAAATACATTTTTTTTTCAAAAGTTTCTTTCAAACTGGAAGTACTAGAAACAACTTGAAAAATTAAAAACACATTGTATAAAATATTTAAAGTTTTTCAAACAAACTGAGGTATGTAAGTTTAAACATTAAAAGATAAAATTCATTCTGAGACGCCGCATTCAAATTCTTGGAGAAGTCACGATAATTATATACCATACAACACATAAAATGAGTTATCTTTGATCTAAATATTTCATTTCTGTGGGATTGACTTATTTTATTATAAAAGGTTTCATTTTTTAAGCTATTTTTTCCCTTTTTTTCGAGATTTGTATGCGAGAACACTTGAAGGAATATGATCACAAATGGATATTGCTTAAACTTGCACATATATTTTGTCCAATGAAATAAATCATCAAAATTCCTTTTCTAATTAACAGCACTGCCTTTTTTATTTTTCACAGCACCCAAAAGTATGCTTATTTTTTTTTTTTTTTTCATAGTTTGGCCCTCTACTGGTTCAATATCTATAACCGTTCTGTACAAAACGTGTTTGTGCATAGATAAATCACTTTTTTTTCTCTCCTCAATATCAGTTTCGGGTGGCTCTTTATGGGTATATTTCAGGTTTTGCAGAAGGATATTTCAGCCTTCCTTGGGGGCGAAACGTGCTTTATCGAAGTCCACTTTGGAAATGGAAGTGTCCGGAGTCAAGTACTCTTGGTGCAATGCATCCAGTTTGCATAGTTTTATGATGATGTTGAACAGGGCTTCAAATATGTATTAAAATCACAATTTTATCGTCCGAAAATATCTTAAATTTTCGGGTTAGGCTTAGGTCACGAACCATCTTTTCTTAAAAAGTAATTAAAGGAGTTTGGAAATATAAAAGTTCACATTGTTGTTCATATTAAGCTTTTCGGTCGAGCTTTTGAAATATGGATTTAATAATCCTTCATTCTATATTTAAAGGGGTTCGGGACATTAAAATCTTCAAATGAATACGCATATATATATATACACATTAGATTATTTTTTTTTCTTAAAAAGATGTTTAAATCATGTTTCTATCATGTGTTCATGTTCATTTTAATAGGAACAAGAGATATTAATGTTTTTCGTTTCTGTTTGGTTTCAAAATCTAGCATTTAAACAAGGGTTGTAATGATTGTAATGGACTTCGTATGAAAATGCGATTTTTTTTCATGATAAGTTTTTTACATTTCTCATATTTAAGTTGTTAAAAATCAATATCCAATAATTCAAACTTCAAACATGTTTTTTTAATTGTTTTATTTTAATTTTAATTCCGCGATTTAAAAAATAATATTTTTGAAAATAGGATTTTTTTAAGTTGCATATTTTTTTTTCTTTAAATATTTTAAATTTTTATTTAAATTATTACTTTTTAAATTGTTGAATCAGAATTAAAGGTTAAATATTTTTAATTTAAATGAAAAAAGTTGAAAGTTTAGAAATTATATTTTGGGTTATAACGATTTTAAATTGCGCCATTTTTTGACAAATTTCAAATTTGAATTTAAAAAAAAAAAAAAAAAAAGAAATTTTATCGTGTGATTTTGTTTACAAATAATACAGTTAACCATCCCCCCCCCCCAAAAAAAAAAAAATTCATAATTTTACCTCAATAAATAAAAATTATTTTAAAATGTGGCCTGGACCCCCCCCCCCTTAAAAATAATTATTATTAAATGCATTATTGGTATTTAAAATAAATATGGTTATTAAAATTATAATCACTATTCAAAATAACATATTATCATAACTCGTATAAAAATTTAATTTCATAACATAATGAAATGCGAAACAAAAAATATTTAATTTCAGCGTTTCTACTCAATTAACACATTACCACTAAACTCACATTTTTTTAACTCAATAATTGTATTAAAGTTTCGCAATTTTACGTAACTATCGCAAATAATATTATTATTTACTCGGATATATTTAACTACTTCTTCCCTTTCAAATGGACTTTAATTGGACAATTACTTAACTTAATATGTTCATCGCATTCTCTGAATTCATTCTCTTCATTCCATTCCCAAGTTGCGTATTAACCTCGTTCACATTTATTGTTCAGATTAACTTAACGATGCCATAACGCTTACTTAAATTATTAAGCAAATTATTATGCATTCGTGTTTCCACCTAGAATCACGAATTTTATTTAATTTTTATTTATTCTATTTTATTTTATTTTTAATTTAGTTATTTTTTTGAATAAATTTTAATACGTTCTATTAAATAATGTCGGTAAGAATAATTTCTGAAGAATCAAAAGAGAACTTCTTTGCTAAAGTAAATATAATAGTAAATACAGTTGCTTTATAATATGTTTTTATAAGCATTCGATGTGTAATTTAAAGCTCATGCTGTACTTTATGCTGTATGTATGGCAGTTCTTAATTTCTCTCTACTCTAAAAGAAATAAAAGAAATAAAAGAAAAGAAAAGAAAAAAAATAATGATGTCGCCGCAGCCATACATGAGTGTTTTTTGATCGTCAGACCTTTCTTCGCCAGTATTAAGAGAATATTAACATTAGTATTAAAAAACGTGAAAAAATATTAAGCATAAAAAAAAAGAAAAGAAAGAAAATTGGTAGCGTTGCCGTGAAATGTTTGATAAACATGCTAAAGAAGAGAGTTTTTAAAACAAAGAATTGTTTTAAAGGATATTTTTAATGTTAAAATAGGTCAAAATTGTTCCATTGAAACATATAAATGCATTCCATTTTATCCAATGGATATTTGTACTGATAATGTCTTGCGAGTAACTTGGCGAACGATTATTTTTTGTATTTTTAAATGCTTTTTAGTATATTTATTTTTTGTATATAAATTTTAATGTTTTAAACGCATTCAAGTCTGTCTTGGTTTATTTTATTTAAACTTAAAAAGAATTTCGTTTACTAAATAATAATTAAAGCTTATATATTTCTGCTTTAAATGAAAAAAACATTGTTAAAATTCTACAAATAGTATTTCAAGTTATAATGATTTTAAATTGCACCAGTCTTTTAACAAATAAAAAAAAAATGGGAATTTTATTATGTGACTTTGTTTACAAATAATATAGTTAATCATGCTAAAAATCTTTAAAATTTTAACTCAATAAATAAAAATATTTAAAAATTTGTCCCGGACTCCCTTTAATACAGTACTCATTATTAAATATATTATTGTTATTTATAATAAAAAAATATTATTAAATTTATAATCACTATTCAAAACAACATATCATCATAGCTCGTATAAAAATGTTAATTTCATGACGTAATGAAGTATAAAACGAAAATGTTTAATTTCAGCATTTTTTTTCTCAATTAACACATTATCACTAAACTCACAGTTTTTTAAATTCAATAATTGTATTAATGTTGCAAAATTTTACGTAACTATCGCAACTAGTTTTATTATTTACTCATATGTATTTACCCACTTCCTCCCTTTCAAATGGAGTTTAATTGGACAATTAACTTAATATGTTCATCGCATTCTCTGAATTCATTCTCTTCATTTCATTTCCAAGATGCGTGTTAACCTCGTTCACATTTATTGTTCAGATTAACTTAACGATGCCATAACGCTTACTTAAATTATTAAGCAAATTATTATGCATTCGTGTTTCCGCCTAGAATAAAAATTTTATTTTATTTTTATTTATTTATTTTTTAATAAATTTAAATGCGTTCTATTAAATTATGTCGGTAAGAATTATTTCTGAAGATGATAAAATTATATGACTTTTTTTGCAAAAATAAATGTAAAAGTAAATATTGCAACTTTATAATATGTTTTTATAAGCATTCAATGTGTAACTTGAAGCCCATGCTTTATTTTAAAAAGGTATAATTTATCTCTATTCTAAAAAAAAAAAAAAAAAAAAAAAAAAAAAAAAAAAAAAAAAAGTAACACTGTCGCCCTAGCTCTAAATGAACTTTTTGTTCGAAAATCTTTTTTCGCTAATATTAAGAAACGTATGAAAATCTTAAACATACAAAAAAAAAAAAAAAAAAAAAAAAAAAAAAAAAAAAAAGACGAAGAAGAAGAAAAGAAAAGAATTAAAATTGGTAGTGTTTTAGAGAAATGTTTGATAAATATGCTACAGCATGCATTTTAAATCAAAAAATTATTTTAAGATAAATTTTTAATATTAAAGTTAGATATTTTTCTAAGGATATACATTATAAACTTGTAGTATGTAGACTACATTTATCTTTTTTTTAACTAGATTAATTTTCTGAGGGATCTTCTTTCCAATATTTTATTCAAATTTTCAACATTTGAAGAGAGATTTATTTTCACATTTTAGAAAAGAGTATTATTTTAAATTGTTGCCTGTTGCGAAAACAGTGCAAAAAATTAATATTTTTTTCAATCAAAAATTTATTTAAATATGGTTATTACAAATTAAAAAGAAAAAAAATAGAGCTAAATGATTAAGTGTTAAAAGCAGCAAAATATTGAAAATTACATCATAAAAATGTATTTGCTTGGAAATATTAAGACACAAAAAAACTTTAAAATAATAAAATAATTAATTTACTTTGAAAGTAGTAAATGTAGGAAATTACACCACAATAAAAATGGCCAAATAATAGTATGGCCAAACAGTTTAAATTTAAAAATATATTTACGAGAGACATTTATTTCCTATTTCAAGATGATCTTTTTAATTATTGTTTCCAATTCCGAGAATGCGCGAGTAATAATATTTTCTTTCTAACAACGAAAGTATTTTCACGTGAATATTAAAAAGCGAAAAAAAAAAAACTTTCGTGAAGATTATGTCAGATTTGAAACGATACATTTCAATTGTCTTATTTAAAATAATTTCCTCCTAATGTTTTTCTATAACACCTGGACTCTGTTTAGTTCCTTTGTATACAGGCTTTATTTCAAATGTTTAGTTGATCTTATTTAACCAAACACGGAAACCACCATTAGATATTTAACAGCAGCTGTTTTGGATTTAAAATCCCCCCCCCCCCCAATCAAATGGAAATGTATGAAAACCTATTTATATTGTGGTATCCACTGAATTTTTAATTAAAAATCACTCCTTTCGTAATGTTTTTTAAGCAGATTTTTAGTGTGCTTTGAGATTCCGTGGCTTCTTAAAACAGAGTTGGCGAATGTAGCTCGTAAGGCACAAAGCTCCCTAGTTTCTAAAAAACTATTACAATACGTTAGATTGTAATGGGAGCAGAACTCAATTACAGGAAAAAAATTCGCCGTTTTTGTGTGCTTGGTAGATAGCGCGAGCTAGTGAATTCGTAATAATTTTTACTCTATTTCATTTATAAAATATGGCAACAAGAAAGAAAAAAAAACTCTCTTTAGGATTTCTAAATTGATATTTCGATGTATTATCAATATTAGTAACTACTTTAATTAATTAATTACTATTTTTATTATTATTATAATTGGCCAAGCATATATCGTGTCATCAAAAATCCATTGTTGCTCTTTTATCTCGTAACAACAAAGAATATTTTAATTTATAATTAATTGTAATTATAATATTAAATGTTAAAAACAAAACTGTTAAAATACTTAAAGGTGTTTTCATTTTCGGTACGACAGTTAAAAAAGTAATATTTTCAAGTATATCATGCTCTTCATCAGGGTTAAAAACAACAAAAAGAGCGAAATTCAGAGGCTTAGTCCTTGTAGTGTTTCAGATTAAATTTGTGTAGTGGAAAATATTTAACTGCCGCACCCCCCCCCCCCCCCCCCCGTATGAGAAAAAAAAATGTAAAAAAAAAAAAATGGAACCGCAGTTAATATAAATGTATTTTTCTACTTAAGTTCAGTCCAAGAGAGCTGGAGGTTTTGGATTCCAAAGGACTTCTTCTGACAACTCTAATAATTATTAGTTCTTCTATTTCAAAACGAAGTGACGTATTTATATAAAATATTGACTTGTTTCAAATAAAATTTATATTTTTAACTTGCAAAATCTATTTTATCATTTTAGTCGCCTTTTAATGTGTTATTGTTATTTATAACGGTTTATTATCTACACGAGGTATATATTAGCCTTTGGAGGAGTGTCCTTCACGGGGATCTTTCTAAAGAAATCTAACCCGTATTTATGAAAGGTTTCCTACGGCTCGCAGAAAACCACGTAAAATTCCATACGATGGAGCCGAAGAGCGCAATCGGGTTTGAACCCAGCACCTGCGACCTTCTAACTTCGAGAGCAGAACCTCTCGCCATTGACGAGATGCTTTTTTAGTAAAATAGTATTCATAAAACAGTAAAACCTTTTGCAAAAGTAATATTGTGAGCATTCCAATTCACTCCTTGACAATTATGAGCTTTGAATTTTGTGAATTTTCGGTGTTTTTTGCTATTGAGCACAAACAGACAAACAAACATAAAGCAATGTGAATTTTTTAAAGTTCCTGTTGTGTATTTTATTACTGAATCAAGGTGAAATAAGATATTTCGTCAAATGGTTTTATTTAATGGAGTTACAATTTAAAAAAAAATCAAATGTGCTTCTGTATCATAGAAAAAAAAATTCCTTTAGATGAATGTAGTTTTTCTTTTTTTAAAAAAACCTATGAAAATTTACTTTCATACGTTTCTCGCCCCTGTTATGAAACATTTTCTGTGATTGCCAGACCTGTGCTACCAGTTATGAACTTTGAATTTTGTGAATTTTCGATGTTTCCTGCTATTGAAAGCAACAAAAGAAAAAGAAGAAAAAAATCGTAAGCAATGGAGAGGTAATTTACATCTACAGACAGAAAGGATTTATCCGATACGCGTAAACAGATGGTTTATGCTTTAAAACATAACTAAGCACAGTGGCGCCAACTTATATGGGCAAAAGGGGTCCGAACCCACCCAAAAAATTTTGAATTAGAACGTACCCAATTTTCATTGTTCTAAATATTTATTTCATTATTATTTTATTATTCATTTTTCTCTTAGAATAAAATTTATTTTGCCGGTGACCATGTGGGCTGACTGACACCCATAAATCCCAAATGACTGAAATGTTTTGCAGCATGTTTAACTTTATGCTGATTGCTGAATCAATTTGTAGTCATGTTCAAGATAGCATGACATTAGAATAAACATTAGAGTATTTATAAGGAAAACCACAACAGAATATTATTTAATATAATTTCAACTTTATTAGAACAGTATAGCTTGACTTAAATTCTCATCTTTCACCATCGGCCAACGATTCAAAGAAAAACAAACTGGTAAGAACATTTTACAAAAATATTTTGAGCTCACCCAATATTTTTGAGCCAACCCAATGTTTTTCAAAAGTTGGCGTCACTGCCTAAGCAAGCATAACTGTTCATCATTTTCGTTTTCGCAGATATTTTTTACATTTGAAAAAAAATATTGCTTTCTTAACCCGAACTGAGTCAACTCTATTTGAAAAAACATCAACATCCTTTTAAAAGAAAGTACTATTTAACCCTCACCTAACACGCGGATCCAAAAGACCCGACAGGTGCTGTCAAAATGAATTTCTTGTGAAAAAAAAAAGAAGACAGAAAATTCCATAAACATATAACTCATCATATATTTACAGAAGAAAGCACATATTTACGAAAGTCACAAATTCATAAATGTCACATATTTATAGAATTTTTAGTCCTCTTAATTTTTTTTTTACCGAGAAAAAATATTTCAATTCTACGAGAATGTACCAGAAATCTCTTACCAGACATATCCAATGAACTGAAAAGTTAAATTTTATTTATTTATTGATAGAAACATTGCGCAATTCGTAAATAATTTCCTCCGTTGTGCAACAAGTGACAATTATCATGGCATCATAAATAAAGTTAAGTGCTTGTTAGCATGACCTTGGAAACAGTGATTACGAGTGAACAATTACAGGTTTACAAAACTGTCAAAACTTACAAAATGACTCTTTTTTTATTAATAATTGTTTCTACATTATGATTTATGTGTGCATCGATTTAAATTCATTCTGTTCTCTGTTTTTGTAGCTTGATGTGAGCACTACCCTTTTGCTGTGTTTGTTTTTCTCGCGTGTTAAAAATAAAGTAGAAAATGAAGAAGCGTGGATATAATAATTTGTGTGTCTGTTTTACAGTTACCATATAATAATGTTATATGTCTTTATCAAGATGAATTAGTGCAGTGGATATATCAACATGTGAATATGCCCGGTTCCCTTCCCTTATGGTGGATCTAATTGTTGGACACTTAAATGAAGAAGAATTCATCGGGTGAGTACCATTTACTCTCCTATTTAATTCTGATTAATGATAAGAATTGAAGATAAACAATTATATTGAGGTTATAGTGAGAACTCACGCCGTTATTAAGACAAACGTCTTACAATGATTATGAGACTGATCTAAAAAGATATATCAATTTGATAACATAGTGATATACTAATTTCACACAAATAAAAAATATTGAATAAAATACAAATAAAAATATAAGATTAGAATGGCCACCTTAAAAGATAATTATTCAATTGAAAAATTGACAGCAACGAATTACAGTACATGGAAATTTAAAATTGAAATGCTCTTAACTAAAGAAGAGCTGTTCCATGTAATAACCGATAATCCACCGACCCCTTTGACCGATCAATGGTCCAAAAATGATAGGAAGGCCCGGGCATTGATAAATCTAACTATTGATGACTCACAAATAACCCACGTTAAAAACTTACAAACTGCTAGACAAACATGGGATGCATTAAAAGAAATCCATGAGAGATCAAATCTCACAAGCAAATTGTTTCTTCTAAGAAAGTTATATAGTATAAAATTAGCAGAAAATGGAAATATGATAAATCATATTACAAAAATAATGGAGCTTGTTGATCATTTGGCAGCTATAGGCGAAATAATTGATAATCACCACATTTCCGCGCTCCTCCTGTGCTCTCTGCCCCAGTCTTATGATAATTTAATTACTGCTCTCGAAAGTAAAGAAGAAGCACAATTAACTCCGTCATATATTAAAAATAAGCTGATTGACGAGTTTAATCGTCGAAATGAAAACTATGAAAGTATTGATAATACAGCGAAAGTTTTTAAAGCTCAGAAAAAGTTTCCAGCTAAAAAAGAATCAAAATATTGTTCGATTTGTAAAATGAGAAGCCATAACACACAAGAATGTTGGCACAATAAAAACAAAACACACACAACACAACAAAATCAACACAACAAAAATTACAAAAAACACTATTCTACATCACTCGCTTTTCAAAGGGGTGAAAACAATATTAAGAATGAACAAGCATCGGAATCGTATAACAGGTTTAATCGCTATGAAGGAAAAAACAATACATGGAGAAACAGCGAAAACAAAGATTATGCATTTATAACACAAGGGATAGAAAATAAAACATTCATTGTGGATAGCGGTAGCTCAAGTCACATTGCATCCTCTGAATCAATGTTTACAGAGATAAAATCGAGGGAAAAAACAAACGTGACTATCGCAAACGGAAAAAAACTTATCGCTTACGGTTCAGGCGATGTAAATTTAAATACGCTGACATCGGATAATAAAATTCATAAAATAACACTTAAAGATGTACTTCTAGTACCTGAAATCGAAACGAATTTACTATCAGTCAGCAAAGCAACCCAAAACGGATGTGAGATTGTATTTAAAAATGACCGATGCACTTTCAAACTTAACGGAGAAATCTGCTTAGAAGCACAAAAGGTAAATAACCTCTATGAAGTCCAGTTGGCTAACGAAAACCACGCGAACATTACACAAACGTGCAACAATAAAAATTGTCTAGAACTATGGCATAGAAGGTTAGGACACAGAAATCTAACATCGATTAAAGAAATTACACAAAAGGAATTAGTAAGAGGTATCCAGATAAACAATTGTAAACATAATATAGATTGCGAACCGTGTATTAAGGCGAAATTAACTGATGAACCCTATCCGAAAGTTGCTCAGTATAGAGCAAGTAAAAGGCTTCAACTTATTCACTCGGATGTTTGTGGATCTTTTCAGACACCCACGATTGGGGGGAAATCATATTTCTTGACTTTTATTGATGACTACTCGCGATTCACAATAATCTATCTATTGAAAAGAAAAAGTGAAGTCTATGAAAAACTCAAAGAGTTCATTGCGCTGATAAGCAACAAATTTGGTGAAAAACCGAAAGAAATCAGAACGGATAATGGGGGAGAATTTACATCAGATGAAATTGAGAATTATCTCAAATCAAATGGGATAAAACATCAACATACAGTCCCATATTGTGCAAGTCAAAATGGGGTGGCTGAACGGAAAAATAGGTCGTTAGTTGAGATGGCTAGGACAATGTTAAATGAATCAAATCTACCTTTAAAGTTCTGGGGGGAAGCAATCTGTACGGCAAACCACCTACAAAATAGACTGCCTACAAAAGCTAATGCAAAAACGCCATATGAATTATGGACAGAATGTTACGAATTTATTGTATCACGTGTCTGTGGGCGGAGTTAACTGTCTCTCACGCCATTACGTAATGTTCCCGAACCTGGCAGAAAGTTATTGTTTTTACTTCAGTTTGGAATAATTTTTCGTCTCGGAATATAGAGCAATTCTTGGCATGCTCTCCTGGAATTTCTTATAATTTGATGATAATTTTTTAATAGTTTTTTAAATGTTATGTGTAATTGTTATTGTGTTAGTGTTTGTGTTTGTGAAATAAAAACAAGAAAGACTTCAAGACTTTTAATTTAGAACAACAACATGGCACCTTTATCGGAATGTACCAACACGATCTTTTGTTCTCTATATTTTTTATGGTGCCGAAAACGCGCGAACTTAAAGAAATTTAGTTCCTTGCATTATTTTATTGGAATATAGTCATGAACGAGCTCATCCTGTAGGATAAATTCGAACAGTAAGTTCGAAGCAAAGGTATCGTACTTTTTTATTTATTATTATTAATTCTGTTATTAGTTAAAAATGGAATCGCTTGAGAAATTAAAAGCAAAAAGAAAAGTTTTAAGAACATCATGTACTAAGTTAATTAGTACTATTGAAACTTTCATTTCGAGTGCTAATACTCAAAGTTCTAGTGATAAATTTAAGTTGTCAGAATATCTGTTAAATTTAGAAGAAAAACAAAATGAACTTAAAACACTAAATGAAAAAATTGAAGAAATAATTACAGACGGAACGCAATTCGAAACCGAAATTCAAAAGTCCCTTGAGTATGATGAATCAATTATGGAATCTAAATCTAGTGTTAGATTAAAATTAAATGAATTTAAAATCGAACAAGCTGAATCTGTTCAAAATAACAAGATTTCTCATATTAATACAGCTTCGCAATCACAAATTTCGGTAAATTTACCGAAACTCAACATTAGCACGTTCAATGGCGATCCCAAAAAATTTTTGGAATTTTTAAATAGTTTTGAAAGCGCTATTGATTCAAATAAATCTTTAAGCACTATTGATAAATTTTTATATTTGAAATATTTCCTAACTGGTGAAGCATATAAAACAATAGCAGGATTTGCCTTAAAAGAAGAAAACTACAAGTCTTGTTTATCTTTACTAAGAGAAAGATATGGAAAACAAGAACAATTGATAAGTTGTTTTGTTAACAAATTACTGGAATTGGAACCCGTTAAGTTTTCTTCAAATATTAGAGCGCTTAGGAATCTTTATGATGAAAGTGAAGTTAGTATCCGAAATTTACAATCTATGGGTATTGATTTGGATAAGTTAGGATATTTGTTAATCCCTATATTGTTAAAACAATTACCACATAATTTAGTGGTGGAATTCCATAGGAAAAAAGATCCTAATAAAGCGGGTGATATTAATGAATTGATGCAGTTTATAAAATTTGAAATTGAATCTTTAGAAGCTGCAAATTTAATTTCAGGACCTTCCTTAAAAAATCAGGACACATTTCGTTCGAAAACTGAACAATCTAAGTATAAATTTAAAACAAAAAGTAGTTTCCCGTCAGCGGCTGCATTGAATACAATTGTCAAGAATGCTTGTATTTTTTGCAATTCTAATTCCCATACTGGATTAGAATGTAAAATCTTAACAAATGAACAAAAAAGATATAAACTGAAAAAAGAAGGCAGGTGTTATCGCTGTTTTTATAAACATTTACAATCAGTTTGTAAAGTGAAAATTAAACCATGTAATACATGTGAGAGTTTCAACATAACCACCTGTTTTGCCCCCAAACAAAATCCAAAAATTTAGTTCAAAATGCTAATTCTGAAATAAAAGAAGATAAACAAATTCCCGAAAATGACACCGTTATGTCATCTGTCCATGAATCAGAGAATTCGAAGAAAAAATATACGACGTTACTTCAGACAGCTCTCGTACAAGTCGAAAGTAAAAGTAAAAAAATAATCGCTAGAATATTGTATGATTCAGCTTCTACTAAAACATTTATTCGAAGCGATTTAGCGAAAGCCTTAAATGCAAAAGTCTTAAGAAAAGAAAAACTTTTCATTTACACATTTTCTAATAGAACACCTACTGAATCTGAATTTGAATGTGTAAAAATAACTTTAAAAAGTAGATTTTTTCCTTATAAATCTATTGATGTTGAAGCTTTAATTACTGATGAAATTTATGGCACTCAATTATTGCAAAATGTAAATCCTCAGTTAATAAATGTCATTTCTAAAAAAATCAAATTTGCTGACACTTTCGAAATAGATTATCCCGTTCAAATCCTTCTTGGCGCGAATTACATTCATCAAACTTTGACAGGATCGTTTGCAAAAATAAACAATAAATTATATTTTCAAGGTTCTATTTTTGGCGAAACGGTTGTTGGACAGCTGCCAGATAACCAGTTAATCAATTCTGATCATTGTTTAAATGTATTTTGTTCATCTAAAGAGAAAGATCTGACATGTTTATGGAACATTGAGTCATTCCTGTCAAATAACGAAACAAAATTAGCTTCGGATAATTTAGATGTTTTTCAAAACAATTTAAAATTTATAAATGGTAGATATCAAGCTCCTTTGCTTTGGAAATCAACAGATTTGCGAAATAATTTAAGCAATAATTTTTATGTTGCAAAGACAAGATTTATGTATCTAGAAAAGCGTTTTGATAAGGATGAAACATTATTTAAAAGATATAATTCAGTCATGGAAGAACAATTTCAAGAGAAAATAATACAAATGTGTGATGAGAATTGCTCTAATAGGTATACAATGCCGCACAGGGAAGTAATTAAGGAATCTTCTCATAGCTCTAAAACACGCGTCGTATTTGACGCTAGCAGTAAACAAACATCTAATTACAGTTTAAATGAATGTCTTCTTTCGGGGGAAAATTTAAATGCTGATTTAGTAGATGTTATCTTGAAATTTCGAGAGTATAAGGTAGGGTTTTGTGGAGATATAGCTAGAGCTTTCTTACAAATACAGGTTTCAGAATGCGCAGAAATTTCTTATGTTTTTTGTATTATAAAAATTGTGACAGATCTCAACCAGTAGTACTGTATCATTTTAATAGACATTGTTTCGGCATGACCAGTTCACCGTATGTTTTGGCAGCGACTATTAAAACCCATCTTATGAGATATAAAATTTCGCATCCTCTCGCTTACGAAATGTTAAAAAATTCGCTGTATGTGGACGACCTTTTTTATGGAAGTTCCACTGTTCAAGAAGCATTTCAGTTATCTTCTGACGCTGTTTCTATTTTGAAAGACGCAAACATGACTATGAGAAAGTTTGACACCAACTCTGAGGAGTTAAAAAATTTGTGGAAAAATTCCAATCCAAAAATTGAAATAAATGAACATTCTGATAAATATTTAAAAGTACTAGGTCTTAACTGGAGTAATAAGGAAGATACATTGTGTCTGAATTTAACATCAGTATTATCAGATTTAAATGAATTTAAATGCACCAAAAGAAATGTACTTCACATAGCTGCAAAAATCTTTGATCCTTCTGAATTTATTTCTCCTTATTTGATACGATTAAAGTGTCTCTTGCAAGAAATGTGGCAACTTGGTTTGGATTGGGATGATGAGTTTTCAGGCGAAATTAAAGATAAGTGGTTATTATGTTGTACTGAAATTAAGGATTTACAAAAAATCAAAATTCCTAGGTATTATTTTCCCGATTTTGTAGATGGAGAAAATATACAGTTACATATATTTTCTGATGCTTCATTGAAAGCTTTTGGAGCAGTGGCGTATTTTAGATATAAAACGTCACATGATATTTTTAACTTTAATTTGGTAATTTCTAAGGCAAGGGTAGCCCCGATTAAAAAAATAACGTTACCTCGCTTAGAACTAATGGGCGCTGTAATAGCAGCAAGATTAGTTAAGCACTTGAAGGATATTTTTAAGTGGATCGAGAAGATATATTTATGGTGTGATTCTACCATAGTATTACACTGGATCAGAGGTTCCCCGTCTAAATGGAAACAGTTTGTTTCTAATAGAGTTATCGAGATTCAGGAAATCACAGATCCCAATTGTTGGAAACATTGTATAGGAAAACATAACCCTGCAGATTTATTAACTAGGGGGTTATCTACTAAAGAATTAATAAACTCAAAAAAATGGTGGCATGGCCCACAATGGTTGAATGAGCCAGAAAGCAATTGGCCTATAGTAAATGCAGTTGAATTTGATCCAATTGACAAAGATATTGAATCTGAGTATAAATCTAAAGTTATAGTTAGCTCAGCAATAACTTATGAAAAAATTATTGATCCTGATAGATTTAATAATTTGAGAAAATTATTAAGGGTGACTGCTTGGGTATTACGCTTTATAGAGAAACTGAAAAGAAACTGTGATAACAAAGGTGCTCTTACGTCAGATGAATTATATAATGCAGAACAGTTTTGGATAAAAATTGAGCAAAATGCATTTTATTTTGATGAAATTAGTTGCTTAAAAAATGGAAAACCTATCCCTAAAGATTCTAATTTATTGTGTTTAAACCCTTTCTTGGATAACGAAAATATATTACGCGTTTCAGGAAGATTACAGAAATCTCATTTGTCAACGGATGAAAAGCATCCTATTATTCTCCCACCTAAATCAAAGTTCACAAAATTATTAATATGGAATTCCCACGAAAAAGTTTTTCATTCTAGTGTAGCTCACACGTTAGTTCAGTTAAGGAAAAGATACTGGATAACTAGAGCCAGACAAACGATAAAATCTCTTCTTAAAAATTGTATTATTTGCAAAAAATTCAATTTTTCGCCAGGAAACCAAACAGTGGCTCCACTACCAGCTGATCGAGTGGATCAAGCAGCTCCATTTTCGGTTATTGGTGTTGATTTTGCGGGTCCATTGTTTGTGAAATATGACAATACTAAACATTATATTCTTCTAATAACGTGTGCAGTGACAAGAGGTATTCATCTTGAACTTGTCAGCAGTTTGTCAACTGAGACATTTCTTCTTGCTTTTCGACGGTTTATTGCTCGACGTGGCTTACCATCGTTAGTATTTTCAGATAATGCACGTACTTTTAAGCGTGCCGATCAAGAATTGAAACATCTGTGGACAATAATAAATCATGAAGATGTGAAAAATTACTGTGCTTCAAATTCCATCAAATGGAAGTACATTGTTGAACGAGCCGCCTGGTGGGGCGGATTCTACGAACGTATGGTTCGCACTGTAAAAGTTGCCCTGCGGAAAACTCTTGGAAAATCTTCTCTGACTGTTGATGAGTTATACACTGTTCTTCTTGAAATTGAGGGAATGATCAATTCCCGTCCAATTACTTACGTTGGTAGTGATGCCGAAGAGCCAACTGCTTTAACTCCAGCGCACTTTATTTTAGGAAAAAGGATAACTTCACTACCTTCAATAAGACTTCACCTTGATTCAAATTTCTCTTCCAGGAAAATTTTTGTAAAAGCTTTTAACTATCGAGAAAAGTTAATGAGATCTTTTTGGTCAAGATGGAAAAATGAGTATTTGCTAAATTTGAGATCTGCTCATTCTAGTTCGGTTAAAACTAACATTCCTCAATTTAAAGTTAACGATGTAGTTTTGATCAAAGATGATCATTTACCTAGAAATTTTTGGAAATTAGGTAGAATTCTTGAGTTATTTCCTGGAAGAGATGGCAAGGTGAGGGCTTGCAAGATAAAAACTGAATCATCAATTATAAAACGACCTGTACAATTGCTGTACAATTTGGAGCTTCAGAACTGAAAGTAAAACTTTTTCTTTCTTTTTCTTTCAAGTAACAGAACATTTTAGAACATTATTATACTATATATTTATCTGTTTTTTTTAGCCTTAGGATATAATTTTATTTACTGAAATATGTCTTGAGTAAGTATTGAAATATATAAATATTTGCATTATTTCTTGAATTTCATATTTGCAATTTTATTGTGATCTTGATTTAAATATGATAGTTAAATATTATATTAGAATTATATTCGTTCTCAGACTATTAGTGTATAGAATGTCTCTTTTTAAAAGTATAGCATGATTTACCCAAGATAGAGTATGGACATTTTATGTCACTTTCCAGGACTATATATATATGTATATATATGCTTGATCTTGAATTGAATTTAAATTTAAGCAATTTACTTTAATATTTGATTATCTTTTTGAAATGTTTTGCTTTGCTTTCTTGGTTTCACTCTTGAATCTTTATTATCTTAGATATTATTGTTTCTTATAAATTTTTATATCTGAATTTAAATCTATACTTGGAATATATATTAATTTAAATAATATTATACTAAATATTTAACTGAATTTCTTAACATTATTTTCTTAAAATTTTTGATGAACCCCTTGTTCATGGCGGGGCAGTATGTTACGAATTTATTGTATCACGTGTCTGTGGGCGGAGTTAACTGTCTCTCACGCCATTACGTAATGTTCCCGAACCTGGCAGAAAGTTATTGTTTTTACTTCAGTTTGGAATAATTTTTCGTCTCGGAATATAGAGCAATTCTTGGCATGCTCTCCTGGAATTTCTTATAATTTGATGATAATTTTTTAATAGTTTTTTAAATGTTATGTGTAATTGTTATTGTGTTAGTGTTTGTGTTTGTGAAATAAAAACAAGAAAGACTTCAAGACTTTTAATTTAGAACAACAACATGGCACCTTTATCGGAATGTACCAACACGATCTTTTGTTCTCTATATTTTTTACAGAAAGACAGCCAAACTTAAGTTACGTTAAAGTATTTGGCTGCAAAGCCTTCGCTTATATTGATAAAGCCAGAAGACAAAAATTAGATAATAAAGCTGTTGAAGGTATTTTTGTGGGATACGACAATGAATCTAAGGGATACCGCATATATGTAGGAGGAAATGAAATAAAAATCGCGAGAACGGTAAAATTTCTTGAAAATAAATTCAAATACGTAAATGATAAGCCTGAAATTGAACAAAAACAAAATGAAGACGAAAAACGCAATTGTAAAAATCTCGTAGAGATAGAAATTTCGAACGGAAAAACAACACCATCTGCGTCTCAACAACAAATTGTGGAACTAAGGCGCTCAGATAGAATAAATAAAGGCGTACCTCCTGATAGGCTAATATATATTGTCAAAGATGACAAAATTAATGAACCAAAGGATTATAAGGAAGTTAAATTAATGGAAAACTCTCCGGTAAAACAGAATTGGATAGAAGCCATGGAGAGCGAAATGAATTCTTTAAGAAAAAATAAAACATAGTCAATTGTAGATCCTCCACCGAATAAGAGAATAATAGGTTGTAAATGGACTTATAAATTAAAGCGTGACAATACCGGAAAAATCCAAAAATATAAGGCACGTTTAGTAGCTAAAGGATATACGCAAAAGTTCGGAGAGGATTATGACGAAACCTACGCACCGGTCGTATCGTATACTACGATAAGAGCATTATTAATAGCGGCGTTGCACCAAAACTTAAATGTTAAGCATATAGATATTAACACCGCGTTCTTACATGGGGAACTTGATGAGGAGATATACATGTCGCAGCCGGAAGGATTCGTTGAACCAAACCAGGAAACCAAAGTTTGTAAATTAAATAAGGCAATCTACGGACTTAAGCAAGCCGCGAGAGCGTGGCATAATAAAATAACAGAAACACTAAAAAACATGAATTTCATTCAAAGTAAAATTGACACATGTCTTTTTACACAGAAAAGGAACAATGAAACAACCTATATAATAACATATGTCGATGACCTCTTAATTGCAGGAAAAGACGAAACCATTGAGGAAATAATCGCGAACTTAAATAAAGAGTATGAATTAAAGAATTTAGGGGACGTAAGCAATTATTTATCCATGAACATTCGAAAGGTAAACAAAAGCTACTTAATTAACCAAACTTCAAAAATCGAAGAGTTAATTAATAAATTCAATTTACAAGAAGCAAAACCGTGTAGTACACCCATGGAAACAAATTACACACACTTTAAAGATGACGACAATCTCTTACCACACAACACACAATACAGACAAGCCATCGGAGCACTCTTATATCTTGCCACAGTGAGCAGACCTGATATATGTGCAGCTGTTAATATCTTGAGCCGAAGAACCGAAAGGCCAAGAATGAAAGATTGGAACAGTGTAAAGCGGGTAATGAGATACCTTAAGACAACAAAGAACCTTAATCTAGTTATAGATGGAAATTCAAAACCAACGCTAGAAGTCTACGCGGACGCTGATTGGGGTGGAGACACAGAATCAAGAAAATCGACAAGTGGTAATGTATATTTGCTAGGTAAAAATCCCATACTTTGGTCAACTAAAAAACAATCCTGCATAGCTTTATCTTCTGCCGAAGCTGAGTACATCTCAGCAGCTAATGCAGCTAATCAAGTCAAATGGCTGGTGAATTTACTTGAAGAACTCAATATCTCACAAACATATCCTATAGAACTCTTCGAGGATAATCAGTCGGCTATCAAAATGATAGAGCTTGAAAAACATTCAAGTAAAACAAAACACATTGAACTTAGATATCATCTCATAAAACAACTGAAACAAGATGGCATAATAAAACTCGTATATTGCCCAACCAAAATCATGATAGCTGACTTATTCACGAAACCCCTGCCCAAACCTCTTTTTGAAATTCACAGGAAGAACTTGCATCTGAGTGACAACACAACTTCAGAAATTAAGGAGGAGTTGATAGAAACATTGCGCAATTCGTAAATAATTTCCTCCGTTGTGCAACAAGTGAGAATTATCATGGCATCATAAATAAAGTTAAGTGCTTGTTAGCATGACCTTGGAAACAGTGATTACGAGTGAACAATTACAGGTTTACAAAACTGTCAAAACTTACAAAATGACTCTTTTTTTATTAATAATTGTTTCTACATTATGATTTATGTGTGCATCGATTTAAATTCATTCTGTTCTCTGTTTTTGTAGCTTGATGTGAGCACTACCCTTTTGCTGTGTTTGTTTTTCTCGCGTGTTAAAAATAAAGTAGAAAATGAAGAAGCGTGGATATAATAATTTGTGTGTGTGTTTTACAGTTACCATATAATAATGTTATACGTCTTTATCAAGATGAATTAGTGCAGTGGATATATCAACATGTGAATATGCCCGGTTCCCTTCCCTTATGGTGGATCTAATTGTTGGACACTTAAATGAAGAAGAATTCATCGGGTGAGTACCATTTACTCTCCTATTTAATTCTGATTAATGATAAGAATTGAAGATAAACAATTATATTGAGGTTATAGTGAGAACTCACGCCGTTATTAAGACAAACGTCTTACATTTATTTATTTTTTTTTTTAGTTTCTCTTAGAAATATATTTAAATAGAATATTAACCTCATATAAATGTGTAATTTTACATTCCAACATCTTAGTGAAATGTGAAATGAAAATAGTGCTTAATTTTAGTATTTCTTCAATCATATATTACTAAATTTTAGTTTTCACTTAATGATCATATTACATTTCGTAACCGCAAATAAGTTTCACTATTTTTTCTTACACATTTAACCACTTCTTCCATTTTTTTAACACACTTTACTAGGACAATTATTACTGAATTGTTACTGTTCATTGCATTCTCTGAATTCATTCCGTGTCATTGCATTCCCAAGGTGTGCCTTAACTACATTTTAACTTAATTGCTCACATTGTTGATATTAACTTTTACTATGCCATTATGCTTACTTACATAACAAAGCAAATTTACGTATTT
Organism: Maratus speculifer; assembly: GCA_964019185.1. Lineage (NCBI taxonomy): Eukaryota > Metazoa > Arthropoda > Arachnida > Araneae > Salticidae > Maratus > Maratus speculifer. The sequence goes on from OZ025296.1 coordinate 241,479,609, forward strand.
TCCTGATTTCGCCCAAAAACTACATTCTTCTTTATTTTTCAAAAATAAAATTTAAATGACCATTAAATAATTCCACGAAAATAAATGTTATCCTAAGCAAGTAAGTTTTAACCCTCTCTGGAACAAACAGATGTGATTCTGTAATGTTGAATTCATTGAAAATAAGTTAAGGCAAGTTAAAACGCGTACACAGTAAAAACAACTTCTGGCTCAAATTTTGAATAAATTTAAGGGGGGCTCAGGGGTTGATCGATACGGAAAAACATGTAAACAGAGCTCTCTCTTTGAGTCCATATAAAAACAAAACTATTCAGTGTAATTAATTTAAACTTTCTGATATTTTAAAGGTATGTTTGTAGTCTTATAAAATGAAGTACTTCAATGTAATATAATAAGAAATATAGCAAAATTTATGTAACACAATTTTCGAAAAAAAAAAAATTATGTGTTATATCACCGACACCAAAATATCTTAACGTTGAATTGACTTAAGAACCTGATTTTTGCTTGAAAAGGATCAGGAAACTTTACACTATAGAATAAATTAAGAATATAACAATCACTCGAAAAAAAACCTTATTAAAAAAACTCTCAAACTTAAAAATTAAAACCCCCTAAAAAATACAACTTTTTTTGCATTAAAAATACTCAAAATATTAATTTATCTAAACTATATTAATTCATTCTCTAGATAATGATATTATATGCATGCAAAAAAAATGTAAGCCATTCCATCAAATAGTTTTTTTAAAATATTGGTGTTAGTCGTCAAAAATCAAGTTTTGAGAAAACGCGATTTAAAGTTGAAATTATATGGTTGCGGCTATGAAAGTGTTGATACATAAATACTTATAACTCCGTTGAAAATGCAAATATTTTTATGCAGTTTCTTGCATTGAGTTAACAATTAATTGAATAATCAAACTAGATCATAAAAAAGTCGATTTTTTGAAAGTTTTCAATCCCTGAGCCCTCTTAAATGGTATAAATAAATTATCACCGTCCACCAAGGGATGAAAAAATTAAAAGTAAAACCTATTTTAGATGTATGCTTCTTACTACACTGTTTCTATACCGATATTTAATTATTGTAGTCCATTACACGCATTTGATTGAGCAAAATTCTATTTTAAATTTTGATTAACTAGTATAAATAACAGACCACCATCATTTAAGATTTAAGAAAAAGTTAAAAATAACTCCACAAGAATATTTCTTCACTATTTTCACACTATTTCTACACTAATATTTGTTTATTGTTTGCCATTTGCCGAATTTGAATAGACAAAATTCTGGTTTAAATTTTGAAAAAAAAAATTAAATTAAGTGGTACAAATAATAGACCGCCGTCCATCAGGGGCTTAAGAGGAAAATAAAACCGATTTTAGAGGAATATTTCTTACAATATTTCTACATTGATATTTACCACTGATGATTACTGTATTACTCGTGTATAAGCCGAGAATTTTTGGGGATTTTTTTTTTATCCAAACCTAAGAAACGAGTCTAAGAAAATTTCAAAAATCGTAATTCTAAATTAAAAAAAGATTGTAAACATAAAAAAATACATAATACTTGCAAACTGCAAAAAACAGTTTCATATTTCATTCCTATACAATAGAATAGTCACCAATCACCATTCGCTGTAGCTAAGTCATTATCAGAATATTTAAGCAAAATATTAAAATTACTTTCTTTTATAAACATACCAGGTTTAATATAGCCAGTATCCAATTCGTCATCCTTGACATCTTCAAAAATCATTGCATCATTTTTCTTCTTCAAAAACTGCACAATCCCCAGTTCCAGTCCAAGAGCCAACCGCACAAAACCCTAAGTCATCGAGCACAAGAAAAAATCCTTTATTTTATGGAAGAGTAGTAATAGAGGACTCGAATGATCCATGTCTGCCAGAAGCGAAGTGGTGCATAAGCCAAAAATTGATATCACTGGTTGTTCACTCGTAGACTAAAAGTGCTATTACACGTGTCTGCAGGCGTCTCCATGTTATCCTATGAGACCAGGGGAGTCGCTTGGTAGTGCGCAATTCTCTTTTGTCGGAGCGTCTTTGACGCCTGGAACGAAGCGAGTCGCCAGTAAGAGCCAATCAAATGCTTGGAAATCCAAATGATGGTAAAGACTCTTCTCGAACAGTCAATGAAATGCTAAGAACACGAAAAAACGCAGGCGATTTTTGTCGCTTGCAATTTTTACGTGTAATAGCACTTTTAGCATTATGTTTTCCAGTACCATGCTTTCATACTTTTAATTGTACGGCAAACACGATTTAAACGTACGAGTGAATCCCTAGTGGTATCAAATTTTGGCTTATGAACCACTTCGCTTCCGGCAGACATAGATCATTAGATTCCTCTATTACTACTCTTCCATAAAATAAAGGAATTTTTCTTGTGCTCGATGACTTAGGGTTTTGTGCGGTAGGCTCTTGGACTGTTCTGTCCAATTCATGGTAATTCAAATTCAAGCCAAGTGTCATTCACTCATTCAAAGATAGTGACGATGTAAACCATGCTCAAAAATATATACTTTTGAAACAGATTTTTTTCAAATAAAATTTTGCATTTTAAATATCTTTTTTTCGTCAGAAATCTATGTATGGGCTAGAAAAAGGAAACCTGTAAAAGTTCATTTTTACTTGTAACTGATAAACAATTATTTTCACCAATGGTACCTTTATTGAACTAAACCTAAATATAGGGTCAAAATGAATACGTTAAGTATAAAGTTATAAAGAGGCAACAGTAAATAAATGATAAGGAGAGAAAATTTATTTTGTTGCCAATCGGAAACAATGTGCACTAGAGGGCTAAGTTAGTGGTTCACTTTAATTCTTTACATTAACTTAACCTTACATTATGTAATGCTGATTTATGCTACTCAGCAAATTTGCATGCTTCTCGTCTTTTACCCACAACTGCAATTTTATTTTGTTTTTTTAAATAAAATTTAATAAGCCTATTATACAATTCCTTAAAAATAAATTTTATTCCATGTAAACATATTTTGAGTTTTTCAAGAGCAAGTAATCATGTTTCTGCAATGTTGAAATCATTAAAAATTAATGAATGAAAAAAAAACTTCCATGTTTACACACATGAGCTAGAATAATTACTTAAATTAATATGGTTATCACATTTTCAAAATTCACTTCCTGCATTATATCCCCAAGATGCACCTTAACCAAATTTTAACTCAGTTCTTCACATCAATTGCCCACAATTAAATTAACTATGCCTTTATACTTAATTGTATTGTGCATATTTGTATGTTTTCTCGCTTTTGCCCGAAACAGCAATCTTATGTAAATTTTTTTCAAATAAAATTTAATGTGTCTATAAAATAATTCTGCGAGGTTAAATTTTATATTACGTAAGTAAGTTTTAACCTTTTTTTTGGAAGAGGGGTAGAGCAGGAGAAAGTAATTGTGTTGTTGTAATGTTAAATTCTTTAAAAAAGATGAATGTAAACGAAATAATATTTTTAAAGATCACGTTCAGAGTAAAAACGGTAATTATGGTTTTAGTTTTGATTTGAATAAAATAGCATAAATAAACTGCAGCTGCCCTTTAAAAGGTTAAAAAGAAAACAAAACCAATTTCATAGGGAAAATCCTTAACTTATTGCATTATTAATTTTTATAGAGGCCTATTGTCATATTTTAATAAAAGCAGTTTTGCGCTAAAGAGTGATTGTGTCAACCTGTTATTGTTATTCTCTTTCGCTTTTAATATCATTTTTGCAGTTTAAGAGTCGATAGCACACTAAGGTATCGAGCACAAGGGAAAAAAACCTTTATTTTATGGAAGAGTAGTAATAGGGGAAATGAAAATCAATAGACGCAGTTAGCGTCTGTCGCGATTTGCCAAAATTTGGTTTTGTATCTAAGACAAGTTTTGAAAATCACGTCCTCATTTATAAAATAATATTTATGAATGTTTTAACAGTTTTTGAAGTATTTCTTTTTATTAGAAATCATCTAAAATCGAGACACATAGAGTTGAATGAAAAATGCATTTCTTATAGTAAAAGCCCAAGAGCTGACAGCACAAAGACCTATGTTATCGAGCACAAGAAAAAAACTTTTTATTTTACGAAAGAGTAGTAAAATGGGAGTCTAATGATCCATGTCTGCCGGAAGTGAAGTGGTGCTTAAGCCAAAAATTAATATCTCTAGTGTTTGTCTTGTAGGATTAACATTGTGCTTGCCATATAAACAAAGATATGAAATGATTGGACGGCAAACACAATAAGAAACTTACGAATAAACAACAAGTGGTATTAATTTTTACTTACCCATCATACGTAGTTTAGGGTAAGTCTTGCAATCGTTTTGAAAATCGAAATTTTTTTTTGACGGATTTACACGTTTTAGATAGTGGAGATTCCGAAAAACATATTTTTAGAAAAAAAAAAAAATTGCCGTCCGTCCGTCTGTGTGCCTGTCTGTCTGTCTGTCTGTCTGTAACCGCTCTATCTCCCAAACAAATTGAGATAGAGACTTGAAATTTTGTATGTAGTTAGTATGTAAGAATGGGACGAAGTCTATTTAATATCAGTAACCTCGATTATCCGGAACTATTTTTTTCGGACTCTCGAAAAATTCATTCTGATGAAACGTATATAAAAATTTTCGAAATTTTTTATTTTAAGGAGTGCATATAAAAGGCAATAAAATAACACAAATTTTGCATAAAGAACGAAGTCGATCGGATTATTAGTTGCTGAGATACGTGTAATCCTATTTTTTACATTCTTAGATTTTTCATGACCCTGTATTTAATTCAAATTTGAATTCAAAGATATATTTTAATTGGAAATGATACGCTTCATCTGACGCAGTAAATTTCTAGTTAATATTATTATTATTTTTGGAGTTATAAGGATGTTTCTTTCACGCAATCCTGTATTACTTGAGTATGTTGGCGTATTATATAATTTGTCGAAATTGGCTCATCAGCAATTCATTAATAAATCATTACTATGTATATTAAAACTATTTAAGTATGCGTTAGAATTTTATTTTGGAATTGCAATGCATTTTATAAATAAGTTACACATGTTTTATTTTCATATTTTATATTATGCATATGTATGATGGGTAAGAATTACGGTGGCCTCCAACGACTAGTTTGACTTATGCACCACTTTACTTCCAGCATACATGGATTATTAGATTCCCTTATTACTCTTCCATAAAATAAAAGGATTTTTTAGTGCTCTATATATTAGGTTTTTGTGCTGTCGGCTCGTAGACTATTGCGAATACATGAATTTTTTAAGCATAGTGATATGATAAATATTTTTAAGTGCTCTAATAAAAAGAAATTATTCGCGAAATGATTATTTTAGAGTATTAAGAAGTAATTTGTACCCTACAATAACAAGGGATGTTGAAATTAAATTTTTTGCTCTTTTTCTCTTTTGCTGCATTAAAAAAAAAAAAAAAAAAAAAAAAAAAAAAATTAAATAGGTTTAAAAATTGGCACTGATAGTTGATAGTTATTTAAAATCTCAGATATTTTAGAGTTAAAATGTGCAATTATTTATTTATTTATTTATTGTTAAAATATAGATTTTTTTAATAATGTAGAATTATATCATAAAGAAGATCACGAAAATTTCTTGGATTGCTCAAATTTAGCTCTAGTCCAGTCAAAATGTCAAAAATAGTTGCGAAAATTCCTCTAAAAGACGTTACGTTTTTAAAGTATCTAATACCAGACATTATGTATTTTCCAACAAAATGTCTCTGGAGAAAAATTTTTAAAGCCAAAAAACAACGAAATTTTCGGACTTTTTCAGTGTTTTTGCCTATAACTCAAATATTGTAAAATTTTTGTGTATCATACTTAATTACAAAAAGAAAGAGTATTGCATTTTATACAAATTTCATTTTAAAAACGTTTTTCTAAACTCATTAATAAGAACGATACAACTTTCTAAAAATGACGGTTTTTTTTCTTTTTTTTTTTTTTTTACTTCGCAGAAAGTGACCTATTTTTCGGCTCCCAACCCTAAATGCACGTATTGATAAATAAATTAGGAGGGGAATTTTCAAGAAGGACAGTCATATTGACATAATTTAATGAAATGTAAAATGAAAAGATTTATTTCAAGCATTTCTACACCATTAGCGTATTATCACTAAACTCAACATTTTATCTTTGATATAATTTAGTCGGATTAAATTTTGATCAACTTTATTATTTAATCTTATACATGTTTAACGGCTTTTCGAAGTAATTTTAATGGAATAATTACGCTACTTAATTAGTTTACTGCATTCTTTGAATTCATACCATTCCCGAGATGTGCTTTAACCACTTTCTACTTTAACTATTCACACTAACTGTTCATATTAAATCAACTATGCCATTATACTTAATTGTATTATTGAGTATATTTGTATACTTTCCTGCTTTTGCCCAAAACTGCAATCTTATTTTTATTTTTAAAAGTTAAATTTAATGTCTACACTATATAAAAAAATGTTTTAAATCTAATAAAATATAATGCAATCGCAGAAGTAAATTCGCAATATTCTCTTCTGAGACAACCACAATTCCAAAAAGCGTTCTTTATCTTTAGTAATTATAGAAACCGGCATATTTTTCAGACTTAAAGAAGCATTTATAAAAAGCAATGTTCCTTTTGTTGACACAGATTTTCGGAAACATTTTCGATTAGTTTTTATTGACCAAATTTCTCAAAGCAAAATACCGGCTATTAGAATCCTAGTAATTTTTAATTAAACATTTTTGGCAGCTTAATTAAATATATACGTGCAACAGTAGTAAAATAATATTTATGTTAATACTGGTAATTGATTATATGTTTCTGTGAAAGATTTAAGTCAAAAATAAAAATATTTACTTGAGAATTGTTAGTTATTTCAGATGCTATCAATTCCTATCTAGGCATAGAATATATAATAATATTTATTTCTATCATTTCTTCCCCATTAACTTATTTTCACTAAACTCACAATTTTATCTTTGACTCAATGATCGTATTAAACTTTGAACAACTTTATTATTTCGATTTTTATATATAAGAAGTCGTTAAATATGTGTAAGATTAAAATCTTACACATATTTAACTACTTCTTCCTTTAATTGAATAATTGTACAACTTAATATGCTGACCGCACTCTTTGAATTCATTCTCGTCATTTCATTCCCAACATGTGCCTTAACCACATTCTATTTTAATTGCGCAGTGAGAGGGTTAATATCCTGACATAAAAAAGGAAAAATAAAATGAAAATCTTTATTTCCAACATTTCTCCTCCATTTACTTATTATCATTAAACTCACATTTTTATCTTTGACTTATTGGTCGAATTAAACTTTAAACAACTTAATTATATAATCTTATACATTTTTAACGATTTCCTCCTTTAATAGAATAATTTAACAACTTAATATGTTTACCGCATTCTTTGAATTCATTCCCGTCATTCCATTCCCAAGATGTGCCTTAACCACATTCTATTTTAATTGCGCAGTGAGAGGGTTAATATCCTGACATAAAAAAGGAAAAATAAAATGAAAATCTTTATTTCCATCATTTCCTCTCCATTAACTTATATCACTAAACTCACATTTTTATCTTTGACTTAACGGTCGAATTAAACTTTAAACAACTTAATTATATAATATTATACATATTTAACGACTTCCTCCTTTAAATGAATAATTACAGAACTTAATATGTTTACCGCATTCTTTGGATTCATTCCCGTCATTCCATTCCCAAGATGTGCCTTAACCACATTCTATTTTATTTATTCGAATTAATTGTTCATATTAAATTAACTATACCATTATACTTAATCGTATTACTAAGCATATTTGTATACTGATCTGCTTTTGCTCGAAACGGCAATCTTTATTTTTATTTTTAAAAGTTAAATTTAATGTCTACACTATAAAAAAATGGTTTTAATCTAATAAAATGTAATGTAATTATGGAAGAAAATACGCAATATTCTCTTCTGGGACAACCATGATTCCAAAAAGCATTTTTTATCTTTAATAACTACAGAAACCGGCATTTTTTCAGACTTGAAGAAGACTTTTATGGACACAAATTTTCGGAAACGTTTTCGATAAGTTTTTATTGTGCGTTGATCAAATTTCTCAAAGCGAAATACCGGCTTTTAGAATCCGAACAATTTTGAACTAAACATTTTCGCCAGTGTAATTAAATTTATACGTGTAACAGTAGTAAAATAATATTAATGTTAATACAGTGTAATAAAATAGTAAAATAATATTCATGTTAATTGATCATATTTTTCTGTGAAACATTTTCGTCAAATAAGAAAATATTTACTTGAGAATTGATATTTATTTTAGACGCTGTCAGTTCCTACCTAAGCATAAAACATATAATATGAGCTTTAAAACGTTCACTGTTTTACTTAAAAGTCGAGTAAAATAATCAAAAAGACGTTAATAGCTAAACATATACATTTCATTTAAAATACCTTAGTACTTTCAAGTCTTATCCATGCTCTTCATCTAAGAATGTTGTTATAACTCTATATTTATATGTAAAAACAAATTATAACAAGCATTTGGAAAACGAAATTCTAATCAATTTGACGTGCTAGATTCAGACTCAGATGATGAAAGTTTACCTGAATTAAGTTCACCGAAATTGGATTCGAGTTTGTCCAAAGCAAATCCTGTCAGCTAATAGTTTAATAATAAGCTATTAGTTTAGCGCTCAGCTAATAGTTTAATAATAACAAGCTCGACACAGCTGTGGTCGTTTGGTAGCTTCAGAGTCCCGATAATACCATTTCTGGTTTTCGGTGTCTTTTAATTTAATCAAGTTTCCTTTAAAATTTTTCTGGCTTTAATTTTTGATTCCCCCCCCCCCCCCCGCCTGTTTCCGCTTTTAGAGACTCGTCTATTCGGAATGCGAGTCAGATCTTTGAAACTCGCTTCTGCAATAAGAGAAGAAAAGCTAAACGATCACAGACGTTAAAAGAAGAAAAACTAAAAAATCGCGGATGCTAAAAGAAAAAAGAAAGCTAAAGGATCAGGGACGTTAAAAAAGGGAAAAAATAAAAATGAACACCACAAAGTTTATTCTCGACCAAAAAAAAAAAAAAACATTTCAAAAAAGTTTAAAAAAAATTCATTTTATAAATGATTCTTTAAATTTCAAAAATATATTAGTTTATGTGGTTTTCAAAAATATGTAGAGTGCTTTCTAAAGCTCTAGGTAATTCGAATATGTTGTATATTTTTGCCTGCGGTTACACTTCATTTTCCATGATTAAGAAATGCTTTAATTTTTCGGAGTATAGTGTCGCAAGCTTTTTACTATTTTGCATTGTTGTTAATTATTTTAAATTATATTTATTAATTATATTCTCCCCATGTTCTAAAAATTTTACAATTAATGTATTTCTATATTTTGCTAAACTGTAGCTACTCTGTCATTAGTTAGTGCATTTTTGTTACGTTCTTCTCTTCAATAGAAAAAAGTATTGTAATCGAAATTTTTTTCGACTTCCGATTTTCAACGGATTTACACGTTTTAGGGGTCAGGGATTCCAAAAAACATGTTTTTTAAAAATGTCTGTCTGTCCGTGTGTCTGTGTATGTGTCAATATATCGAAATTCAACCATCAAAAATATATGAAGATATGCTTAGAATTGAACCAAATTTTTTGTGAAAGTTTTTGGCTGTGGCAAGCTGGTCCTCCTTCAATTTTGAAATATTCTCCCTTAAGGGGGCGCTACAATAGCGATTTGTATGCCATTTTCAATATTCTACCGATAAAAAGTGTATGAAGTTATGCATTGAATTGAACCAAATTTTCTGTGAAAGTGTATGGCTATGGCTAGTTGATCCTCCCTGATTAAAAAAAAAAAATCCGCTGGAAGGGGGGCGCTGCAATAGCGATTTTTGTGCCATTTTTAATATTATACCGACTAAAATTGTATGAAATTATGCATCGAATTGAACCAAACTTTTTGTGTATGTGTATGGCTATAGCTAGTTGCCTCTCCTTGAATTTTGAAAAAAATCCGACGGAAGGGGGCGCTGTAATAGCGATTTTTGTGCCATTTTCAATATTGTACCGACAAAAAGTGTATGAAGCTATGCATCGAATTGAACGAAATTTTTTGCTTAAGTGTTTGGCTGTACCTGGTAGGTCCGCCTTGAACTTGAAAAAAAAAAAAAAAAAAAAAAAAAACTGCTAGATGGGAGCGCTATAATCACGATGACTGTGCAATTTTCATTATTTTACCATCAAATATATGTATGAAATTATGCATAGAATTGAACAAAAATTTCTGTATATGATTATTTTGGGGTATGGCTAGTAAGTCCTCCCTGAATTTGAAAAAAAAAATCTGCCTATCATTCTGTTGTCCGTCGGCTTGTACAGAGATGGAAAGTCGTTTATACTCCGTTTAGTTGATTGAAAGAGAATTTTAAGATGAAAATCAAAGTTGGTATAGTATTTAATTAAAATTATTAAAGCATTAATATGCGTAACTATTTTTTTAATATTGAAATGTACACATGAGATAGCAGAAAGTTTTGGGATTGGAACATCCAACTAGTTTTCATTGAAATCCATTTTTTAGCTTTAATAAATTAAAATTCGAATTTACGGGTAAAAATGGAATGTATTTCAGTTTAGCATTGAAAAAATTTTTAGTGATCGACGGATGAAAACAGAAGGGAGAAACTAAATAACACAGACAAATTTTTAAACTTCCTTTTAGATATTTTTCGCACGCTAAATTTTTAAAATCTTAGAGAAGTGCTAGAGACAAGAAAAAATGAAAAGAAAAAAGAAAAAAGATTCAATTAAAAGCAAGCGAGTGAAAATGATGAAGATGATGCTAGAAAAATTTTCTTAATTGCGGAAGGCAAATTTCGGTGACAAAATTTTTCACAAGAATGTTCTTTGCCATGTCATTAAGGCACATCTTAAGTGTTGAATGAAAGATGTGAGAAATAAAACTTAGTTTATATTTTAAAAGTAGTTTTTGTTCGTCTCATTATGGCGCTATCACAGCAAAAATATTAAAGCGAGGTAAAAATGTTCTAAAAAAATATTTATGGTGTAGTAACAAAATTGTAAGTGTAAATTGTAAATGGAACAGTGCATCTTATCTAAAATATTAATACCAGTCTTGTCAATTACTAATGCCCCAAAAAATTTTCCTAAACAATTTTATATCTTAAATGTCATTAAAATTAATTTTTTAAAAAATCTAGATTAAATTTAAAAAAAAAAAAACCTCCTCTTTGAGAGAGCTCTTTGCTTAAATTTTAATCTATTACCACCGATTTTTGTAAACAGAAATCTTTTATGATTGAATCGCGAAAATGCTCAGATTAAATAAATTAAACTTTAAAGCAAAAATTAACTGGTCAAAATAATAAAAGATTCTGATCATGCTAAACATTTTAACCCTTTATTAACCGAATTATGAATTCAGGATAATTTTACATTCAAAAACATTTTGCGTAAATTGTTTAAACCTTAATTAAAATTGTCCATCTTGCCTTGGGGTAAGATGTGGAATAACATTTTCGACGTTTTCTATAATATCTGTAAAATTAAACATGTTTTAAATCATACATAGAAGTACAAACTTAACGAGAATTTAATGAATAACAATTAAAATCAACAGGCAATTTTTAAAATAATTCAATAAAAAACTACAGCACTTTCATTTAATCTGTCCTATAATAACATTTATGTCCTACAGTAAAGAAAATTATAAAAACTTTTCTTTTTAAAAGTTGTAATTTAGGTTAATATTTCTCATATAAAATCCTTGGATGAAGCACTTTTTTTAATTTTTCTATTTGAAAATCTGCATAGAATTTACTCCAGTCCTCTTTCCCAATCAAAGGTGCTTTTCCATAATTGAATATTTTTATGATTTTTTTTTTAGATTGACTGAAAACAACAGCCACTCTTCCTCTAATTAGCGTAAATTTGTTCTTTCGTATGAATATATCAGCAAAACATTTAACTAGTGAATAAAAATTATATGAATCATAGTCTACATATGACAATATTTAAAATTTTCAAATCAGGAAATGGGTGGGAGAAAACTTAAGCAGACAAATTTTGAAACATCCTTTCAGTTGATTTTTGCACGCTACATTTTCAAAATCTTTCATAAGCGCTCGAGGCAAGGAGAAAAAATATTAAATTAGAAGCGAGTGACAGAAAATGATAAAGAAGGTGCAAGAAAAAAATTTTCTTAATTGCGCAATACAACTTTAGTTCACAGTTTTTTTCTAGAATTTTTTCTGGAGAATTCCTTTCTGATATTATTAAGGAGCATTTCAGTGCCAATTTAAAGCCACAAAAATTAAAATTTAATTTATTTTCAAAACAGTATTTTCTCCTTTGATTGAGACGCCATTAGCGTAAAGCGAATTGAGAAAATGCGATATGCATATTAAAAACGAAAACTAAAAACCGAAATTGATGGTTGAGATTTTATTTATGAGGATCCGAGACATAAAAAACCTTAAATTTTCTTTACAAAAAATTGAATTACAAATTTCTCTGCTTTTTCTGCTTAAAATGACGTTTAAAACATGTGTCTATCTTAATTGGAACAGAAATTATTATTATTATTAACTATTTGAAAAGACTTGTTGTCCTCGGTAAAGAAGTCGAAAATCTGAAGCATATCTGAATATTTTTATTGGTTGAAATTCGCAAATAATTTATTTTATTCGTTTTCTGATTGGTCCATGTTTAATGTCAAAAAATGGAATACGTCTGTTTTTTATTTTATTCGTTTTCTGACTGGTTCATGCTTAATGTCCAAAAATTGAACAATTCTGTTGCCACAATGACAAAAAAGTAATAAAAACATAAAAAATTGTAATAATTTCAAAACAAATTGTGATAAAGATTTCAAACAATTTTTCAACATTTTTTCTCTCTGCAACGGTGTAAAAATTTAAAATGTGCGATGTTTAGAAGTTAAAAAAATTGCAGTTCCGAAAATTATCAAACTGAAATTTCATTTAAAATTTGAACATGATGGGTTCAGGAATATTAATGCTTAATCCATGTCGTACGTAATATGAGGCGTTGAGAAGTCAGTCTGAATAACTCCATCAAATAAAAATGCACATTTTAAACAGTTAAAGCTGCATAGCTATAAACTAATGTTTTTTTGTTTATTATTATTATTATTATTATTATTATTATTATTATTATTATTATTATTATTGGTCTAGGACTATTAATGTTTAATGCATGGCTTACGTAATATAGGACTGGCTATGATCTTCATAAAAATTATGTTTATTATTATTATTAATTTAAATATAGAATTTACTTATAAGTCCTTAAAATTTTAGTCTTTGAAAATATCATCTTCCAAATAATCGTTGTAATTTGTTAAATTACTTTTTTTGTTTGTTTGTTTGCTTTCAAAATTTTGCTTTCAACCAATGATCATTTTAGGAATGACTTTCTTGGAAAAATACGTTTTTCTTCGCAATGGTTTTTTTCCCACCGATTCTCCTGTTTAAATTATTATATATCAAGAACGGTTTAAGATAAATGATTCAAACTTGTAACATTTGATTTTTAATTACTTTTCTTTAGGCCTGATTCAGAAAATTTGAAAAAAAAAAAATATTTTTGAAAATATGATATATTTAAGTTACACCATTTAATTTTTCATTTTTTACTTAAAATTAGTTTTTATTTCTATCAATATTTTAAAAAAATATGAATCCAAAATTAAGGTTATATAAGGTACCCTGGGGTAATAACGCCAGGCGGGGTAATAACGCCAAGTGCTTATATTTTGCATAATTATGAAATAATCAGGTAAATGACACCCATGGGCTCTGCGCAGAAGGGTTTTGAGTCATATAAATCGCAAAAAACAGCTTCAAGTTAATTTGTTTCATTTTTAGGTCTTATTGTTTTTACAAGTAACTAAAATTAACGCTTGATCTAAAATTTGCGAGATAAGGTTTTTGATCTGAAGACTATATTTTTTATCCAGAAATACTTTGTTTATTACATAAATTTGTAGTGTATTTCATGTACTTTCAAATTGTTGTAGAAGATTTTGGATATCTTCTCGAGATAATTTGTAGTTTAGGATTTACTGCGCAATAAGTATCCCGGGGTAATAACGCCAGGGATTGGCGTTATTACCCCGGTTGATTCTCAACAGTGGCCGAACTATATCCGAAGGGGGTTTATATATTAATATGGGACAGCATTATCATCATTGTTGAAATGGTAATATTAAGGGTGGGGGGGGGGTGCCCAATACTTAAAAATAATCTCTCTATTTTATTTTTTATTATATTATTATTATTATTTTTACTAATGTAAAAAATAATTTTTAACTCTTGTAAATAAAAGTATATCAAATTGTTTTCGAGATTCAAATTAGAACATCTTCAAAATCAGGTTTCTATTAAATTTCCACTGGATTGTTCAATTGAGTTCGAAATTTTAACTGTCCGCTCTCTCAGCGTTCGGTTTTTCAAAACTTTATAAATTTAACCTTTAACTGATGTGACAGAAATTGTAACGTATGAATGTGATGCGGTTTGTGAGACCACAAAATTGAAAGATGAATAAAAGGCGGGAATAACTCATAGGATTGTGTTTTTGTACTAAACTTTTTATACAAGAGTATTATACTTAATATTCACCTATTTAGTCAAAGGTAATGATCCTAAAATTCCAAATGAAAGAAAATTTTGGTAGTGTTTGCAGTTAAACTGAAAATTACAAGTTAAACTAAAAAAAAAAAAAAAAAAAAAAAAAAAAAAAAAAAAAAAAAAATAGTGGTCTACGAGACCGGTAACATTAATTAAAAGTTAAAATGCGATCCATGATTAAAAATCATAGAATACTGTTCCTGCGCTAAACTTTTTGTACAGAATTAATTCTAATTAAATTTAATCTATTCAAATATTTCTAATAATATTACGAGAACTCCAAACGAAAGAGAATTTCAGTTGTAGCTATAGTTAAACTGGTAAATACAAGTTAAACAATATTTTTTTTTGGGGGGGGGAGGGGGTACAGTGTTCAGTGAGATTGCTAACAGCAGTTAAAGGTTAATTTTGTTGCTAATATAGAGATAATGATATATAACTATATGAATTATGTATAAAATTGAATAAAAGATCTCTTCGGGATAATATTTTTTAATCAAAAATTTTATTCAATTTATTAAAAATTTATTAAAGCATGCTCTTTAAAACGTCGGCAATTTAACTGTAGATTTGGAGAATCCGCATTAGTGTGGACTTATGGGTTAAAAACTATTTACTAGATTACTATAATAGTATTAACCCTGCTGTGACAAAAATTGTCGCAAAACTTACTGTGAGCGGCCTGTCAGACCGCTTAATCTAACGATGAATAAAATGTTAAATTATCTTTTAGAATATTATTTTTGTATTGAACCTTATATACAAGACTATAATAAATAAAATTCAGCTATTCAAAAGTTTCTAGAGATAGTAACAGGACTCCAAACGAAACAAAATTTTCCCGGTATCTATAGTTAAACTAAAAATTGCATGTTAAACTCTGAAACTTGAAAAACAGCGGTAGGTGAGACGCTAACAGCAGTTAAGGTTTAACAAAAATATTTATTACATATAACTCTAGTTATTATAAAACTTCACATGATTAAAATATTACATTATAAATGGTTAAAACCATGCAATGTTTCTTATAATCATATTTAAGCGGGAATTTTTAATCAAAGAGAGACACAGGGTGTTATATTATGTTGAAGCTCCCCCTCACTCCTTTTTCTTTCACTTTCACAAAAAAATCAATATTTTCTATCGCATAGAATGCATGCATGGGAATATAAATACTGATTCAAATAATCCGTGCAATGTTTCTAATAATTCTATTTAAATGGTCATTTTTAAGCAACACGTAGCTTAGAATCTGATATTCTTTTGCCTCCTCCCCCCGCCACTACCGCAGCTTTCTTTTTCTTTCAGAGTCACAAAAAAATTGTACATTTTCAATAGCTTAGATTGCAATTTGTCAATTTCTAGAGCTGTAGAGTTTGTATTTTTAGAATTGGGCAATCTACAGGCCATTATTCCATCTTATTTTATAGTTTTGTTTGCATGGCGTTATTACCCATATAGGTGGGTATTAACGCCAAATAGCATTGATCAAGAAAAAACGCCATTACATTTTATGAATACATATCTCTTAAATTATTTTATTTTATATAGATAGTCAATGAGTTGCTGTATAAGATCCTATATTTGTTTGAAAAATACAATCTAAAACTAAGACGTGAAAATTAGTAGAACCTTAACGTGGCGTTATTACCCCAGGGTACCTTATTTCTGTTTATTTATATAAAAATAAATTTAAATTCGAGAAATAATATTTTGAGTTATAACGATTTTAAATTACTCTACTTTTTTAATAACTTTCAAATTTCATTTTTTTTTAAATTTATCATAAGTTTTATCATGTGATTTTGGTTACAAATAATATGGTAAATCATCACGAAAATATCAATGTGACATATCAATATATAAATTAATTCATTAAATAAAAAAATATTTTAAAATGTGTCCCGGCCCCCTTAAGCGACCGAGTAAGCTAAAATTAATAAACACATTTTAAGTTTTTAATTGCCTCCATGCTTAAGGCCCCACACTAGGCACAGAAAAAGACCCGAATGATAATGTAAAGTCTATGGAAGCGTTCTTTTCAAATATCTCGCTCAAATTTTAATATATTTACATGATTTTTTTGCGCAAGATAGCTGAAGACGATCCACAACCAGCCAAGTTTTTACTTTTTCGATTTTGCTTATATATTTTTTACATTACGATATTTTCAATTTCAGAAACGGTTCAAACCGGTTTCGAAAATTAAAGTAAATTTTTAAAGTATCTGAAACCAAAACTGAACTAGGCCGGTTGTGGATCATCCTCGGCTATCTTGTACAAAAATAAAAGAAAAAAAGTCATGCAAATATATTAAATTTGTGCGAAATATTTAAAAAGAATGCCCCCATAGACTTTACATTATCATTCGGGTCTTTTTCTGTGCCTAGTGTTGCGCCTTAATACGTTATTTTAATACTTTCACGCTGTATTGTTTTCTTACTTTATTACTTGTGTTCGTTTTACTTACTTAAAGCCAACGCTATATTCAATTAAGCTACATATAACAAATTTCAACAGGCACAATAGGTACAACAATTTTACATATATCCTGGGATTAAATATTTAAAAGCACTAAATGACTAGTTGAATAGTGATTTTTCATAAAACGAATTCAGCGAAATAAATCTAATAATGTTGGTGAAACAATTAGTAACGTTTGATTTTTAGTAGTAAATTTTATAGCACAGAAAAGAAATGATTGGGTAACACATTCTACTCCCTACTGCAACAATGTTTAAGGGAAGGTGGTGTACCTCGGACCTATTTTGACTTTTTAATTTTTAATTTAAAAAAAAATGACAAAACTAAAAAAAAGAAAAGATTTTATAAAACTTTATGATGTCATACACTACATATATTTGTCTTAAATTTTTATATAAATAATTTCCATGAAAAATTTTGAATTAAAAATAACATGAAAATAGGATCGAGGTACACCACTAGTGGTGCATATTGGTCCCATTACTAAGAACGGAAAAAAAACTTGTTTTTAGAGAATAAAATCAACATTTATTAATCAAGAAGCTACATATATAATTTTTTGATTAGGTTCATTCTTTATTAGGTTTTAAAAATAAGAAATTCTAAATATGAAACTTCTGAACATTTACACTTACTATAATCACAAAAGACATTAAAACTTATTTATATTAGTAATTATATTTATTTTTAGCTAAGATTGTAATGAGATAAGTCAATTCCAAATGTTAACTTCGCCAGTTGTCTTTCAGATCCATTAGACAATATCTAGTGTACCTTGGACCCAGTCCAAAGTACACCAATTTTTATTAGATTCAAGGTTCATCACTTGACACTTAAAAACAAAACTACCAATTATGGCGTTAATGTTAGGCTTAACTTCATTTACAGGCTTACATTAATTTACTCATTTACATGGTATAAGAGCTAGAGCATTGCTTTATTAAGCATAATCCTCATTAAAAAAAATTAGATATGTTTTAGTATGAAAATGACATAGAAATATCTAAGAAAAAATTACTTTTGAAAGGTGAATTTCTTTTTTTTATTAAATAATACAATTAATTGAGCTTCTAAACAAATGCCAAGAACTTAATTGAGAGCACTGATGGCAAATATGTAATATACGAATGTTCTTGTTTAATGATCTAAACAAGTAAAGCTAGAATATGCATATGTACGAGGTACGCATATGTCCAAGGTATACCACTCTGCCCTAGACTTAAAAAAAAAATATGTTTATTGATGAATTTTTGGAAAAATTATCTTACATGCGTAAAATGTATGTTATCTTAAAAACACTTTTTGCAGAATCTTTTTCCTGACACAACACTCTCTAAAGACAATCGAAGGCAATTTAAGTTAGAAGTGTTAAATATTATATTCAGCTAGTCTTTCAAAAGTGTTGCATAAATTTTAGTGTAAATTCAACCGCACTACTAAGAAATTTTCTAATTAAATAATAAGTCCACAAAAACTGATATTTTACTTTTAGAAAACCAATTAGTACACTATAAACCAAGAAAATCAGTGGTGAGAAAAGAATTTTGTTATTTTATCAAAAATCTATTAGTTTCTTTATTTTCTAATAAAAAAAAAAGAAAAAAAATTGCGATTGATGATAATTTGGAAAAAGTTATTGAATAAAAAGTTTTCGAAATAAGTAGCAGGAAAAGAATTTTGATGTTTTCTCAAAAAATATACTAGTTCTTTTTTTTTACACTTACAGTAACAATGTATCCTCTGTCAATAAGAAATGATTTTTTTTCCTTTTAGAATTTAGTGAACTTAGTAGAATTTTATTTTATTATTTTACATTTTTTTATTGTAACATGCTTTCATCGATCGGGAAATAAAATCTATTTACGATATTACTAATTTGCTCAAAATTTCTGCCGTTGAAATCCATTTTTTAACTTTTATGAAAAAATAAAATAATTTACGAATAAAAATGGAGTATTTTCAGTTCAGCATTCCGATAAATTTCCATGGTGGCCGGTGGATGAAAAGAGGGGGAAGAAAATTAATAACGCAGACAAATTTTTGAAACTTCCTTTTAGTTATTTTTCGCACGCTTCATTTTTAAAATTTTAGAAAAGTGCTCAAGGCAAGGAGACAAGGTCAAAAAAAGATTCAATTAGAAGCAAGCGAAAGAAAACTAAGAAAATGGTGAGAGGAAATTTTTCTTAATTGAGAAATACAATCTAGAGGTGATGAAAATTTCCAAAAGAAGTTTCTACGATGTCATTAAAGCACACCTTAAGTATCAGAAAGACTTGGGAATTAAAATATAGTTATTTTAAAAAATTCGTATATTTTTTTTATTCGCCTTGATTATAACATTACGAAATTATTAAAATTTAAGTCGAGATAAAAATGTTTTAAAGAAATCTATGATATAATTACTAAACTGTATGATATATATTTAATATAATCGTACATATTATTATAAATGTTAATACCGTTCTTGGATAAATATGTCTTAAAAGTCAGATTTAACAGAAACTTATGAATATACGTAGGATTTGAAAAATCTTTCATGATCGCAATATCGTCTATGTTTTCGTAAGAGCTCTTTTACTAAAATACTGTAATAAATAGTTACTTTGAAACAAACTTTGTATTATATTAAGGTTCGTAAACCACGTAAACGTTTCATTTACTGTTTCACGTTGTATTCCTGAAGACCGAAAACTTCTTCGGCATCCGTGTTTTTTCAGAGAAAATCCTTCCTTAAAAGAAGGCGAAATTTCGATCTTCTACCTTAAATTTCTCTTTCTGTATGTATATATATATATATATATATATATATATATATATATATATAATAAATATTGTCACCTTTCTGTAAAAATACCTAAACTGTACAAAATATGCTGTACAGGGTATCCACTCTCAAGAGTGGCCAAGAGCTAATTCATTTACCTTTCGTTTACCTTTAGTCATAGACATACAGTTTCCCTTACAAAAATATATTAAAAGAGGTAAAGAAATAGTTTAAAAGGGATTTAGATCAATAAAAGTCCAGAGGAACATGATCTATGAAGAATATTAACATTAAAATTAATATTATTTTGTTATACTTGCATGTATAAATTCAATCGCACTACTAAAATTTTTTTAATTAAAAAAAAGGTCCGCAAAAACTGCTATTCTAGTTTTATGAAACTAATTAGTACACTATAAAGCTATTGAAAAAGTTTTCAAAATAAGTGGCAGGAAAAGAATTTCGATGCTTTCTCAAAAATATAATAGTTCTTTTTTTTTCTAAAAATAAGAAAAAATTTTTGCAATCGCTGATAATTTGGAAAAAAATTCTTATATATTTTCATTTACTGTTTCAATGCATTTTCCTTCATTTAGAAATGACTTTTTTTATCATTTTAGAATTTAGCAAGCTTAGTACTATTTTATTTTATTATTTTTTGTTTTATTTATTATTACATGCTTTCATTAATCCAGAAATTATTAGTAATCAATTTCTATATTTTAGATGACAGAAACCAAAAGTTACGTACTCAGTTACTAATTTGTGCAAATTTTTTGCCATTGAAATCCATTTTCTAACTACTGTGAAAAAACACAATAACTTACGAATGAAAATGGAGTATTTTTAGTTCAGCATTCCGATAAATTTCCATGGTGACCGATAAATGAAACGAAAAAGCAGAAAATTAATAACGCAGACAAATTTTTGAGACTTCGTTTTAATTATTTTTCACACGCTTCATTTTTTTTTAAATTTGGAAAAGTGCTCAAGGCAAGGAGACAAGGTCAAAAAAAGATTTAATTAGAAACAAGTGAGAGAAAACTACGAAAACTGTGCGAGAAAATTTTTCTTAATTGCAAAATGCAATCTAGAAGTGATGAAAATTTCCAAAAGAAGTTTCTACGATGTCATTAAAGCACACATCAAGTGTCAGAAAGATGTGAAAATTAAAATATATTTTATCTTTAAAAAATTGTTTATTTCTTTCACTTTGTTTAAATAATATTATGAAAGTAATAATATTTAATGCAGGATAAAAAATGTTTTAAATAAATATATGATATATTAACAAAATTATATGGTTTATGGAATCGCACGTATTTAATGGAATCGCTCTTTTTATTAAAAATGTTAATGCTCTTGGATTAGTATTTTTAAAAGTCAAATTAAACAGAAATTTAATGAATATATATAAGATTTAAATAAATGTTTCATAATCGCAATACCGTCTATTTTTTCGTAACATCTCTTTTTCAAAAAATAGTGTAATAAATAGCTACTTTGAAACAAATTCTGTATTATATCAGGATTCGTACGCCTTCTGCAATTTTGCAAACATAAAACTTCTTTGGCACCAGTATTTTCTCATATGAAAGCCTACTTAAAAGAAGGTGAAATTTTAATAGTTTAGCTTACATTTCTTTTTTTATGTATACATGTATGAGTGCGTAATAATTCCTGGTAACTTTTCTGGAAAAATCCACAAACTGTACGAAATCTGTTATACAGGGTGTTCACTCTCAACGGTGGCAAATGGCTAATTCCTAAACCGTTAGTCACAGAAATACAATTTAAACTGCAAAAATGTTTTAAATGTGGTAAAAAAATAGTTTAAAAGCGATTTAGATTAATAAAAGACCAGAGAAACATGATCTATGAAGAATATTAACATTTAAAATAATATTATTTTGTTATACTTGCATGCATAAATTCAATCTCACTACTAAAATTTTTCTTTATTAAGAAATAGGTCCGCAAAAACTGCCATTCAAGTTTTAGGAAACTAATTAGTACAATATAAAGCTATTAAAAAAAGTTTTCGAAATAAGTGTTAGGAAAAGAATTTTGATGTTTACTCAAAAATATACTAGTTTCTTTTTTTCTAAAAATAAGAAAAGCTTTTTGCAATCGCTGATAATTTGGAAAAATTTCTTATATAATTTCACTTACTGTTTCAATGCATCTTCCTTCATTTACAAATGACTTTTTTTTCAATTATGGAATTTAGCAAGCTTAGTACTATTTTATTTTATTACTTTACATTTTATTTATTGTTACATGCTTTCATTAATCCAGAATTTTTTTTAGCAATCAATTTCTGTGTTTTAGATGAAAATAACCAAAAGTTACTTACTCAGTTACTAATTTGCGCAATTTTTTTGCCGTTGAAATCCGTTTTCTAATTACTGTGAAAAAATAACAATAACTTACGAATAAAAATGGAGTATTTTCAGTTCAGCATTCCGATAAATTTCCATGGTAACCGATGGATGAAACGAAAAAGCAGAAAATTAATAAAGCAGACAAATTTTTGAGACTTCTTTTTAATTATTTTTCACACGCTTCATTTTTTTAAATTTTGGAAAAGCGCTCAAGGCAAAGAGACAAGGTCAAAAAAGATTCAATCAGAAGCAAGTGAGAGAAAACTACGAAAACGGTGCGAGAAATTTTTTCTTAATTGCAAAATGCAATCTAGAGGTGGTGAAAATTTACAAAAGAAGTTTCTACGATGTCATTAAAGCACACCTCAAGTGTCAAAAAGACGTGGGAATTAAAATATAGTTTATCTTTAAAAATTAGTTTATTTTTTTCACCTTGATTAAACAATATTATTAAAGTAATGATATTTAAGGCAGAATAAAAATGTTTTGAATAAATCTATGATATATTTATAAATTTATATTGTATATGTAATCGCACTTATTTAATAGAATCGCACTTTTTATTAAAAATGTTAACGCTCTTGGTTTAGTATGTTTTCAAAGTCATATTAAACATTAACTTAATGAATACATGTAAGATTTAAATAAATCTTTCATAGTCGCAATATCGTCTATTTTTTCGTAACACCTCTTTTTCAAAATATAGTGTAATAAACAGCTACTTTGAAACAAATTCTAAATTATATCAGGATTCGTACGCCTCCTGCAATTTTGCAGACAGAAAACTTCTTTGACACTAGTATTTTCTCATATAAAAGCCTATTTAAAAGAAGGTGAAATTTTGATCGTTTAACTTAATTTTTTTTTTATATATATACAGGGTGAGTCATAAATAGCGAAACAATAGGCTATCTCCTTAAATATTGCTCCTAGATCCATACTTCTAATTGCAAAGTTTCATAAAAAAAGGTGAATTTTTTAATAAGATAAGTTGCAACTCCATGGGAGGTCTATTTAAAAAAATACGAAAATTATATTTTTATATGGCCCCCAGAGGATAAAACTTCCAAGTAGAAAATTTTTCCTTATCCATTCCAGAATTGAACAAAAAAAAAAATCATCTCGATATCTACAAATCCCCGAAAGATATTAAAATCCAAAAATTTCCAAAATTCGTGACTTGCACCACTTAAGCATGCCTCTGAGCGCAGCGATATCAGTTCATTTGAAGTACAATTTAGGGATCGACCATAAATTTACGCATTATTAAGTGTCGATCTAAAACAAAACTTTAACTTTTAGATATAAAATAAAAGCGTACAGGTTTTTGCTTTAAACTTCCTTGAAATATGCTAGATGTCTGCAATAGCTCGAGGTTGGCGCCAACCTCGTAACTGGCACGAGTCATTGACCTGACCGTCTTATTAAACACTTATTAAATGTGTTATTAAATTAAATGATATTAATTAAACTCTCATTAAAAGTATATTAAAAACTTATTGCAACAGGCAATAAGTATACTAAAAATAGCAAAAGCAATAATGATACTTCTATTAACGGAATTATGATGGTTTTAAAACTATTTTTACTTTCATCTATCTTTACAAGAAGAAAGTGTTGGAGTCATGAAAATTTTGAATTCCGGTCTTCGACGGATTCACACGTTTTAGAGCTCAGAGATACCGAAAAACATGTTTTTACCAAGTATCTGTTTGTGAGTCACTGCACAATGAAAAAATTTGAAATCGACGTGATAAAAAAAATGAGGTTTAAATCAACTGATGCATTTAAACCGTAATTCAAGAAGGTGAGAATGGATAAACTTAAACAAAATCTGAAATCGAAACTATACAGGACAGAGTTAATCACCTAGAAACTTTTAAAAAACATTTAGACGTTAGGAGCCCATCTTTGTTTAAAACTAAATGCACTTTTCTGCATCAAATGTTTTTATTTCAGTATTTCTCATTTTTAAACTGACATAAGTCAATAACCGTCGGTCACGGTAACAGTCCCATGAGATCAATAATTTTTTAACAACTCAAAAAAAAAAAAATGCCCAACGCGCCGAAAGAAATTTTCCGCTCAGAAAATTTACATTTAAAAATATGATTTGTATACAAGAAATTTGCATCTTTTTTATATTGCTATTTTAAATACTTTTATTTTAAAAAATAAATATTATTTAAAATGCTGAATCAAAATTGAATATTATACATTTTCATTTAATCAAAAGAAAAAAATTCAACGCGACAAATAATATTTAGAATTATAACAATTTTAATTTACTCTAAATTTTTTGAAAAAAAAAATTATTAAGAAGTCTTATGATGTGATAATGCTTATAAATTATTTGGTTAACCATCACAAAACAGTCAAAATTCTAACTCTATAAATAAATAAATAAAATAAATGTTTGCTGGACCCATTACAGCAACATTGTTTCTTCAATTACACTCATTTCAATTTGTGTCTGATCCGTTGAAACCTCACGATTTATTAAACTTGTCATAACTCTCTGAGTTTTGAAGATATCAAGATGAAATTTTTTTTGTTCAATTCAGGAATGGATAAGGAAAAAATTTCTAATTGAAAGTTTTATCCTCTGCGGGCCATATAAAAATTTAATTTTCGTATTTTTTAAAATAGACCCCCCCCCCCCCTTCCATGGAGTTGCAACTTATCTCATCAAAAATTTCACCCTTTTTTATGAAACTTTGCAATTGGAAGTATGGATCTAGGGGCAATATTTAAGGAGACAGCCTATTGTTTTGATATTTATGACTCACCCAGTATATATGTAATAAATTCTGGTAATTTTTCGGGAAAAATCGCTAAATTGTACGAAATCTATTATACAGAGTGTCCATTCTCAACAGTGGCCAATGGCTAATTCCTAAACCATTAGTCATAGAAATACAGTTTAAATTGCAAAAAAGTTTTAAATGAGGTAAAGAAATGGTTTAAAAGCGGTTTAGATCAATAAAAGTCCAGAGAAACATGATCTATGAAAAATATTAACATTTAAAATAACATTATTGGACATTTCCATGCGAACTTGTTTGTCTGTTACATACTATTTTTTTTAAAATACCAGTAATTTAAAGCGAGAAAATGCGACTTAGTTTATCGAAGATATATCGTCAATTGAATAAGGCGAAGCAAACTTTTTGAAAATAACTGTGGCCGACAAGCATTAGTGATTTTCAGTTGCGTAACAGACAAACAAGTTCGTATGGAAATGCCCTATTTTGTTATATTTATATGTATAAATTCAATCGCACTACTAAAAATTTCGGTAATTAGGTAATAGGTTCGCAAAAAAACTGCTATTCTCGCTTTAGGAAATTAATTAATGCATTATAAAGCTATCTGTAAAAGTTTTCGAAATAAATGGCAGGAAAAGAATTTTGGTGTTTTCTCAAAAATATATTACTATCTTTATTTTCTGAAAATAAAAAAAGCTTTTCGCAATTGCTGATAGTTTGGAAAAAGTTCTTTCATTTTCTCACTCACTGTTACAATTCATCTTCCTTCATTAAGAAATGATTTTTTTTCATTTTCATTTTAGAATTTAGCAAGCTTAGCACTATTTTATTTTATTATTTTATTTAATATTAAATACTTTCATTCATCCAGAAATTTTATTAGCAATCCATTTCTATGTTTTAGATAACAGTAAACAAAGGCTACTTACTCTGTTACTAATTTACACAAATTTTCTTTTCTTGAAATCCATTTTTTATCTTCTATAAAAAAAAATATATATAATAAAAATTTTACCCAATAAAAAAAATAAAAAAATGGAGTATTTTCGGTTCAGCATTCCCGTAAATTTCCACAGGGACTGATGGATGAAAAGAGGAGGCAGAAAATTAATAACGTAGACAAATTTTTGAAACTTCCTTTTAGTTATTTTTCGCACGCTTCATTTTTTAAATTTAGGTAAAGTGCTCAAGGCAAGGAGAGAAGGTCAAAAAAAGATTCAATTAGAAGCAAATGAAAGAAAACTTCGAAAATTGTGCGAGAAAATTTTTCTTAATTGCGCACTACAATTTAGGGTTGATGAATATTTTCAAAAGAAGTTTCTACGATGTCTTTAAAGCACACCTCAAGTGTCAGAAAGACTTGAAAATTAATAC
The DNA here is from genome assembly GCA_964019185.1 of Maratus speculifer. NCBI lineage: Eukaryota > Metazoa > Arthropoda > Arachnida > Araneae > Salticidae > Maratus > Maratus speculifer. Next base: position 241,506,113 of record OZ025296.1, read on the forward strand.
TTAGTTTATTTTTAAAAATTTGTTTATTTTTTTTTTCGCCTTGATTATAACATTATGAAAGCAATAAAATTTAAAACAAGATAAAAAATATTTTAAAGAAATTTATGATCTAATTAGAAAATTATATGGTATTGTAACACGCGCATTCCAAATGAAAAAAGAAAAAGAAAAAAAAATAGACTGTCGCGCGTCACGTGACCTGAGTTTTGCTAAATTAAAAATGTAGTTGAAATATTTTTCGTCTTAAAAAAAATCTGGCAACACTAGTTCTATTAAAAATATTCTATTCTTAGTGATGTTCGAAAATACAAAAAGTTGGTTGTGAACTGTAGTTCATGTCTTGTGTTGGTGGCGTGTGCCAGGTGAATTATGTAAAAAGTTTATTTGTATATAATGTGTGTATGTTAGTGTGCTATATGTAAGTGCTGTTTTTTTCAAGTAATAAAAAGTATTTAAAGAAGCCAGTAGCCCCGAGATATGCATATTAAGATAAGTGATGTTCTTCTCTCTTTCTTCTTGTCAATTTGTAAGACGAATTCTTGTAAATTGGCTGCCCAACTTGGAGCTCTTACCTGGAAATATCTTTGAAATGTTCTCACATTTTCTTAATTCTACAAATGTTTGATGCTCTTAATTGTTATATGTTATCTACAAGTAAACAAGAGGAAAAGGAAATGGCGCGAAGTCTTTCCAAGGTGTTCCACATCTTTATGAATGAAGCTTGATATATATATTTTTTTTAATTGTGAAATATGCACGAAATAAAAATGCATGCATGTTTAATGCAAGAAAATGACTCGAACAGTCATTGCTCGTTTGTTGTGAAATGTGTTCTTCAATGCTTTGCGTGTTCTTTGCCTTTAAAGTTCTCGTTCTTCGTTTGTGAAAGTACGTTCCACGGAATAATCTTATGCCAAGCACCATTTTCATTTGTTTGCGATATATGTTCTGCGGATTGAATTTGTTTAATTTTCTGCTTTAATCATCGTCGTTTCGTCTGATGTGTGTTTATTTTGAAACATGTTAAAGTTTTATAAATACTTTTGTCATATATTTTCAATAAGTAAGTCAAGTTTTAAAGTATCTATAATTCTTTTCGCAAGTTATTATATTTTATCCATCTATAACATTTTGCATATCATATATTAGTTTTAGTTCATTTTATGATGATTTTACAATTTATTTATGTCTTGTGTAATTCCCTTTTCCCCCGATGCTTATTTTTATTCTTTCAGTTTATTCTATGTATGCATGTTTAATTTTACTTTGATTAAATAAGAAATTTTCTTAATTCGAATTTTAAAAAAAGCAAAAAAGAAATAATGAGAAATTAATTTGAGAAATAATGAAATAAGCACTTATTTATGTTGATATTATTTTTCTTTTCTTTTTACAAACAGAGAAATAAACTGACAGTAAAAAAATATTAAAATGTATTTATACCTTTATTTCAAGTGTCATATGGTATGTGTTTATTAATTAATTTTTTTGTTTGTTTTGTTGTTGTTGGTTTCGCAAGATAACAGAATTTATTAGAAATTTTATTTGAGAGTTCTGTTGTTATTTATTTTTAAGCATTTAATTTAGAGTTCCTGATATATTGTGAAATAGCATTGAATTTGATTTTCAAAAACAGGTTGAGTAAGTTTTTGCATTTATATATATATATTTTTTATGAAATAAGGCTTTCTTTTCTTTTAAAGTTATATTGAAAAATCTACATTGCGTAGTCTAGTCTTAATAATATGATAATAATATTGATTGACATTTTAATTATACGGATATGTTTTGACATTATATAGAACATTGTTTATGAATGTTGCCAAAAATTTAGTACTAGTTTTATATCAGTTAAAATAATATTTTGATTAAATGACACGTAATGACAAACTAATTTATTTATATCAGCAATAATTTATAGTATTATTTCTTTCAAAAAAAAGTTTAAATTTTAAAGATACTTAAAAGTTTAATGAAGTTTAATTATTTTAAAAGTATATTTTGCTAAAGTTAAAGCTAACTGTTCTGTTTTATTAATGTCTTGTTTACATGAGTTGTAAAGCAAAGCTCATGTCTGGGAAACAATTTATTTAATCGAATTTTTAGCATCTTGTTGTTTTGCTAAAGTGACAAATGTCCGAACTTAATAAAGCAAAGAAAAGAAGACCTTTTCAGGTCGCTGTAGAAATGAATTTAGATGTATAACCCTCTATGACCGTTGTCACATTGCGTGATAAGATTAAATCCTCTCCTTCGTACGATGTTGATTTCGTGAATTCGTTAGTCAGAAACCGAATTGAGACTCGCGAGGAAGAACAGCGTAGACAAGACTTAGAGGAAAAACAAAAAGCAGTTGAGTTAGAACAGCGTAAATTAGAAATAGAAGAGAAGCGTCGTTCGGAAGAACTGGAATTAAAAAAGTTTGAGATGAATTTTGAGCTTGAGAAACTTAAGTTACAGGCTCAGAACCAAAGTGTTTCCAGTGGAGTGGTAGGTGGTAATGCGGCAGGGATAATGTCTCACCCAGACAGTAAAATAGATATCCAGAAGCTGTTGCCTACATTTAAGATAGAGACAGATGATGTGACATTGTTTCTGGTGCTCCTGGAACGACAGTTAAAGCTTTCGAAGGTACCAGAACACCTCTGGGTTTCTTATTTACTAAGTGTTATATCCTCTTCTATATCTACGCTTATTGCTCGTAAAAAAGAAGACAACGCTTCAGATTTTTCACATGTTAAAGGTCTACTTCTAAAAAGGTTTAAAATTAGCGCTGAAAGGTTTAGGCAGCTGCAAGCTCTCATCGCAAAGATAAAGAAATTACTTGGAGAGATTATTACTTCGAGTTACGTGCTTACTTTGAAAACTGGCTTAAAGAGTTAAATGTAACGTCTTTTGAAGCTCTTCGGGATCTGATCATAGCGTATCAGAGGAAAAGGCGCGTGCCTGTCGAATGCAAACAACATATGTTAGATGATTGGGAAAATTTAAATTCGCCAGTCGACCTTGCAGGAAAATTAGATGCGTATGATACTATAAGGTCTAAGTTTTCTAAAAAAGATTCTGTTGTACCCCAGGAGAAAAAAGAGTATTATCGCCAAGAAAATATATGGAAGCAGAGTAAGCCTCCAAAAGAAGACAGATTTTCTCCCACGTTTGATAATCGACGCTTAGAATCAGATGTATTCTGCAATGGTTGTGGCAAAGTGGGATTTATAAAGAAGAAATGCCCAGATTGTTCCTTTACGGTTAAGAAACAAACATTGCAAGGTCAACGTCTTAAGCTGTATAGTTTAAATACATCAAGCTCTAAAGTTTCAGCTCTAAATGCACCTATTACGATATGCAATAAGAAGGTATTAGTCTGTGCAGATACAGGAGCTAATCGTTCTATTGCAGGAGAACGTATGTATAAATTATTTTTGAAAGCTGGTGTTGCAATGAATCCTCATACTCATGATGTAACTTTGGCTGGCGGAACTACGATGGCTAGAAAAACTCTTTCTGCCACTGTGCGTGTAACGATTGAAGGCCGAGTTTTCAAAACAGAGTTTATTGTATTACCAAATGCCAAAGGTAACAGAACTCTTTTAGGAATGGACTTCCTGCGCAAAGCTAATATAGTGTTAGACACTGGAAGTAAAACATGGAATTTTAGTGACATACCTCATAAAAAGTTCTATTTTGTAGATGAATACGGAGAAGAAATTAGAACGTGTACTGATGCGGTCGAGGACAGTCAGTATGCCTTACATGAAGATAAAGGTAAAAATTTAAATTCCAATGAAAGGAAGAAACGTAAAGATATTCCGAAGAAGTATGAAAAATGTTTTCAACCAGGGGGAGCGAAGACCCCATACCTTAAAATATACCTGCAAATATTTCGAAAGGTATGAAAGAGCGAACCGAAATGAAACGAGGACACCGAAAAAAATATTACAATAAAAATCATAGACGGGTATATTTCAAGCCTGGTGAAAAGCTATGGATTAACCTTAACCCAGTTAGCCATGCAAGTAAAAATAAAACATCAAAATTAATGCCCGAGAGATGACCCATACATAGTTTTGACTCAAAAGTCACTAGTGACATATGACATTGCTAGTCTTAAAAATTCTACTGAACGAATTGGATCTTAACACGTTTCTGCCTTGTTGCCTTTCCAAGAATCTTAAACTATTCCAGTTGCACCCTTGAGAAAAAGAGGAAGACCCAAAAAGCATCCTGTTTCCTCTCCGAGACGTAGATCGGAAACAGAGGGGGAGTATGTAACACGCGCATTCCAAAGGAAAAAAAAGAAAAAAACAGACTGTCACGCGTCACGAGGCCTGAGTTTTGCTAAATTAAAAATTTAGTTGAAATATTTTTAGTCTTAAAAAAAATCTGGCAACACTAGTTCTATTAAAAATGTTCTATTCTTAGTGATGTTCGAAAATACAAAAAGTTGGTTGTGAACTGTAGTTCATGTCTTGTGTTGGTGGCGTGCGCCAGGTGAATTATGTAAAAAGTTTTATTTGTATATAATGTGTGTGTGTTAGTGTGCTATATGTAAATGCTGTTTTTTTTTCAAGTAATAAAAAGTATTTAAAGAAGCCAGTAGCCCCGAGATATGCATATTAAGATAAGTGATGTTCTTCTTTCTTTCTTAATATAAATTTGTAAGACGAATTCTTACAGTATATATTTAATGGAATCGCACACATTATTAAAAATATTAATACCGCTCTTTGATAATTATGTCTTAAAAGTCAGTTTTAACAGAAACTTAATCAATATACGTACATATTTGAAAAAAAAAAAAATTCATAATCGCAGTGTCGTCTATTTTTTGGTAACAGATCTTTTCCAAAAAATAATGCAATAAATAATCACTTTGAAACAAATTCTACATTATATAAGGATTTTTGTACGCTTCCTGTAATTTTGCAGACTAGAAACTTCTTTGGCAGCAGTATTTTCCATTGGAAAATCCATTTTGAAAAGAATTCGAAACTTTGACAGTTCAACTTATACTTCTTTTTCTACCTATAGGAAAAGTATACTGGTAACTCATCTGTGAAAATCCCTGAACCATACAAACCCTGTTACATTTCATAATAAAGTATATTTATAATCAGAAATATCTTTCTATCTTTTATGCGACTAAGAACATCAATTACTCTCGCAGTACAGAAGCACGAATTTTCTTTTGCTAGATTCCATTTTGTAATATTGTATATGCAAAAAATTTTAGCACGAATATAAGTCAAATATATTAGTCTTGTATTCAAAGAATATTAAGCGATCAAATGATAGATAAAGGGGTGTGGAATAAAGATGATAGTACAGACAAATTTTGAAACCAACCTTTAATTTTCGCATACGTCACATTTTTAGTTGTGTTCGTTATGATGTAAGTAGGAAGTATCTATAGGTTCAGTCCGTCCGTACATAACAGAGCAAAAACTGCCCAACCGAAACGTTTGAAATTTAAAATATGTAATTGTTGCATAATTTTGTCAAGTCCTTTCAAAATTCATGAAATTCGAATGTATAGCTTAATTACAGGGACAAACAAAGTTATTCTGTTGCATTACGGCCAATGTGAAAAAAAAGTTTCAAGAGCCTTTCAAGGACGTTACACACTGTCGAACATAATATAATTGATATGCATCTATGAATTATGTACTAAAATGTACATTGTGTACAATCTGTGGTGCAATGAATATTTGTTACAAATTTATAGAACCACACAAAACAATTCCATTATATAATGGTATAGGAGAAAACATTGTTTGGGGTTCGTTATAGTTACATTAAACAATTTCACATTTTATGAAATTTATGTACGTTGTAGAGGTTTGCGACAAGTTAAATTTTGTATGATAAAAAAAAAGATAGTATTTACAGAGACACACAAAATTTCTCGGTTACTATACGGTATCCGAAATACTGCATACTATTACACCAACATTTAAATATATTTCAAACTTCGTCATATTACGAACGCACCTTATTTTCTACACTTGTTGTGCAATTTCCGACTTGTTAAAATCTTGGAAAGATTAGGGAAAGAGGGAAGGTTGAAAAAGAATCATCTAAAAGCGGTAAAAGAATGCAATAATAATTTCTAAAAAATCTTACTTTCTGAATGTAATTTTCATCGACAAAGTTTTCTGCAAGTGTAGTTATCATTGTGGTTAATACTTATATCAAGTCTCAAATGAAAGTCATAAGAATTTAAATTAAGTTCATTTTTATAAATAGGCTTTTTTTGCTGTATTTTGAAAGCCATCAGAATAATGCGGTTTTAACACTTTGCGGCAGAACATTTCCATTGCGAAAATGAAAATAAATCCGTGACACTGTAATTTAAAAACAAATTTATTTGTAAATGCGAAAAAAAAGCTATATTTCACACACATATTAAATATTTTTTTTTTTTTTACTAAATTTTTAATACTAATGTGGTACCAGTAGTTTCATGACATACTATCGCCCCTTAAGGGGTTAAGAAAATATCGTAAATATATATTTTTTTCTTTTAAATAAATAAAATAACTATCAATTACCTCAAAATGATTGGATAAAAATTCATTAATTGATGGTTTAGTGCTGTCTAACGTTCACCTGCAGTAACAAATGTCCATCTTGATTTTTATTATGTCCAATAAAGACCAATCAGTGATTCGACTATTATATTACCTACATTTCCCCAATCATACCTTTTAGAAAAGTGTCACAGAATTGCTAACAATCTATTCTACAAGTAATTACATTTATAAAAGTATTTACACGCCACAGCAGCTAACATTAATGTATTTTTAAGGAGTTAATAAAATGTTATGTGACGCATATTTAAAATTTTTTTAATTGACAAATTTTTTACGTTCTGTTTCCGAATGTGCATAAAAGGACAGATGTAACAAGTCGTAAGTTACACGGCAAACGTAGCAAATGAGGTGTGTTCGTACTGTAATGAAGTTTTTAAAAATTCAGATCTTGATGTAATAGTATACAGTACTTCGGATACAGTACAGTATCCAAAATCTTTTGTGAGCTCCTGTAAATCTATCTGCTTCCTATTATAAAGGAAGAAAATTGTAATAAACATCAGCAATGCATATCAATTTTATAAAATGTGATATTATTTAAAATAATTTAAACGCGTCCTAAACAATGTTTCCCTCTCTACCTTTGTGTAATGTAATATTTTTGTGCGGCCCTGTAAATTAAAAAGCAATATTCTTTGCACCAAACATAATTTATGTACATACATAATCTAATTACACACATCATAGGCACATATCAATTTTATTATCTTCGAAAGCGTGTAACATCTTTAAAATTCACTTGAAATTATTTTCTCCCATTGACCGTAATGTAACGGAATACTTTTGATTGTCTTTGTAATCAAACTATACATCCGATTTCATAAAATTTAAAATGACACGACAAATTTCTGCAATAATTACATATTTTAAATTTCAAACGATTCGGTTGAGGGAAAATTTGTAGTTCCAATTACTTACAGTGTAATTACAAATTAATTGCGTTTAATTAATTAAAATTATAGGCCGTAAAATATTCTTGCAGCACCTGCAGCCGAATCCATACACAATGCTATTGTTTGATAAAATTTATCAGCTTAAATGTGTGTAATTACAATAGATTACATATAATTAAAAATAATTACATTCCAGATAATAGCAAGTTGTTCATCTCTGGCTGTACAAGTGCATATCCTAAGCCATATTGAAATTAATAGTTTATATCGTGCATGCATGTCCTGTTGACATATTATGTACATATATATACATATTTATGCGGAACACATGTTAATAAAACTCTCCAATAACTAACTATAAAATTATACATAGCTCTGAATACAAAACTCACATGTGAGTGAAGAATGACCTGTTTCTAATTGGTATCAGGATAAATTATAAAAAATTTCATTATTATACATAATTATTTTGTAAATTACTCATGTCAATTAAAACGGAAAAGGGGTTCAGAGACGGAAAATAGATTTAAATGTTTTCAAAAAAATTGTTGATTAACTTCAAATAGATCTTCGCATGGTGCAATTTTCCGTAACAGTGCTAGTCAATAAAACAAACACAGTTAAATGTACGGCAAAAACTGCTGGTAGTAATTTTTCCATCAGTTTTTGCCGTAAAAGTTGCAGTAAAATTAGATGTAATAAAAAACATTAACATCTAATTTTACTGCAATCTTTGCGGCAAGAACTGCTGGCAACATTGCTGTTGCCAGCAATGTTTTGCCAAAACAGTTTTTGCCGTTATTTAACGGATTTTTATTTTACAGTGCACAGTAAATTAAGAACTAATCTGTATTGTAATTTTATTATTTTACATTTTATAAACTATTACATCTTTTCAATGATTGGGGAGTTATATTATTCATCTATTTCTATATTTTACTCGTAGATCGCAGTAAATAAAAAGAACTTAGTTTGTTACTAATCTGCGCAAATTTTCTTTCGTAAGAAATTCATTTTGTAACTTTTATGAACAAAACATTTAATTTACAAATTATTTAGAGTAACATTTCAGATCAACATTAAAAATAGCCAGTATCCGACAGAAGAAAAAAAGGAGGAAGAAAATGGATAATGGAGACAAATTTTGAAACTTCGTTGTAGTTATATTTTGCACGCTCCATTTTTAAATTTTTGGAAATGTGCTCAAAGCAAGGAGAGAAGACCAAAAAAAGATTCAATTAGAAGCAAGTGCGAGAAAACGATGAAGATGGTGCGAGAAAAATTTTCTTAATTGCGAAATGCAACTTTCGGTGACAAAAGTTTTCAAAAGAATTTTACTTAGGATGTCATTAAAGCACACCTCAAGTGGAGAGTGAAAGGCGTGGAAATTAAAATTTAATTTATTTTTAAAAAGGGTTTCTTTTTGTCTCATTACATAGCACCATCAAAGTAAAAAAAATCATAAGATGTGGTAAAAATATTCTAAAAAAATATTTATGGTGTGGTTACAAAATGTATGATATACATTGTATGGCGAAAGGTGACTGGCCACTTGCGATTTTAGATATTTTGTTAAACATTTTGAAAAATATATCAGGAATTAATCTGAATTTCTAGGTATGTATACAGAATAGTTAAGGTCATCTATTTCTGTGATTTTTTTTTAAATATATATATACCGAAATCTCATAGAGGACCTTCAACAAACTGAAATGGAACAAAGATCTTTTCGATAACCCTGTCAAAACTAACGTAACAAAACTGCTCAAACTGCAAATTATGACTAAATAGCATATTGTAATGAAATGTGTTCATTTTTATGAAGATAAAAATGTACCGGGTGGTTATAAAATAAATATCCCTATTTGGAGCTGTCTGTAGCTTGAAGGAATAACCTTAATGAAGCCAAAATTTGTACACATACTATTTGAGAAGAGGGAAGAAGACTGGAACAATAAAAAAAATAATTGCAATAATTGCCGACAGATGACGCTTTTGTGTTTTAAATGTAATGTGCAATACAATAACTTCTTGAGTGCGGAGAGGTAATGGTTTCCTCCTTCTTCCACATTTTACAGTAAAAGATCCAGTCTCCTCGAATTTTTTACCATTCTTCTCACTGCACACGGTGTCAAAGGACCTTTTCCTTTACGCATCACTTTCACACGCCTAAATTCACGTAAAGCAGCTGCACTTTTTGAACTGTTAGCGTAGAATAGTTTTAAAATTAATGCGCGATCTGGTAAACTGAGAGTCATGTCGTACTAAATTAATGGCAGAAATGACCACGTTTTGATTTTACTAATGATTACAACAACGTTTGCACTGACAGGACTCGTAGCGCCATCTGTTGCCGATTATTGTAACTATCTTTTTTATTGTTTCATTCTTCTTCCCCCTTCTTGAATAGTATGCGTACCAATTTTGGTTTCATTAGGGTTATTCCTTCAAGCTACAGACAGCTCCAAATAGAGATACTTATTTTATAACCACCCTGTATACTCGTAGAGAAATTAAGGTTTTAATAAAAATAGTATCAAATTTTGTCAAGCTTTTTTGTATATGATATGCAGAGTTCTTAAAATAAAAAAATGGTTTTTTTTTTGTTTGTTTGTTTGTTTTTTCCAGAAAATATGACCTACAACATTGTACATAATAGCCTGTAATCAGAATTAAAAAGTAATACAAAATGTATGAGAAAATGAGAAGATTTACTAAATATTGTTTTATTGAGCTGTATCCTTATATCCATTGATTAGAGTAAATACAGCATACAAAATATTGCACGTACTACTATATTTTGATACACTCTTCATCTTTCTGCTTTCTTTTAGTAACAACGGATTTAGAGCTTATTCTATCGATGATAATATTCAAAATTTTCAAGCTATGTTTTTGAGATTTCCCTAAAAATTGTTCTATACATTTAACTAATACATTATGTAAATTGTATTTTGATTGAGTTCACGCATGCGCAGTGAAACATTATTTAGAAAATTTGGCCTTTTTTCATACATTTTTTTTGTTCTGATTACCGGATATTATATACAATGTTGTTTGCCATATTTTTTTAAAATAATTTTTTTTTATATTATGATCTCTTTAAATTATAAGCAAAATACTTGGCAAAATTTGGGACACTGTTATAAAAAAACCATAATTTCTCTATGAGTATACAAGCTATCCAAATAAAAATGAGCATTATTAAAATGGGTTTATTAAAATGAGCTACCTAATCATAATCTGCAGTTTGAACATTTTTGCTAGGTTACTTTTGACATTGTTATCCAAAAGATCTTCGTTATTTTTCAATTTGTTGACAGTCCCCTATGGGATTTCGGGGGAAAAAATCCTCGCAGTAATATATGACCTGTACTATTCTGTTCATACACCTAGTATTTCGTAATAATTCCCCGCTTATTTTTTGAGATATTTAGTAAAACGTCTAAAATTGCAAGTGGCCGGTCACCTTTGGCCATATAATATATAGTAAAAGTAATCGCACACCTCATTAAAAATAGTACGCCATTAGAAAAATAAAAGTTCAACCGAAACTTAATAGAACTTAAATATACATAGAAATAGAAACATCTTTTATAATCGCAGTGTCTTTCATTCTTTGGTAACAGAGTTTTTTCCAAAAAAATCATAATTATGTTTACAAAAATTCTAGATTGTGTTTTCTTAACCTTATAGATGACTTATGAAATCTTTTTCTATTTTCCAGTGATTGAGAAAAACAGCTACTCTGTTTCTAAAACTAGAGCGATCTTTCCAGGAATATATTTTATTTTGTAACATTGCATATGCAAAAAATTGAAAACAAATATAAAATAAAACATATTACAGTTTTGCATTCAAAAAGTATTGAACGATTAAACGATACAAAAGAAGGGGGTATAAAAATTCATAACAAAAGAAAATTTTGAAATCTCCTTTTAATTTTGGCACACGTTCCGTTTTTACTTTCTTCTATCTTCAATAGAAGAAAGTATTGTAATCGAAATTTTTCTCAACTTCTGGTTTTACGTTATACGTTTCAGGAGCCAGAGATCCAAAAGACATGTTTTTACAAAATGTCTGTCTGTCCGTGTGTCTGTGTGTCTGTATGTGTCCGTATATCACCATTCTACCATCAAAAAGTGTATGAAGATCTGCATAAAATTGAACCAAATTTTCGTGAATGTTTCTGGCGGGGGCAAGCAAGTCTTCCTTCAATTTTGAAATATTCCGGCGTAAGGGGGCGAAATTTTTTGTGTAAGTGTTTGGCTATGGCTAGTAGATCCACCTTGAATTTGAAAAAAAAAATCCGCTAGAAGGATGCAGTATAATCACGATATCTGTGTTACTTTCATTATTTTGCTAAAAAAGTGTATAAAGTCATGCATAGAACTGAACTAAAATTTTTGTGTATGATTTTTTGGGGGGATGAGGCAAGTAGATCCTCCCTGAATTTGAAAAAAAATCTACCTATCATTTTATTGTCATCGACTCATGCAGAGACGGAAACTCGTTATTACTCCGATTAATTGACTGAAGCAGAAATTTAAGATGAAATTTAAAGTTGGTATAGTATTGAATTAAAATTATTAAGGCATTAACATGTATAACTATTTTTTTAAATATTAAAATGTACGTATGAGATAGAAGAAAGTTTTGAGGTGGGCACATCCAACTAGTTTAAATCTTGGAAAAAGACTTGAGGCAAAGACAGAAGACTAAAAAATTTCAATTAGAAACAAGTGAGGGAAAACGACAAACGTAGTGAAGCGAAAAAAATTCTTAATTGATGAATGTAACTTCCGCCGACAGAATTTTCCGATGCATATCAAGAGTCGAGTGAAAGCATTAAGCATTTAAATTTAGTTCACTTTTAAAAACAAGCAATTTTTTTTCGTTGGAAAACTCATAGTGTAATGAGGTTAAAGAAAATATGGTACGTTTTAACCCTTTATCTACCGAATTATTTATCAAAAAATTGCTTCATCATAATATATTGTTTTAATATCTGAAGATAATTTTGAAATTTTGAAATAATTATGGATAATTTTACTATGTTTCTTCTTTAAAACTGATAAAATGTATTGGTAGTTAAAATTTGTTTTGGAAAAAATAAAAAAATAATTCGATTAATTAATCAAAAATGCTTTTATGAAAATATCATGATTCTTATAAAAACCAATGTATTCAAATGTATTACGATTCTCTCTATAAATGGAAAGGCTTTAGCAGTTGAAAATATTTCATACAAGTTTTTTCAAAGAAGGAAAAGCCATGGCTATGAAAATGATCAGGAAAATAATCATTTCTTTTTAAATATTTATCTTTGACTGTTTCTCTACTCTATCTAAATTTGATCGCACATAGTATAATGTGCGGAAAAAAAGTTTTATTAATAGACTGAGTAAATAGATTTCACATTATAATTTCTTCAATGGTACTTAAAAGTACCGTCAGTGCATAAAGCGTTAAAGAAATAAATAATTTCTCTATTTATGTAGAACAATATTTTGGTGGCAACGATAAGTAATTGTTGGCTTATTACTACCCAACATTCTCGCACCGTATGAATTGCTTGCCTTCCATTTGTTGGCTAAGAAAGGAGCAACAGGGATTGTACCGTTAGCTGCTCAAAATCCTGATCGGAAATGCTTTTATTTTGAGGTTTTCTGTCCCTACATTTTTTAAACTCTTCTAATCCCAGCAAGATTCCACAAAGAACCAAAAATGGGCAACAGTTTGGATATTGATATTTATTAATTGTATTTACACGTCTCAATAGTAAAAATTAATAACTTTTCTTTTTAAAAAGGGATGATAAAATTATAATATGATAAGGATTCTGATTTCTTCAGTTAAATATCTCATAAAAATGTTCCTTACGTTCTATTTCCGAACAGTCATAGATGGGTAGAAAAAAATCTAGACAACTAATTGTCTGTACTAATCACTAATTGTCTGGTGAATTTGGACCACAGTTGGGGAAATTTGCACTTGAAATTATCTACAATTTAGTTTCAACTTGTGCAATTAATTATAATTTCAATTATAGACCGTAAACAATTCGTGCAGTATTTTATCTGCAAACAACACCATTTCGCTCTTTTGTGAAATTTTGTACTTGAATGTGTGTTATTACAATCAATTATATACCATTAAATTATAATTACATTGTAGATAACAGCATAAAAAATTTGCCCATCTGTAGTCTGTAGATATGCATATACCTAGACATATTGAAATTAATCCTTTATATCATGAATCTATTCGTGAAATAATATATATACATTGACCTAGACGAATGTGGCAATCCCAAACATTTTTTTCTGTCTCATACATTTTAATACTCCAAAATGCGTTATTACAGTGGCAAAAATAAATGGCACCTTACGCCTATTATGAGGATTCTAATGATATGAAATACCATGCATTAGTTTTTGAGGTAAGACAATTGCTAAAATCATGCAAATTATGCAAAATGCAGCTTGCAGTGCCACTATTTGGGTGATCTAATCGGTAACATGTAATGTCAACAACTTATTATCTGGATATTTATTAATTGACTACCACATTTCTAGTTTAGCATAGAACTAACAAAGCGAAATATGTCCAAGCGAAAAATGTCTAAGCGAAAAATGTCCAAGCCAGGAATCGGAAAACACTTGGAAAAGCGCACCGCGTGCTCCATCATTTAAGCTATGAGGACGATGCCCACCTTAGCATTCTCTTTCATTTTGTTGGTAAGGCTGCAAACTACAGAAGAAGATGGAAATGTCCATATGAGCACACAAATCTATAGAGTAACAGGAGACACGCAAATAGACGCAGCATCTATTCAATAATTTAAAGCATATTTTCACTACTGGTAATTAATTTAAAAATTAATTATTATTAAACTTATTATCTAACTGAATCTGAAGTTCGATAAAAATCCGGGAAATAGTCTTTGAGATAGAGTTATTGCAGAAATCGTGAGAAATACTGCGTAGTAGTACCACTTGTTGGGTGATTTACGACAAAATGTGAAACGTCAATTTATGTCAAGGACTTACTAAATGTGATGTTTGATGAAATTCAGTAGATTGACTCCTTCTGGAAATCGAGCCAGTGCAAAAATCGTAAAAAATACAGCATAACAGCGCTATCTGTTGATCCATTTACAAAAAAAAATGTGAAAATCGTCAATTAATATCAAGGATTTATGGAACATGAAGTTTAATGAAAATCCGTGTATTTCTTCTAGAGACTGAGCTATCGCGGAAAGCGGGGAAAATGCTGCATAGCAATGCCACCTGTTGAGAGGTTCACACAAAATATTAATCAGCTTAAATTTACACTGTTAAAAAAATTCTGAAATTCACGAACTTTTTTTTCCTGAATTTCGCAGAAAAGCTCCCTTTTAACAACAAAAGAGTATTTTCCGTTACAAATCACAAAATTCCACTACATTTCCTGAAAATAACGAAACGGATGGACATAAAACAAAAAACGAAGACACTCTGTTGCGTGGGGGGGGGGGGGGGCTCCATGGCCGAGCGGTCAATGCACCACACCGCCAATCGCCTGCGAGCGCAGATTGTGGGTTCGAGTCCCGGCGCCATGGAATAATGAAAACATAAAAAAAATCCTTTCAAATTACATTTTTATTGTTTATTTTTCTCTTATTTCTTATTAAAAAATCTTTTTATTTATTAGCCAAAAAATAAATAAAGAAATAAATAAATAATGTACGACAATTTCAAAAAATAGTCTATATATATATATATATATATATATATATATGGGTGATTCTCAAAATAGGGGACAATTTATGTCTTTCGGCATACAAACAAAATTGAGAGGTTTTCTGTCATGTTTTTATATTTAGATATGTTTGTCTTAATATTATTCATTATTTGCACTCAAGAATTACTCACTTTTTAGTTAAAAACACCTTAAAATAACAGAATAAATGTTCAAAATGTCATTAGCATGGATGTCCATAGCAGCTGTGCCTTGTGTATACTAGCTTTTTCAAGAGTTAATATCATGTTTATAAAATAAAACAAATGTTATTCTTTCTTTAAATTAATAAAGGAGAGGATTTATCCAATAAATTTCTTTTTAAAAATAAAATTATAACATATAAAAAAAGAATTAAAGTTTGTCCTCCATATTCTATTTTCAAAACAAGGTCATACTATAACAGCTGGTTATTAATCAAAATTTCATTTTCACATATGACAATACTTTGAAAATATTAAGTTTCTCCATGGCAACAAGTAGCCATTTTATCCCAGCCTGAAAATAGAAGCATGTATTGTATTTTAAGAATAGAAGTTGAATATTAGGGGCGTACATCAATTGTATGTCATTAGAATGGATAATAATTTTCATGTTTATTTTATAATTAAAATTTTTATTTTACTTATTTGCATAGGACTTTTGTGTTTTAAAAAGCTCCAGAAAGGACTATTGCATTGTGATTATATTATGGCTCATAATCTTATTTAAATTAAAATTTGTCATTAGCATGGACAAATATCAGTGTCATTAGCATGGTTTTTCTGTCCAAGCTAAAGACTCCTATGTGCATAAATGTAACCATTGCTTATATTGTATCTTTTATAAAGTTTAATTTTACATATAAATTTAGGTATTACATTTATTATCCCTAAAATATGCATTAAATCTGTCAGAAAATCACTAAGACAGCTTCTTACATTGTTAGTGTCAGAATGTTGCTCATGTAAACAAAGTTTGCTCTTTGGTAATGTTTTTATTCTCCTTATATGTATATATGTAAAAATGGAAACCATTTGCTGAAAAGGAAGGCTAATAAATATAGAAAAAAATATTTAAACAAGAAGAAAATAAAAATTTCTTAATATATTTATTCCATGCAATTTGTTTTGTCATTAGCATGGCTCAAAAAATACTAATTATTTTTTTAAGTTAATTTTTAAATATTTAGCTCTGCTGACTACATGTAAAGTATACCTAGTACTATATTAACAACACCTATGTTTTTCAGAAATTTTGCTAACAATAATTTTTTTAAGATTTCACTTTTGAAATTGTCCCCCATCTTGAGAATCACCCATATATATATTGTAAAAAAATTTTTAATAAAATAATTTTCATTCATTCATTCAAAAAAAAAAAAAAAAAAAAAAAAAAAAAAAAAAAAAAAAAAACAGTGGTTTTAAACAGTGATTTTTTTTATTTAAACTATTTAAAAAATTAAAATTGATTTTAAAAAATAATAAGTATTATGCATCAATCTAAAATAAAATAAAAAAAACCTCTTACAAACATTCTAAGTAATATATTTGAAAGGAAATCTTTAAAAAGCACAACAGATTTTCCCACTAACTCATAAAAGACATACTTTGTACAGTCCAGTATCAGCAACTTTGGCTCAGCTCGTAAGGATTTGTTCCGCGTTCTGAATGTCCCGAGTTCGATCCTGAGGACGGCGTGAACTAAATTATACAAAATAATAATTAAGTAAAATAACATAGCAGCTTAAAATCCCTCGGTGATTTCGAATTCTTTGAAGATTAATCGACACATCAATTAAAAAAATTATATTAAATTATTACTATTAAAAATCATACTTTGTAACGGAAAGTTGCTGATTCTTAAACCGGAGTTTTCCCTTCTTGTATTTCCCACAACGGAAAATCTACTAAAGTAACGGTAAAAGTTCGGCTACTTTGCTGCCGGTAGTTTCACCTGGAATTCACAGATTTATTTTTAACAGTGTATATCAGGGACAAACAGAATATATTTTTTATTAAATTCCGTGCATTATTAGTTCTAATGATAGAGTGCCCACAAAATTTTTGTCACATATATACATCTATACAGGCTCACTGACACACATTTTGTAAAATAAAAGATGCTTTTTTGGTTTCTCTTACCCGTAAGACATCTAAATCCTTCATAAACCGGAATTTGAAAATTTTCACGAATCCATTACTTTTTTCTTGTAAAGATAGAAGAAAGTAAAACTATACAGAGCACGCGGTTAACAAACACCACTAAAAACAAACCATAACATAATATACAACTCTGTACAAAACTCCCAGATAGTAGTGAAGGACGTCACTATTCCTAGACGAAAGATCACTGTAAAACATTTGTGCTACGTTACTCCATAAAATTGGTGGCAGCTACGACTTAAATTTTACAGAGTAATTTTTCACTTATATAATGGTGTAATTTAAACATATATTACTGGTGTAACTTCGCAATGTTACGCCAGTTATATCGGTTAAAGTACTCCACAAAATTGGAGGCAGCAAGGCTGCCACCAATTTTATGGAGTAACGTTACACAAATGTTTTACAGTAATGTTGAAATGGGAAATAAGTTAAAGTGTTTTTAAAACTGTGAATAATCACAAAGTGTATTTTAATCACTTTAGTGTATTTTAGATAATCTTACATATATGTACTTAAGAAGATTTTTTTTACATTTTATTTGTGCTTCATATAAATTTTAATTATATGTTGATATTAGTTGGTATTCAACGATATAGTGATTTAAGGTTGATGACAGACCCCAGACAATCAAAAGTGGGGGAATATTGTTGTTTTTACATTTGAAAGCTTCTAAAGTGCTTTTTCAATACAGTAGAGTACCGCTATTCCGAACAAATAATATTTTACTTAAAAACAGAAGAAAAAAATGTTTGTAAAAAATGTACATTTATTACATACAAAGAAGTTAAATACAGACATATATAGAGCCTAAGCTTCATGAAGACGACTAAAACCAAATTAGAATGAAAGCTGGTAATTTACAATAGACGTCGACTCCATTTTTTACAATTCTGTATAATATTTTTTTAATCGCTGCTTAACACTGAAAATAACTAATTTACACACACTTAAGAAGCAAAGTCAGTGATTTTTTTTCTGCAGAAGAACACTAAATTGACTAAATAACTTGTTTTTATTTTCATCGTTGATTCAGATTTATGTGTGGAGAAAAAGAGCACGTATTGCTATGGTACTATAGTTATTTTTATTTGAAGAATATGTTATATATTAGCAGATAATTTTAAGTTAATTAGTTAGAAATAACAGAAACTGTTCATCACGAGCCGATCAACGTTGTATATAGCTGACACTAGCAGATGCCCTGCACTTAATTTAAGCCATAACAAGTCAAAACGTTGATTATTATTCACGAAATTCGCCTATTCCGAATTCCCGCTAAAACGAACAGTGTTCGATTTGTCTCAATTTGTTCGGAATAGCGGACTCCGTCTGTAGTTGTATGTTTTATTCCTAAACCAATTTTCATTTTTCCGGTTTTTAAGAACAACAGCCACTCTACCACAAATTAGCTCAAATTTTCTCTCGTAAAAATCCCTTTTCTATGAATAAAGAACTGGCGAATAAAAATGAAGTGTTCACATCTCTACATTTCATAAATTTTAAAATTTTGAACGTATTAAAAGATTAAGGCTAAAATTTATAAGACAGGTAAATTTTGAAACCTCTGTTTGGTTAATTTTCACACGCCCTATTAAAAAAAAAATATATTGCGTAAGTGCTTGAGGCAAGGAGACAAGACTGAAAAAAAGATTAATTTAGAAGCGAGTATCAGAAAACGATAAAGATGGTGCGAGAAAAACTATCTTAATTGCGGAATGCAACTTTTACGACAAAATTTTTCTTAAGAGTTAAGGAGTACGTTATCATTAATTTGCATTTCAAGTTTCTAATGGAAGTCGCAAGCCTTGAAATTTAGTTTATTTTGAAAAATAGTTTTTCAAAGAGTTGATTTGAAACTTTTTAGGCTGATGTACATCAGGCTAAAAGGACTAGGAAATGAGATAAACACATTAAGCAATTAATAATAAACCGTCTTATTAGCAAAACTTTATTTAATCGTGAAAATAATAAATACATTTTCCCTTTCACATAACCGTTAACATTACATTATATGATTCTTTATATTTTTACAGGCTTATATTATACATATCACATAGTACATACTACACCTTCGTATATTATTCTTTTCTGATATTATTACTTGCAGCCGTCTTACATGCTTAAATTTATACTTTTATTTAAATGCATTACATACAACAAATTTCCATACATATCATAGCTATAACAACCTGTGTTTTAACATTTAGCATGTGCATAACATAACACAAATGTTAATCCACGTGCTTCAACATTTAAAAGTACTAATGGCTAATAAGGGGTGGGAGAAATCTTCCATAATCCTGTTGGCGGATAAATCTATTGATTCTTTCAACGACAAAGCACTTGCTTTCGTAGAATTTTAAAATGATTAGATGAAATCAGATTTTAAAAACAAATTTCTTTTTAAAATATGCAAAAGCTCTTAACGTATTAAATGGAAAAAATTCATTCTAACATTCTAGATCCAATAAAGCACACTTGTTTTAAATTAACATATTTTTTACTGTAGAATACTACGCAAATCGTATTCTACACTATCCGAACCCAAACGTTTTGCTTAAAGTGAAACCTAATAGACCCCCCCCCCAAAAAAAAAAAAAAATAAATAAATAAATAAAAATAAAAATAAAAAAATTCGTGAACCCATACATAGGACCACACACATTCGTGAGCCAAACCAGATTCATATAAACCCGAAATCGAGTGGACTCAAAATATTCCGCTCCAGTAGGATTCTACATGATCCAAATCAAATGGGCCCCACCAGTGGCCGAGAGGTACGGACCTCTCAACTGGTAGACGGCAGGTGCTGGGTTCGAACCCGATCGCGGCTGTCGGCCTAACCGTTCGGAGTTTTCGTGGTTTTCTTCGAACCTTGCGTAAATACGGGTTAGGTTCCCTTAGAAAGACCCCCACGAAGGGCACTCCCCCCTAGTCCTATATCCCTAGCGCAGATAATCGGACGACAAAAATAAACCAAACCAAACCAAATCAAATGATTCTGCATCGAAACAGAAACCCAAACTCGAATGCGATTCATATCAAATCGAAACCGAAAAACATCCGAAATATTCAAATTCGAATGCAAAGAAAATGAAAATTTAAACCTTAATAAAATGTCAATGAAATTCATATTTTAATAAATTAAATGATATTGCATATTTAAACTTCTTTATGGCTTTTACACATCTGTTTATTTAATAACTTTTAAAATCTAAAGTGTTTAAAGTATTTAAATCTAATTTTTTTCTTTTAATTCTCAACTCTTGCAACTTCCTTTATTCCTCCAAAAGTTAATTGCGACTCTGTATCTTAGAGTGGAATGTTGTTATTTTCATATTATGCTAAGATTTTCCCAGATCTTAATTTATGTGAAAACTTTGTTTAATGTATTTCGATAAACATAAAAGAAGTTTCATAAATAATTCAGTCGAAAGGAAAAAGTTTAGGCTAAAAAAAGTTGCATCGTAGTGCTTTAGGATGTAAAAAAGCTGCCGAAAAAAATATTGTTACATGAATATTATTGGTTTCTGTTGTAAAAAGAAAAAAAAAAAAAAAAAAAAATCCGTAAAGATTTTTTGTTGTGTTACACGATAAGTTGCTTTTTTATCTGAAATAATACATACATATATATATATATATATAGTGTGTAGGTAATATATATATATATAATAGTAGATAAGGTAATATATATATAGTGTAGGTAATATATATATATATATGTGTGTGTATGTGTGTGTGTGTGTGTGTGTATTACATTAATTTTACTTCTTAACAATGAAAATACTTGCCGAAGTCAATATTTCACTATATGTTTCTCAATTATTCAGTTTGCCTACACACTTTTTTATCCAGGTTTTGCATTTTAAGCACAAAATTGTCACAGATTTTTTTTTCCATTCAACCAGAAAATTATATCGTCTTATAATTTATGATAAAAAAAAATTAGTTAGGTTGTTGTCTTCCTACTGATGTTATACCAAATTGAGAAAACTTTCAGTACAAAAATGTTTTCTCGACATGTTTTCTCGACACCCTATTTAGTTTTTCGGCCAATTTTATCTTATAGTACCGTGACATATAAATTTTTATAATAAATTTTCATAAACTTTGTCATTTATAACGCTTAACTTTTTAAAAACAGACATAGATTTCTAGTATGTATACTGCATAACAATACATTTTGCTTGCATCTATGAAGGATAATAACAATCGTGAGTGATTTATCGGTGTGTATTAGTAAATGGAAAATCCTTTGTAAAGAGAATTCGGACTCCATGAGTAGAACATAACTCATATTTATCTTTTTTTTTACTGCTCTGTTTGAGATTCGGCCTTTTTACTATAATGCGAATACAAAAGTAAAAAAAGAATAAAAAAACGTGTACGATAAATTATAAAAAAGAATATAATAATATGATAAGTTTTAATAAAGAAAAGTTGTTAAAAACCCTAATTTTGATTTTTTTTTTTTTTTTTTTTTTTTTTTTTTTTTGTATGCGTGTGTTTTGATAATATCCAAGAAGTAAATTACCTACTATTACAATAACATATTATTTTATACAAAATAGCATATAAAGCCTTTATCGAAGAAAATTAGGTAGTACCAAGTAGTACTATTTGCTGCATTTGCAGCAAATAACTGTTTCGTTTCCAAATTTTTTCTTCAATGCGACAATTCTTAAGAAGTTGTCCATTCTATCTAATTGAAGGAACCTTATTTGTGGATTCGAAAATGCCATTTACTACTTTTTTGTGTACTATTCGTATACTTTTAAACGTTAGTTCAGTATAGCCTTTTATCATATCCTTTAATCAGAATTTCAGGACTAAAGATTAGTTTTAATCATGTAAGAACAACAGTACAGTATTCAAAATTATTAACATATATGAGGACGAGTGTTTCAAAAATCGCCTTAAGAAAAAAAAAAAAAAAAAAAAAAAAAAAAAACATTAATTTATTTTACTGAACTTGCATCGAAAAAGTATTACAATCTGCGAAAAAATAGTTTTATCATATATTTATGGAATTGTAATCTTTTGATTTGCATTGAACACTAATAAGTGCAATCAGAGGTTTTTTGCAATTAATCAAAATCTGATTTTTTGAATAAAGCGAGTTTTGAAACTTACATCCTCATGTACCGTAAAATGGGGTGAATCGGAACACTTTTCAACTTTAACGTTAAAAAAAAAGCAACAACTGATTTTTTAATTTTTTAATTTTTCTACTAGAAACTTCGGTCTTGTTTTGTTCTTTACTTTTTAAGCAAAAACGAAAATTTTTTATTGTTTATATATAAATTATTTAAATTTTTAATGGTGTTCCGATTCACCCCGCAAATAGGGGTGAATCAGAACAAATGCTATAATCTTTATTTATTCCCATTCAAACTTTAATAGGGTTAATAAAAACAGATAATAATGATAAAGGAGGAATAGGAACACGTAGTTACTGTGAAACCAAGCCTTTATTTTATATACAAGTAAACATATGCCTTTTTAAAAATTAGAAAGCAACTTTTAAAACAAGAAAAATTAAAATTTATTTTAAGAAATTATATTCGAATTGGAAATGTAGAATTTAATGCAAATTTAGCCCTGCTATGTATTATCCTTTACTAGTAATCATTGGGTAAGTGAATCTATTGAGTAGCCCCAATCGCTGCATGTATTAATACGATCTACTTATACGCCCTCATCCCCAGCCCATAATACTTTTTGCATCCCTCTCTTTTTTAATTGGTTTTTCATTTTGAGATGTTTGTGTAATGTTGTGGATGCCAGAGAATAATTCTGTACAGTTTTTCTAACTAATTTGCTATTTTAAAAGTCTTTTATTGTATGTTCTTTCTAATCACTCTCAAAAAAACTTCCGTCTTTTCACAGAAAATGCACTGGCAGCACTGCTGCCAGAAATTGTCTGTATATTGACGATTTTCTGTTTATTTTTTTCTCTGTCAAAAGAGGAAAAATATCCGTCACTTGAAAAAAGTTTGGAAAAAATCAATGCGGAAGAGGCGGGGATCGAACCAAGGACCCCAGGATTACCAGACCAACGCTAATCCACGGCGCTACGGCTGCTCATGATGATTGTGCGTTAAAATAGAACTCTTCATTTCATATGGTGTGGGTTGGTGTATTTCGTTAAAAAGCTTTTAATTATGCAGTTAATCTCGGAAAGATTTCATCTTTAATGAAACTGTGGCTGGGTTTTTTTTACGTTTAGTATTAATATAGTATAAAAATGTGAATTTTAAATATATTACGTAGAATGTTAGAGAAAAAACATGGATGTTCTATTTGTGAGAATTTTTGAACGAATAAAGAAAGTAATTGTTATTTATTTTTAAATTCGAAAACATTTTTGTCTTTTAAAACTAAATTAGACATTTTAATCAATAGAATATTTTTGTTTTTCATTTTAAAAATAAATTCGAACTTATTACTAACAGACCCAATGCGCATGCGTGCTGGATAGAAACGGAAACTTTTCCTCATTTTTCGACGCTCGGAATGAACTCACAGAACAAATACGTTTTCTGGGAGAACAGAAATTATTTGTGAAAAAATAACGATAACTTAGTGTATATTGACGAATTTTTCTGACAGTGATGTCTGTTGGATTAGGCGTTGACTTTTTTGTTTGACCAAGCAATTTTTTGGCACCCTTAAACTCTTCAAGTAATTAGAACAAACAAAATACTGTTACAATACACATTCATACATATGTTTTCATATATTACATGAAACTAAAATTGTATAGAAAAATTAACCATGAGAGAAAACGTGTTCCGAATCACCCCGTAAATCTTAAATCTCTGATGTTTCAAGCCATTTTTCATTTTTTTATTATCTAGTTTAGAAATAAGTAGAATTTAATACAGAATATAGTTAACAAGACTATCATTAATTAAAAATCCCTCTCTTAGGGTCAGAATACGAAAAACACTGTAGTTACATACAAAGTTTTGAAGACGTTGGAAAATTGAGGTTTTTGAGAATCCTCTTGAAGTTTTTTTATATACCCCAGTAGTTGTGAAAACATGTCAAAACTGAATTTCCCAACTCTTAATGTTACAACCTTTTTATAAAAAATTTGGCAACTAAAAATATCATCACATATATTTATAATGAATTTATTTGTATGACTGGGAAGTTTCGTCCCTACTTACCCTGCTGTTCCTATTCACCCCATTTTACGGTATTCATCAGAGGTAACACTGTTTACTTAGAAATGCTTTTTGTTACACAATTAAATAATAGTTTAATTATAATGAATCCTCTTTAAGTAAAAAATGCCTTGCATAATAAATATTTTCTATTTCTCGGGAATTTAAACTTTTATCAACATATTTTAGCCCTCTTCATAATCAAGCTTTCTTTTCATTCTGTATATTATACAATGCTTTTGCGTGGGTGTGCATGGATAATTCCCGTTTTGTCATTGAGATCTATGTGTTATGTATACCTTTTGTGTTAATTTAGGATGTTGTATAGATTTTTGTGATTGCCCTCCAGAGTAACGTGCCTTATCTTCTATCGTTTTTTGAATCAAAGTGTTGAGAGATGCGAAACAAAATATTCCTCTTTCCTTTATTTTAGTTTTAAAAAAAGTGAAATGAGAGGGGAAATTCTTCAAGCATGTATTATGTTTGAAAATTTATCTACCTAATAATCTTAAAATATACAGGATAATATTGCATGTTATTTTTTCATCATGATCTGCATTAAACAAGAAACAAAGAATTAATTTAAGTATTAGATATCATAGAATTTAAACGACATATTAATTTACATTTTTCTTAACCCTTTCGGGTCCGATTTTTTTTAATTCTTAGAAAAAAATACTTTCATTTTAATAATGTTAACACTAGCTATGCAAATGAATTAATTAGTGTTTGAAGAATATTTCATTGTCTCAAAGATAATGAATGTTGTTGTTTCGCATACTAATCAATTAATATTCATATGAAAATAGGCTGAGGAAGAGTTTTTGGACATGTTTAGAAAATATTGTATTACAACAAGATTTAATTTATATTGCAACTTTCTAATACTTTTTGCTCTTTATTACATATGATTCTTTCAGGAAAGTAATTTTAATTTGAAATTTTAAATTTGAAATATATGTTTAAAATAAAAGAATTGCCAACCGGGCAAAGAGAATTAAGCAAATAATAATTATTATTATTACTAAAAGCCTGGACAAAAATGATGTCATATAGTGAATACATAGGTACATACTCACATTACTACATGTAAATATAAGCAAAAGTATTTCTTAATACAAAATAATACTCCATTAAAAGACATGTACTGTTAATAGTATACCAGACTCGAAAAAAGTTAATACTTGAAGTAAAAATTACCAGAGCAACTGAACTGCAATTCAGTCGTTTTAAGTCGTGGAGGGAGGAAAAATCAAAATTATCAACATATATGAGGAAGACAGCTTCACAAGTCGCCTTATCTAAAACTTATAAAAACTGAAATAAATTTTCTCTATTAATATATTATAATGGCGAGCCAATATCAAGAAAGCATTACAATCTGAAAAAAAAGTTTTATCCAGTGTTGCCAGTGATGTACTTTTTTTAATTTCGGACTTATTGATTGGCACAATTTTTTTGAAACGGTAAAATTATTTTGTTCTCACTGAAGTTAAATAAGATATTTTAATAAGGCGCATTTTATCATTTCAAAAAAATGGTGTCATTTAGGAATTTGAATTTAAGAAAAGTAGGCCATCCGGCAACACTGGTTTTATCGTGTATTTATGATACTGTAATATCTTGGTTTATAATGAAAACTAATGGCTTCAATCAGAGGTTTTTTTTTGCAATGTTCAAAAATTTGATTTTTGATTAACGTGATTTTAAAATGTACATCCTCATATATTCATCAGAAATAATACGAATTGCCTAGGCATGCTCTCTGGTATACATTTATATAAAAAAATAACTATAATGAATCCTTTTTATGAAAATAATCCCTTGCAGCAATAAATATTTTCTATTTCGTGATAATTTCAAAACTTTTATCAACATATTTGGACCCTTCTCATAGTCAGGCTTTCTTTTTTTACTGTATATTAAACAATGCTTTTGCGTGGGCACGTGCATGGATAATGTCCATTTTGTCATCGAAATCTATGTTTTATGTATACCTTTTGTGTTAATTTAGGATGTTGTATGCATTTTTGTGATTGC
Organism: Maratus speculifer; assembly: GCA_964019185.1. Lineage (NCBI taxonomy): Eukaryota > Metazoa > Arthropoda > Arachnida > Araneae > Salticidae > Maratus > Maratus speculifer. Next base: position 241,532,740 of record OZ025296.1, read on the forward strand.
CTTCTAGCGTAACGTGCCTTATCTTCTAAAATTTTTTTGAATCAAAGTGTTGAGAAATGAAGAGCAAAATATTCCTCTTTCCTTTGTTTTAGTTATATAAAAAGGAAAATGAGATCAAAAAATCTTCAATTATGTATTGTGTTTGAAAATTTATCTACCTAATAATCTTTAAATATTCAGGATAATATTGCATGCCAATTTATTTTTTCATCATAATATGCATTAAACAAGAAACAAAGAATTAATTTAAATATATATCATAGAATTTAAACAACACTCCAGTCTATAGTTTTCCTAGTACAGTCGGATATCTTTAATTCGAAATCGGATAATTCGAATCTTCGCTTAATTCGAACTAAACATGAAGTCCCAAAATTTTCAATCACAGAATAATGTTACAAATTATCATTTATTCAAACGAATTTCCTCTTGACATCGTTTAATTCCAACTAACGAGAATTCCGATTTTTTATTTTTCCTTACTTTCTCACGAACTTTAAATCCATGAAATAACTTTTTTTTTTTTTCATTTTTGTCAGAATTGTTCTGAACTAATATAATATAGTCCCATGCATTTTATAACCGTTTTCTTTGTGCCCCGTCTTACCATCAATGACATTTCCATCCCTTCTTCCATTATGCTTGTTACTAATCTCTAAATTTGTTTATGTATTTATATCTTTTAATTTAATATTAAGTCATATTCTAATCATAACAGACGAAATAAATTTAAAAAGTTCTAAAACATCAATTCCTTTGTAATAGTACCCCTTTATTCCTGTTTTCTTTTCATATTTTCCGTAATTCGAACTCTGGATAATTCGAACATTTCTTGTGGTCCCAACGAGTTCGAAATAACGAGAGCCGACATGTATTTGAAGCGAAAAATACCAGAAAGACTGAAGTGATGTTTAACCAGTGTTTACGAAAAGGAGCTAATTGACGAATAGTTAACAAATCACAATGGAACTGTGGAATATACTATACAGGAATACATTATTATGTAATAGGTTGTTGCCTGGTGCAATATGATAAAGTTAAAATTATTTTCAACGTTACAGAACACCAGAATATTCGTATTCCAAGCATACCGGTTTCGGTAGCATATAGCATACCTTCCTCAGTGCCGATTGAGTGATTTGAACTTTTTCGCCCGCAGGCGGAAGAAAAGATTAACAAGCTTACTGTCCATATGAGGAATGAAGTTGCTGACCCAATCTCCCCCTCTGATGAGGCTTCGCTGATTGGGTTGCTCAGCAATTAAATGAGCAAATCCTATAGAAACAATGCCCGTTAAAGCTAGAACTATAAGTAATAGGTTGTTGCCTGGTGCAATATGATAAAGTTAAAATTATTTTCAACGTTAGAACATCAGAATATTCGTATTCCAAGCATACCGGTTTCGGTAGCATATAGCATACCTTCCTCAGTGTCAACTTTATAATACATTATTATGTCTTATCATATTTCATGCGAGTATCGTTATAGAGGTGAGATACTAACATTTTATCAAAAGATAAATCTACTTCATGTGCGCAAAATTCCGCCTTATTTAAAAAGAGTTTTATGTAAGAAAATAGTGGTGCCGAAGAATTTCCTGGTTCGGAAATTCCAGGATTCATACGAATCCTGCTTAAGATTAAATTAACAGAAGAGATTGTCACAAATGACGGCTGTTGTTTGTTTACTTCTGTGTTTTCTTTACTGTGCCCGGTCTGGGACACCTAATTTTAATTCCAAACTCGCGAATGGCACCAATAATATTTTAGTAATGTTTTGCTTTTACAACAAAAGCTTAAATTAAGGAATTCAAAAAAAAAAAAAAAAAAAAAAATTCGTTTGTAAATTCCGGTGTCAGTCGATAATTTCTCATTTTACTACAAAATTTGCCCATGCCGGAAAGGGTTAAATTGTCCTTTTTGTGTACTCTTCTTAAAAGATGTTTCTTTTTTTTCCTTTGTTCTCAAAACATTTAAAAAATCTATGGTTTTTTTAATGCTTTGTGTTTTAAAATCTGACGAACTGTAAGTAAGATGTATAGACTGCATCAAAAAATAAGCATATGTTTTAGAAATATATTGAGAACTAATAAAACTAGTTGGATGTGCAAATCCCAAAACTTTCTTCTATCGCATACGTACATTTTTATATTTAAAAAATCGTGCAAAATGTAGATGTAGTATAGCAGTGCCACCTATTGGGCAGTTCACACCAAAACCTTATCAGTGGCAATGTATCTCAAGGTATTGCGGAATCTGAAGTTAGGTGAAATTCTGTGCATTAGTTCTTGAGATATAGCTATCATGAAAATCATGAAAGAGGTGGCATAGCAGCGCCACCTGCAGGCCAATTTACACCAAAACTTAATCAGCGTCTATGTATATCAAGGTCTCACAGAATCTGAAGTTTGGTGAAATTCTGTGTATTAGTTCTTGAGATATAGCAATCATTAAAATCGTGAAAAACGTAGTATAGCAGCGCCACCTGCAGGCCAATTTACACCAAAAACCAATAGGCACTAACTCATATCAAGGTCTAACTGAATATAAAATTTTATGAAATTTCGAGCATTAGTTTTTGAGATAGAGCGCCCCACAAATTTTTTGTCACATACAGACAGACAGACATTTGTTAAAATAGTCAAAACGTGTTCATGACCTTCTAAAACGTATAAATCCGTCGAAAACCGGAAGTCGAAAATTTTCATGAATCCAATAGTTTCTTCTTGTAAAGATAGAAGAAAGTAAAAAGACATATCCTTTAAGAAGAGCACTCAGGAAAGTGAAGTTAAAAATATTAAGTTCCTGGGGATATATTTTAAATGTAAGAATTCATCAAACGCTCATAGACTTAACATTACAGAGGACAATTCAGAAGCTGAGTGAATGCACCCTTAAAGACAGTGCAGACGACTTCCGGCAAGTTGGGTGTGTACAGTGCACAAGCTAGGACATCCACCCATGCGACTGGAGCCACAGCATAAATTTTAATGAAATAATTAACAATTTTTTCAGACGATAGTAAATAACATGAAATAAAATTAAACAATTTTATTTGAACATGTTTAATTTGATTTAAATAAATAAATTATTTTTATAATTATTTTAAAATTAAATTTATTGGGGCTACCGCCACCTGTGTAAGAATTAAAAAATTATGAATTATCAATCTGGATTTATTAATTAAAGGATAAGTTGTTTTCAAAGAAATGTTAAATGAAACCCTCTGTGCTATCTGCGATCACATTTACCCTTTTTTTTTTTTTTTTTTTTTTTTTTTTTTTACTCTGAAAATACAAACAGGAAAACAATAATTTCTGTATTGGACTAAAATTGTAAAATACTTGTCTTTAAACTCAGCCAATCTTAGTTTAGTATTAGTGTTTGCATAATAGTCTTGTACCTTTTTATTTTTTAATTTATTTTGAAAACCTGTTTAAAAATTATTAAGATTATTCAGATTATATGAAAATATTTCTCTATAATATGTTTCTGAATTTACCTATCACTAAATTTGATGGTTTTATTTCTTTTATATTTTAATAATTATTGTTATTCATATTTCAATAGTTTCTTGTTTGTGTTTATAAAAGGATTTTAAGCACTTTTCTGAAATTTTTGTCTAAGATTATATCATGATACTTATTTATTTATTAAAAATATGCAAACCTGTAACTATATAATATAATTATTTTATCGCAATTCACTTGCTACGTAAACGCATCTTAATTGCTGCAATTTTCATTTTGAAACTAAATGTAATGCTAGTTTAAAATTATTTAATGAAATAATTACATGAATTTAAACGAATATTATATTTCACGAAAGTATATATTACTAAATTCACAAGACATGAAAATTTAAGTAATAACGTTCTTATTAATTTATTTATTATTTTTAATTTAAATAAAAGTCTTTTTATGATTTTTCCCTTTGTATAATGGGTTATTTCTAATTTCAATTATTGCAATTTTATAGAATAATAATAATTAATGTTAAATTAAAAAAATCAAAACTGCTGTTACTACAGAAAACTTAATTAAAATATCGTCAGGGGTTTTGTCTATCGGTTTCGTTTTTTTCACTCATATATCCTGTTCTAAGTAACGCAACTAAATCTTGCTCAAAACACGTAGTTGTCATGTGGCTATTGGCGATCATAAATCTGCACCGAATACTTTTATGTAGGATTACATTTCACACGAATTTGAAGATTTCCTGCGGTTAAAATCTGTCGTCATCATTTTTCGATTCTTGAAAGTTATTTTTGGAACTAAAAAGCTTTCGTAAATGTATCCAATAAGATGCAAAAATAAAGCACGCTCAGTTAAAGAAAAGTGCGAAATTTTATCTCTGAAAAAGGATAGAAAATAATTACTACTATGCTTTTTCTGCATAGTCGCAGTAAAATTCGAAAAATAATTGTAGTGAAATTTTTTGGAACAAGACTGAATTGGTAATTATTTTCGCTTTAGACATATTTCCGTGATATCAGTTTTTTTTTCTTTCGTCGGATCCATGAAACATTTGAACTTCAATTCCAAACTAATATTTACTGAAATATTTACAGGTTTTTTTTAGGTGAGTTCGTAATTATATAAATAGATAGCACCTATATTCGCCATTCAGTCCGTCCGTTCGTCTGTCCGTCCGTCTGTCTATCCGTCCGTCTGTCTATCCGTCCGTCCTCATATACTAAAGCAAAAATTACCTAACCATTTGAAATTTAAAATACATAATTTTGCCGAGTAATTTCAAATTTCATGAAGATTAGATGTATAGTTTAATTACAGGGGCAATCAAAATTATTCTATTTCATTACGGCCAACGGGAAAAGATAGTTTCAAGTGCATTTTAATGATGTTATACTCTTTCGAACGTAATAAAATGTATATACTTCCATGAAGCATATACTAAAATATGCATTCTCTAAAATGTACTACTAAACTAATATATTACTATACCTTACTTGATTAATTGACAATTCCAAATGCTATTCAAGTATTCTTTGTGCCAAGAAAAAAGTTAATTTTTCTTCTCTCAAAAAATTCTGTATTATTTTATATTTTCTTTTTTCATTTATATATTTTTAATGAAAACCTGTGAATTGCCGATTTTTCATGACTCACTTTCTAATGAGAAAACCAATGACGTGAGATTAGTAAAATATCATTTCTCCTATTTTGTTACAAGAGGTAGATTCAGATTTTCTCTTGTTTTCCTCTATAAAAAGTCCCTATGTTGTATTTTTTTATTCTCTGCGTTTTATATATTACTTTTCTATAAAACTCTTTTCATAGCTTTCTTTTATTACTTTATCTGAATAGGATTTGTCCATCTATATCAGTAAGATGTTTTTAAACTCTCCTTCAATACTTTGTGTAAACAGCATTTGTCATTTTATATAATGTATAAGCATTATATATATATATGTGGTTTTGACAAAGTCTCTTAATGATTTCAAGCTTTTATGAAAAACTCAAATGAAAAGATACTAGTGTGGAAAGTAGTGAAATATTAGAATTGGGGAGAGGGAAGCACGTTTGAAAAAAATTTCAGAAAATCAACATATTTCTTACTTGAATTATATTTATTGAGTTTTAAATATTACTTGATAAAACAATGCATTTCTTCATCATATGAACCCTAAATTAAACATTTTCGAAAGAAATTAAATAATTTGTGAGGATTTAAAAAGTTGAAAGATTTTTGTTCAAACCTGCCCCATCTAGTCTAGGGGTAACTTTGAACAAACGAATACAATAAGAAAATATTGATCATTTTTATAAAATTTTACATATGTTACAGAAATATAAAGTAATATAAATAAATTTAAATAGTTACATTTTATTGAAATTACTAACTATTTTGTTATTTAACGAAGCTTAAATCGATCAAAGTTGATGTCAAAATTCATTGTTGATAAAAAACAGTGTCCCTAAAGTTGTGTTTGGTTGGGAAAACGTTTTTACAATATCCTTGAAATACACCAATGTGATATCTGATGCGTCTGGAAAATTAAAATTTTTCATTCGCTATTTTTTGAAGAGACCTGATATAATTCCGTTTTATTCGTTACGGTAACCAGAAATAATGTTTGGAAACCTGTTAAATCATGTATCATTATTTTGCATCCAGGATTTGCAATTATCCAATAAATGAATGCCTACATCAATTTAGATTTGAAACTTCCCATCACTGATAAATACAGAGGTTGAAACCTATGTGTGCAGTAAGAGGATTGTTAGCAGTATAAATCTATGTTCTTTGACATTCTCAATTAACCTCTTTTCACATTAAAAATTTTTTCAGAAATAATAATATTTAGATACATTAACAACTCTTTGCTTCATAGTTTTAAGTGTTCTCTTTAAATTATTTCAGTTATTATTTATCACCAGTTTATTCGGTGTTTTTTCGTTGTTCAATGGTGCCCCAACTTTTCTGTTCAAAGGTCCCCTATCACATGGAGTTCAACATTACAACGGTTTACTCAATTCGGCTGAAGAATTCGCATAAAACAAAGCTCGTAAACTAAAGATAACATACGAATTGAATATTTCCAACTGAGCGAAAACTTGCCGAGGCCGGGAATCGAACCCGGGTGCTTGGCTTACAAGGCCAATGCTTTAACTGTTAAGCTAACCGGTCTATAACCGGCTGGGATTTTTCGCTCAGATAACCTTATTGGTCTTGTAAGCCAAGTATCCGGGTTCGATTCCCGGCCTGGGCAATTTTTCGCTCAGTTGGAAATATTCAATTCGTATGATAACTTTACCAATTAGTTAGATTGTGTTAAAATAATAGTATATCTACGTATCCATCGTTCTATGGAGTTCCATTACCGGCGGCTTATTCTGCCGAGCTGTCTAAATGACAGACCAGATATTATGGCCACTAAGGTTATCTGAGCGAAAAATTCCAGCGGGTTATCGCCCGGTTAACTTAACAGGTAAAGCATTGGCCTTGTAAACAAAGTATCTGGGTTCGATTCCCGGCCTGGGCAATTTTTCGCTCAGTTGGAAATATTCAGTTCGTATGATAACTTTACCAATCAGTTAGATTGTGTTAAAATAATTGTATAAAGATAACATCTTTATTTAAGCATTGAACAATAAATTAAAATTTTAGGGATAGTAGTTTGTAAACAAAGATCTTACAACTTTATTTTCTTAAGTTCAGATTCAAGAGGGAGAAAAATACATATCTTGCTTAGCAGTTCTGTTGATACAAAACAGTACAGCTTTGTATAATTATTCCGCTGAAGCAGTAGAAATGTATTACTATATACATTTTTTAAAATAATTTATTTGAAGGAAAATATTTAAAGTGTTCGAAGGTGCCCCCAGTTCAAATGTGCCTCCCTCTCCCCTACATGTTGATATTTTTCGGGGTGGGGGGGGGAAGAGGCAATTAATTAACCTCTATATGTGCAACATTCCACCTCATGGCATATCCAGGCGATAATCGTCGACATTTTACTATAATATATATACTATATTGCCATTGATTATGGGACACTTGCGATTTTAGACATTTTACTAAATATCTAGAAAAATACATGAGGAATCATCTCGAAACTCTTAGTGTATAAACATAATAGTATATGTCATACATCTCCGTGAAGATTTTTTCCCGAAACTCCAAAGGGGACCGTCAACAAATTAAAAAAGAATGAATATCTTTTGAATAACCCTGTCAAAACTAATGTAGCAAAAGCGCTCAAACTCTAGATTGTGATTGAATGCCTTATTGTAATAAGCCTTGTTCATTTTTATGCAACTAGCATGCATACTCGCAGAGTAATTAAGGTTTTTATAAAAATGGTCCCAAATTTTTCCAAGTTTTTTCCTTATAATTTTCAGAGTTCTTAATATAAAATATTATTTTTTTCAGAAAATATGACAAACAACATTGCACACAGTACCCTGTAATCAGAATTAAAAAATAATGAAAATTGTATGAAAAATGAGTTGGTTTACTAAATAATTTTTTACTGCGCATGCGTCAACGATATCAAAATTTCATTTGCATATTATGTTAGCTAAATGTACAGAGCAACTTTTGTGAAAGTCACAAAATCATAACTTGAAAATTCTGACAATAATCGTCAATTGAATAAGTCGAAAATACGTTATTCTCAAAATGAAGCAAAAACAAGAGGGGTTGTATCCATATATTCATTGATTAGTGTCAATATAGAATACACAATATGGGATGTACTACTGCATTTGGATAAAATCCCTCATTTTTTTGCTTCATTTTGGAAATATGGATTTTGTCCTTTTTCTATAGACGATTACTTTCAGAATTTTCAAGCTATGATTTTGAGACTTTTACAAAAGTTGCTCTATAATTTAGCTAACATAATATGCAAATGAAATTTTGATATCTTTGACGCATGCGCGGTAAAAAATTAAATAGTAAACCTACTCATTTTTCATAGAATTTTTATTATTTTTTAATTCTAATTACAGGGTACTGTGTGCAATGTTGTTTGTCATATTTTCTGAAAAAAAATATTATTTTATACTAAGAACTCTGAAAATTATAATGGAAAAACTTGGAAAAATTTGGGACCATTTTTATAAAAACCTTAATTACTCTGCGAGTGTGCATGCTATTTGCATAAAAATGAACACAGTGTATTACAATAAGGCATTCAATCATAATCTAGAGTTTGAGCGCTTTTGCTACATTAGTTTTTACAGGGTTATTCAAAAGATATTCATTCTTTTTTAATTTGTTGAAGGTCCCCTATGGCGTTTCGGTAAAAAATCTTTACGGAGATGTATGACGTATACCATTATATTTATACACTAAGAGTTTCGAGATGATTCCTCATGTATTTTTCTAGATATTTAGTAAAATGTCTAAAATCGCAAGTGTCCCATAATCAATGGCAATATAGTGTATTATTTCGTTTACTGCTTGTTTTAATTAATACCATACTAGTCTCTATGAACTTCTTGTGTTAAAACGCTGATTACAACTATCACGTTGACGTACTGCAATCAATGGTGCACTATAAACCTTTATTAATTGTTTCAAAAAATATTCAATGCACAAGTTGTTGGGGAAACTGTGAATGGCAGGTGCAGCTGATTAAACAAAAATGTTGTGCGAGGAATGTATGGTTGGAAGTGATACGTTGAAGCACGAATACAGAATAATAGGCTTTGAAAAGAAAAATGTTGTTCATTTACACCATCATCACAAAGTGCCACTTATAAGGGGCGATATATTGGTCTTGGTGAAGTAGTCCGATTACTAGTACGATCACCAGATTTATCTAGCATCGATTACATCTCATGGAGACATCTGAAGGCAATTATTGGCAAGACTCCGGTTGACTCAATTGAGAACCACGTTGCTGGGCTATCCATTATGACTGCAAACGTACAAGAAATGCTAGGCACATTTAGAATCTTTCGCCAATGTCTCTTTCGACGCTACCAATCATGCATTATTGTTAGAGATCGTAATTTTGAGCATTTATTGTAAGTATTGTTGAAAATATGCTCTTTGTGATGCTGTTGTAAATAAAAAAAAAATTTCTTTTCGTATTTTACATGCTTTTGCATTCATGCTTCAACACTTTACAATAGGGTGGGCCGAAAAAAACGTTTTTTCGATTTTCGATTATGGCGGGTGCGGAAAAGTGGCCACTGGTGGCACTCAGTTCATACAAAAAATTTGAGATTTTTTGGACATTTCCTTACCCTGCCGCAAACGGTTTGAAATTTTTCAAAAATGTTCATTTTTGAACTTTTTTCGAAAAAAATTAAAAAATGTTAAATTAAATTTATTTTGGTTGTATTTACTTGAAAAGGCATATTTAATGTACCAAATGTTTAAATAAGATCTGATCATGCATTATTTAATATCTATGTGTATTATAACTTAGGCTATTTTTATAGCTTTGTCGCGTATAACAGGCAAAAGTTGTATTTGTTTGAATCGATCGTTAGTTTCTATATTATTTATGTCCCTTGGTCTTCTTTATATTTTTTCTATATGTCAAACGTCATATATTTGGGGAAAAGACAGCAGTATACTTCAAAAACAAATCTGGAAGGTGAGAAAGTGGTGAAGCAGGATTCTAAGCGAGCGTAATGACTCGTCGTAATACTCAGGGAGTGAAGGACGAAATAGCTGAGATCCAAAATGCGATAAAGGATTCTTATTATTTATCCTTGCTCAGTAACCTGCGACATTTGTTCAGTGTTAACGTGAAACCTTTTTGTAGTGATTATACAGTGCTTTTGGGGTCGTTTAATGTGCCATTATAGTGTTTAGCGCGTTTTATTACAACCAGTTTAGAAATGGCTAGTATAAAGGGTCATGACAATGCAAAGACACGCATTAGCGTGAAAATTAACGTTTTGGGACCGTCATGCATATTGAAAGAATTGCAATTGCCATTTTATGCTGATAATCATGCGCCACTACTACTGGTTGTTTCTCCATGTAGAAGTTGTGACAGCAGAGGATACGAATCTCGTCATAGATAAAAACAAAGTCAGAAGAGAGAATAGAAACTTGGAAAGAAGATACAGGTAGAAGAAGTTATTGAAAGAGGGAAATTTAAAAGCATATTTTTGATGGTAGAAAGGATAAAAGTATATTAAGAGGAAGAAAAATTACAAGTGGCACCGTCGAGAGAAAGGCGAGGAACACATCACCGCGTTCTGGTCACCGAAAAGAAATAGCAAAATCATTATACAATCTTCCATGTCACCACAAATTAGACTTTTCTGAACTGACGAGGTATCAAGGTAACGGAACGAGGTATCAAGTGACCCGAGTAATCCTAACCAGGTTCAAACAACACGGTGATGTGTTCCTCGCCTTTCTCTCGACGGTGCCGCTTGTTATTTTTCTTTCTCTTAATATACTTTTATCCTTTCTACCATCAAAAAATATGCTTTTAATTTTCCTTCTTTCAATAACTTCTGCCTGTTTATTCTTTCAAAGTTTTTATTTCTCTCTTCTGACTTTGTTTTTATCGATGACGAGATTCGTATCCTCTGCTGTCACGACTCCTACATGGAGAAGCAACCAGTAGTAGTGGCGCATGATTATCAGCATAAAATGGCAATTGCAATTCTTTCAATATGCATGACGGTCCCAAAACGTTAATTTTCACGCTAATGCGTGTCTTTGCATTGTCATGACCCTTTATACTAGCCATTTCTAAACTCGTTGTAATAAAACGCGCAAAACACTATAATGGCACATTAAACGACCCCAAAAGCACTGTATAATCACTACAAAAAGGTTTCACGTTAACACTGAACAAATGTCGCAGGTTACTGAGCAAGGATAAATAATAAGAATCCTTTATCGCATTTTGGATCTCAGCTATTTCGTCCTTCACTCCCTGAGTATTACGACGAGTCATTGCGCTCGCTTAGAATCCTGCTTCACCACTTTCTCACCTTCCAGATTTGTTTTTGAAGTATACTGCTGTCTTTTCCCCAAATATATGACGTTTGACATATAGAAAAAATATGAAGAAGACCAAGGGACATAAATAATATAGAAACTAACGATCGATTCAAACAAATACAACTTTTGCCTGTTATACGCGACAAAGCTATAAAAATAGCCTAAGTTATAATACACATAGATATTAAATAATGCATGATCAGATCTTATTTAAACATTTGGTACATTAAATATGCCTTTTCAAGTAAATACAACCAAAATAAATTTAATTTAACATTTTTTAATTTTTTTCGAAAAAAGTTCAAAAATGAACATTTTTGAAAAATTTCAAACCGTTTGCGGCAGGGTAAGGAAATGTCCAAAAAATCTCAAATTTTTTGTATGAACTGAGTGCCACCAGTGGCCACTTTTCCGCACCCGCCATAATCGAAAATCGAAAAAAAGTTTTTTTCGGCCCACCCTACTTTACAACACATTCCTATACAAAACATGTTTTCTTTAGTTAGCTGCACTACCCATCGACGTCCGTCCCATGACCGCAGAAACACCCATATATACTTAATATTATACTACTTTCCATACATATATCTCTGTTCATTATGGTTTCTAATAGAAGCTTTAAATCATAATAAGACTTTGTAAAAATCCTGCAGATTGCGAAGGTAAAATTTATACATAATATTAAAATGATATGATAAATATTAAATGTTGTAGATGACAATATTAAAATGCTCTGCAGAATTAAAATTATTCGGATAGAACATATTTTACTTCAAAACTCCAAATATTCTATATATTCCGAAAACACTGAACACAGTACCAGCTTTTCCTACATTGCCATTAACATATAATTGGTTATACCTACACAATGTAGGCGTGATAGTTTAGGACTACCAACAAAAATAGTGAAGCTCTTACTTTAATGAAAAAACAATATTACTGCAAAATCATACGCATAAAGTTATACTAATTTTGATATTTGTTTCAAATTACAATAGTATATTTAAAAATACATAGATGAAAAATCCATATCTAGATAACACAAATTGGGTAAAAAAAATTAGGACAAGTATATTTAAAATTTAAATTATACTTGTAAATGATTTGTACATTAATTTGTGGTATCTTGATTATTTCTCCTTATCACTGATAAATTCCAAAACACGCTTTAAAAAAAATTTGGCCAAGGTTTTTTTTTTTTTTTTTTTTTTTTTTTTCACTTGGAAATGGGTAGTTTTTTCTATATTTCCAAAATGACTGCTTTTAGCTCAAGAATCAAATCAAACTGCGTTCTGTTGTCATAAATTTGACGAACCAAGAGTAACCACATGATTTCTTTAGTACTTATGTAAGGCTTTTAGATGGAATATCTAAAGTTTTGATATTGTTTGCAGATAATCAATCTGAAGTTGACACAGATTTACAAATAGAAGTGTTATCTTGTAGCAATACCAAATTCTAATTTACAAGTTCATCTTTAGCTGATACTAAATTATTATCAAGAATACCATAGCAGTCAAAAGAATTCATTTTTGTCTCGGTAAAAACCAAATATGTTTTTCTTTTAAATTAAAACCTGTCGAAATCATATCTGAGATACCATCTTCTATATGTTTAGACAGCAGACATATCTCAATTCATAAATCATGCCAGTAATATCTTTAATCATTTTCACAATCTAGGATGAATAATTTTTTATTATTAAAAACAAACTTGTTTCATAAATTGAATTTTAACCCTTTCCGGTACACTGTACTCAGTCTGGGATACCTAATTTTAATTCAGAACCTGCAAACGCCACCAGTATTATTTTAATAAAATTTTGATTTTACAATAGAAGCTTAAATTAAAGGATTCTTAATTTCTAAAAAAAAATCATTTGTAAATTCCGGTGACTGTCGATAATTTCTCATTTTACTTACAGAATTTTCCCGTGCCGGAAAGGGTTAAGGGAGATATAGATTTTAGTCTTACATCATCTGATGTTTTTCCTTTATTTGGCTTGGCTTTTAATTTAACATAATTCAAGCATTCATCACTTTTTGACACATTTTCCAAAGTTCTGTACGTTGCTCAGAATTCTGGGAAGGATTTAACGATAGAAGAATAAGCAAAATCCATAACAACTATTCTAATAAAGTTCCGTTTAGACCGTATGAGAGTTTTGATAGCCATTCACTTCTTTTATTTCTAACATAATTCATTGGGTCAGATAGAACATTGTTTAAAACAGTTTTAAATTTATTTATTTTTAGGGCAACTTGCCTTTCAAACAGCCCGCGATTCGGAAAAATCCTTATTTTATCCTTTTCTTCTTCAGTCAATAATTTTTTACAAATCACACCCAAAGCAGCAGTTGCATATCACAAAACTTGAAATTTATCGACTTCTAACTTCTAAATATCATCATACATCGGTCCCGCATAAAACACTGCAGTCATAATGCCATCTGATTATGCTAAATTTAAAAGAAGGTATTGATCCTAAAGTTATATTTATTTGTTAATATTACAAGATTTTAGCATTAGTAGAAAAAATGCATTTAACTTTTAAAATTTATTGAAGTTACATATTATATCTTATATTTGTGTCTAAATTTAAAATATATCTAGAATATATTTAAAATATATATTTTGTATATCTCAACTAATTTTCTACAACAAAATTAGCATGTAGTATTAAACTTTTTTCCAGAACTTTATTCACAATTCTCTTTTTTTCTTTTCAACCCTTTTTTTACATTATCAAAGTATTTTTTCTTAAGTGGTTTACATATAAAAACATAATTACTTTATTTCAAGATAATTTCAAAAATATTTGGTTACAAATCTTCAAAAATCAAACAAAGTATATCTTTAGCCGCAAATTTATGTAAAAACTTTACTTCTATCAGCGATTCTCTATTATTTTTCTCTTTCTTGAGAAAAATGGATTCTAATAAATAATTCATTTAAAGTTTAGTGATTCTAGAAAAAGGCGTGAGATTCTTTACGTGAACTTCGATAATTATTCCAGTAAACATTTTTAATAAGAAACATTTTTCTGGATTCTTGCATGTAGTGGATAAATGTTTTCCTTCGTTCTTTAAGTAAAAACAGATCTTTTTGTATCATGTCTGCAATATCCTTGTAAAAAATGCTTCTTATGAAATAAAAATCGATAAATCAAGATATGAAAATTAATAAACTAGGATGGGTTACTTTGTCAGTATCTGTGCTAAAGAGAAAAGTGGAGAAAGTGTCTTTGCATTATGAAGTTAATTTTCATTTCACTTGAAGAATGGAGAAAGTGTAACAAAGTTAAATTACTCAAAAAAAAAAATTAATGCTACAATACACTGCTCAAAACAATTAGGCGAGCAAGCAAAGAAGTTTAAAAAACAGTGCGACATAGCTCATGTATTGGTATAAAATGGATAGTAAATGCGTATCAATTCGCCATACAGAAAAAAAAGACGCAAAAAATTGTAATTAAGCTTTAATTCTTTGAAAAGATGGGGAAACATCAAAAGATGATTTAAGGCGACAATTGGGTTATATGTGAATGGTAAAAAAAAAGTATTGTTTAGAAGTGATGCAATGGCGTCTTGTCTCCTCTAAAAGCTAAGACTGAGGTACACCTGCTTTCCATAAATGTGATGATGTTATCAATAAGATTTTGCGAATTACTGTTCCACTTCTCAAGAAATACAATTCCAAGTCTCGGACAGTAAAACGAGGCCTTGATCTCCCAGCACTGCGTCGTCCGAGCATGTCCCAAACATGCGCGATCGGATTCAGGTCAGGCGAGCATGCTGACTATTTCATATGCTGTAATGTTTCAACTTCAAGCATTTTCTCCACAAGCCGATCTGTATATGGTCTGGTATTATCATTCTGGAAAAAAAGGAATCTTCAATGGCTGCAGCGTAATTTATGACATAAGGTCTCAGTATCTAGTCTGCGTACCTTTACATCGTCAAAGTACCATTCGAAATTATATGGAGATCGGTACATCAATCTAAGCTGATTCCACCCCTTTACACCAAACCACCTTATCCTGTATTGTGACCGTTCACGAATGAATGTGGTGTTATTTCGAGTGCCACATTCCTTCCATACCAAAGCACGTCAGATGTCACACTCCAGACCGAATCGGGATTCGTATGCAAACAGCACTTGGATCCAATCACGTTGATCCCAATCTCGATGTTCAACAGCCCATCTTCTTCGAGCCGCACGGTGGCTTGAGGTAAATGGAATACAGACCATTATCTTACGCGCATAGAGATCTCCTTGATGGATCCTATTACGTGCTATTTGGCTGGACACTCTTCGTCTTCTTGACAAGAGCAACTGTCTTTGCAGCTAAGTAGCACTGTGTGTTCTGTTTCGACGAGCTGGTAACTGTATATCCGGTCATCAGTTCCTGTAGTGGCGCGTGGCCTATTTTGCCCTAGTCGACGTCTAATATTCTTTGTGTCTTGAAATAGATTCCGGAGCCTTGTAATGATACTTCTGGCGATTACAATAGCATCCGCGACAATTCGTTGGGTTTGCCCGGATTCGACTTTGTCTATAATACGGTATGCCACGGATTTCAAGTCACTCTTTCTCAATAAATAAATAAATAAATAAATAAATAAAATCACCAGTGACTGAGAGGCTCTAACCTCTCAACTGGTAGACGGCAAGTGCTGGGTTCGAACCCAGTCAGGTCCGGCGGCCTAACCGTTCGGAGCTTTCGTGGTTTTCTTCGAACCTTGCGTAAATATGGGTTAGGTTCCCTAAGAAAGAACCCCCCCCCCCACACGAAGGGCAGTCCTCCCCTCTAGGTCTATATCACTCGAGTAGATAATCGGCCGACAAAAAATAAAAAAAAACAAACCAATAACCAAAAGAAAAATATCTCAGTAATTAAATTTCACAGTTAAGACAGTGAAAGTGACGTTCGATGTGAAAGAGAAGGATTTTGGTCTTTTTAGCATTTTTTTATGAAAACGGCTGCGACTTTAATAAAACGAAAAATGCGAAATGCAAAACAAAATACAGCATAAATCTTTTCAACATACGCATATTAGGAGTCTTAAGTGTAATGAACTAAAAAATGCTCAATATACGGAAATCTAAAAGAACTACAACATATTAAATACAGTATCACAGAAAATATCAGTAATTTTATGTTTTTCTTCATACAAATATCTGTATATCAACAAATAAGTCACTTAAAGTTAATTCTTTAGTTCATTGCACTCTGGACATAATCAAAAAGTTAAACATGAAATTTCATGGATATAGGATTATAACATTTTGAATTAGAGCAAGAGTCGTTTACCTTTTCCGATGAAAATCTAATTTTTCAGGAAACCCATTTAAAGTTTTGAACTTCAGTTTAAATTAACATCGTCCGCTTTTTTTTAAAAAGAACTCTATTTTCATTTATAATAGACACAAAAGGAAAATGAAAACAGTTTTAGACATAGAAATGTGCATTCAATAAGAAAATCAAATTAAAAAAATTGAGAATTTTCATCGAAATTTACGTTTAAAACGTAGGCAAATACATTAAAAATATTGCGCGCAATTTTATTGCAACAGAAGATATACGGGAAGATTATAAAGTTATTCAAAGATAATTTTATAACAATATATGTATGAATAAATTTTTCAAAACAAAAATTAAATTACATACAAAAGAGTTTTCTCGCAAAAAATATGCATATATAATAAAATATATATATATAAAATATATAAAAAATATATAAATATATACAGGTGGTTATCAAAATAATAGAAACACCCTAGATTTTGAAGGAATTCTTTATTAATATGGCGTAGGACCGCCTTTGGCATGTAACACAGCTTGGATTCGCCTGGGAATCGAATCATACAAATTCTGAATAGTGTTTAAAGGAATATTGTACCATTCTTCATGGAGATATTGTGAAAGTTCCGTGAGAGATGCCGTGGAGGATATCGATTCCGGATTGAAAGATCTAAAATAGACCACAACGGTTCGATTATGTTGAGGTTTTGGGACTGTGCGGGCCAAGGTAGATGTTCCACCTCATCCTCATGTTCATCAAACCATGATTGGACAATTCTGGCTGCATGAATAGGGGCATTATCATCCTGGAAAATTCCATCTCCTGCAGGAAACAAAATTTGCATCATGGAATGGACCTGGTCAGCTAAAACTTCTCTATACTTCTCCCCAGTGATCCTTCCTTTCAGGGTTACGATTGGACCAGCAGAAAACCATGACACGGCTGCCCATACCATGACTGATCCGCCTCCATGCTTGACAGATGGACGGAGGCGATCAGGATCATACGCTTGTGCAGGTGTTCTCCAGACATGTACCCGTCCTGTTGTGGGGAAAAATGTGAAAGATGATTCGTCTGACCATATAACAGTCTTCCACTAATCAGTCGACCAGGTTTTGTGGTTGTGGCACCACTCTACACGACGCTTGACATTAACATCTGTGACAAGTGGCTTGGGAATTGCTGTTCTGCCGTAAATGAAGGTATCTCCGCTTTATGAAGGTATCTCCGCTTTATGAAGGTATCTCCGAACTGTAATTGTTGACACTGGAGAATCCAGATGCTGATTGAGCTCTGCGGTCACTTTGGCTGCAGTTGTTTTCTTTTTAGACATTACAATCCGCTTCAATACCCGTCGGTCTCTTTCACTCAGCTTCTCCTTCCGTCCACTATTTTGCTTTGCTGAGCTTGTCTTTCCGCGCTGTGTGTATGCTGTCATGACTTTAGACACCGTACTTCTAGAAACGCCTATAAGCTGGGATGTTTCGGTCATCGTTGCTCCAGCTAGTCGGGCTCCTACAATTTGGCCTCTTTGAAAATGTGTGAGGTCTGACATTTTACGCTTCTGACAAAACAAATCAAAACGTAGACAACTCTTCTAGAGCTCTCTCATACTACCTAATACATGTACTTTTTATATAAAAAAAAATCTGGTAGCTAAGATTATATTTTAATGCTTACAAAGGGAATTCTTAAATGTCCCTTTCATTCACAAATGTTTCCATTATTTTGATAACCACCTATATAAAAAGAATATATTTATATATAGAATGAATAGCAAGTTTTTCACATTCATAAAATGAAAGAATATGCTGTTTGAGAAAATATAGTGTAACACAGTACGAACATTTCCATTTATATTTCTGTTCATTAAAAAATAAGACATGTGACCTAACCCAATAGTTTTCTTGTGCCAAAAAACTATTTGTATACAAAATTTCGTTAAAATCGATCTTTCCATTCTTTATATATAAATAGCCTGACCATGACACATTATGATCCAAAATGATTCACTTATCTAATTTTCTCGAATGTGTAACCAAGCCCAATGGTTTTCTCATGCCCCAAAACGGAAAAATACAAAATTTTGGCAAAATTGTTAGAGCCGTGTTTAAGATAAAATTTACACACACGCACAATTTTTGCTCGTATTATAGTATAAGATTAAAAGCCACGCAGATGTCTTAATTACACTACCCAACATCAAAAATGTTTCGGGCTCAAAAATAGTTATTTCCGAAGTATTTTGTCTCGCTAAACACGAAAATCAACATAAAAAATTGAGATTAGCTCTTGTTTTCAAGATAGGAACCAACTTGAGAAATCTCACTATGACTGTTTTATGGGAAATGAAATGTTCGAAAGTTGGTACTCCTAATAGCTGTAATTCCCCTCAACTGCATTCTCTGTACAGAATCCAAACAGAAGTCAAGATCACAGAATACAGGGCTCATCACAAGAATTTTCTTCATTTCTTTGAGAAGAAAGAACATGTTGTTGCTTGTACTGACATTAATGGTTTGATGAATTCAATGAACATAACTCATGATCCACGGGAGTGGAGGTTATTTATGGACTCTTCCAAACTTAGTTTGAAAGCAGTCTTACTACACAACACTTGCTGCAATATTATTCCCTATATTCCCATTGGATATTCCATTCACATTCAGGAAATTTACGGGAATGTGAAATTACTTCGCGAGTCAATCAAATACGATCATAAAGGCAGGTTTGTGGTGACTTGAAAATAATTGCTTTACTCCTGGGAGTGCAATTAGGTTATACCAAGTACTGCTGTTTTCTGTGTTTGTGGGACAGAGATAGAAGCTCTCACTACATAAAAGACAAATGACCTTCAAGAAATCTAAATCCCGAGGAGAGAAATGTCCAAAATGAGCCTCTAGTTAACCCAAAAGACATTCTGCTTCCACCCCTACACGTTAAGCTGGGATTAATGAGCTTCGTACAAATCATGGACAAAGATGGAGAGGCTATCCAGTACCTTACAACGAAATTTCCAAGACTAAGTGAATCAAAGGTTAAAGAGGGAATCTTTTTAGTCTCTCAAATGCGCACAATAATGAAGGACACTGCTTTTGATAAAGTTTTGGAAGGGAAAGAGAAAATAGCCTGGGAAGCCTTCAAAAGTGTGGTACGAGGATTTATAGGCAACAGAAAAGCCGGGAACTATCAACAGTTGGTGAAAGAACTATAATAAAAGTACCATGACCTTGGATGCAACATGTCTCTGACACTTCATTTCTTCCATTCCCATCTTGTTTTTTTCCCTAAACACTGTGGAGCTGTAAGTGATGAGCATGGTGAAAGGTTTCACAAAGATATCTCTATAATGGAACACAGATATCAGGGTCATTGGGATGAGTCAATGCTGGCCGACTACTGTTGGACTGTTACAAGAGATGCTCTGGCATTGACATACAAGAGGCAATTTAAAAGAAAACGAGACAACTACTGCTTTCTGAAAAATGAACATTGTTTAGTGAAACATGCCTGTTGTATTGTATTTATTACAGAGGAATTTTTTTTCTTCTTCAATTTGCTTTTAAATCGATGTGTGGGATGTTGTGTGTATATCTCAAGTAGGCTGTCTTATCTGCTGCTTATCTTGAAAACAAGAGCTAATAAAAATATTTCATTTACATATTCGTTTTTTTCAACCCAAAATTAGTAGGAATTGACTATCTAGAACCAGGAAACTGACAAAAATATTTTTTTGTTGGCTAGAGTAATTCATACATAATCAATTTTCATTCAAAATATATTTTAGATGTGTTATAAATTAAGCCTCAAAACAGTCTTTCCTGAATAGTAATCACCTCCATTTAGCGGACACTTTTTCAGCTCAAAGTAAAAATATCTCTTGCATATTTTTACTTGTGAATTGTAGACACCTCCGAATAATGGACCAATTCTGTGGTCTAGAATTGTTCGTTATTTAGAGATTGTTTTTTTTATTACGTAAAAATCCTATTTATTAAAACTATAGTTAAAAAATATTGTGTCAAAATGAACTACCACATGCACGACAAAGTACGAAAAGTATTTTTTTTCGTAAAATGACCCTGATGTAATATGCATGCAGTATTCTTATTTAATATGAATTTAGTGTATACATATGTAATATATTGTACTTATTATGTCTATGCATATTATAATTTACAATATTACAATATATGTATTATAATATATTTTAGATTTTTATCTTTAGTACCCCATTCCTTTGTTAATCTAATAAAATAACTTTTAAAAATCTTTCTCACGTAAAAACATAATGACCTTGTTTCATAATAATTACAAAAAAATATTAGAGACAATTTAATACTAAACAAAATCTTTTTATCTGAAAATTTAGGTACTTTTTAAAAGTGACTAAAAGAGAGCTTCTCTAATTTTTCACCATGTACAGAAAAATTTAATTTAACAAATCATTCATTTAAAGTTTGCTTGTTCTATTAACAAGAAAGCCGCTTTTCACGTGAAATTTCTTAATTTTCCTGTAAACATTTTTAATAGGAAACACCTTTCTTCATTATTGCACGCAGTACAAAACTTTTTTTTTCTTTTGTTACGATGAGTTACAACAGCTCTTGCTGTAACGTTTGCTACTTAATATTAAAAATGTCCCTTTTAAATAAAAATTAATAAATCACAAATATAAATTGGAGATTTAGGATTGTATTACACTTGCAGGTTAAAGGAGAAAAGAGGGAGATTAAACATAAAATTTAAACATTTGTGGTAAGTAATTGTTTTCATTTATTAGACTTTAACAAATCAAAATTCTTTAAGAATTTTTCTTTGAGATTAAAAGTTTATTCTAGACACATAATAGCAAGAGCTTTGTACGAAAATTAAATGGTGTTTAAGTATTTATATGTTTTAGGGATTCGATAAGCTACTTTGTAATTAGAATTATAGTCTGTTTTATGAAAGTAAGTAAATATTGTAATACAATGCAGAATCTTCATGCAATATTGTAACAGCTTTAAAATTTCCATAATTTTATGAAATGCTATCTATTTAATAGAAGTTATCAAAATAAAAATCACGAACATGCTTATAAAACATAACTTACAACATTTCTTTAAAAGTATAAATAACCCTAACTATGTTTATGTATATTTATTTAGCTTTTCAATCTTTCCTTTGCTCCTAAATTTATATTTATATGTATTATTCATATATACTTGCACAATGCTTTTGTAATATATTATATATTTTTAAAAATTTTCTTGCATAAGAACAACGATCTTATTTCCTAATAATTACAAATATATTTAAAGCAGTTATGATAAACATTAAACAATCGATTTTCAGCGTAAATGTATCTAAAAACTTTGCTTTTATGAAAGATGACCTTTCATTTATCTTGTACTAGTTAAAACACAATTTAATATATACAGTCGGCTCTCGTTAATTCGAACTCGTTGCAATCATAAAAAATGTTCTAATTACCCAGAGTTCAAATTATGAAAAGTATGGAAAGGAAACATGAATAAAGGGCCGCTATTACAAAGAAATTAATGTTATTGTACTTACTACATTTATTTCGGCTGTTATGATTAGAATAAACGTAATATTAAATTAAAAGATATAAATACATAAACGAATTAAGAGATTAGAAACAAGTACAATGAAAGAAGGGATAGAAATGTCATTGATGGACAGACGGGGAACAAAGAAAGCAGATACATAGCTTCCAAATTTTACGCATTATTGCTACCACTAAAATTGTACAAATATTTTCTATTTGTTTAATCACAAGATTTCGACGATTAAATAGGACGATATTTACTATAAATTTTTTGTGGTAGGAAAAATGCGTAAAAGTTGGCAGGTATGCGGATATCAAATGCATGAGATTATATGTATACTAGTTCAGAACAATTCCGATAAAAATGACAGAATAAAAGGCTATTTCAAAGACGTAATATCCGTGAGAAAGTAAGGAAAAATAAAAAATCGGAAATCTCGTTAGTTCGAATTAAACGATGTCAAAAGAAAATGAGTTCGAATAAATGAAAATTTTTAACGTTATTCTGCCATGAAAATTTTGGGACTTTAAGTTTAGTTCGAATTAAGCAAAGATTCGATTTATCCGATTTCGAATTAACGAGAACCGACTGTAATTATTTGCAAACTTATGTAAATACTTTAATTTTTACGAGAAATATTCTTTTATTTATCTTGTACTTGTGAAAACCTAATTAAAAATGTATTTCTTTATAAATGTAGTAGTAAATAGTTTCAAATAAATATTTTTTTTAAATAAAGTTTGCTATTTATTCCAGTAGCAGTTTTTAATAAGAAATAATTTTCTTGATGTAATAAGCGATTTTATTATACTCCGAATCAAATTTTATTTTCTACGTTACATCTGCTATATTCTTTTTAAAATGAACAATATTATTTACATTTTTATAGATATAAAAAAATATATATATTTGCCCCATGTTTATAAAATATATAAAAAAAAATATCCACTTAATATAAATTTGTGAAATAAAACTTTGGATAATAATAATAATGAATTATAAGCAGGTAATATGAAGTATAATATGCATGTATTTATATAATATTTTGTATATAATAATAGGTTTTTAGAATTCCCGATTTTATTACATTTTCAAATCACTCTTTATTCCATCACTAATAAATAACTTTTGATTCTTTCTCACATTAAAACAAATTATCTTGTCTCAAGATTATTACAATGCTATTTAGACACAATACTTTAATATTAAACAGAGTACTTTCAGCCGCAAATTTATATAAAAAGGATTATTTCTATAAGAGAAAATTCCTTTTATTTTTCAATTTCTTGAAAAAAAAAGGAGTGTAATATGTACTTAAAGTTTGTATTTGTATAAAAAAGAGCTGTTTTTCACACGAACTCCGATAATTTCTACCAGAAGATTTCTTTTATTTCTTTCCTAGAAGAAAAAAAAACTAAAGTTTAGTAGTTCTTGGAAGAAAAAAATCATTCTTCAGATGAACTTTGTTAATTATTTCATAACATATTTTTAATATGAGAAATTTGACATTTTTCGTGATTCTTGAATTAGTTGGTAGAAATTTTTCTTTCGTAAAGTGAGAGTTAAAGTAACCTTCTATGGTAAGTTTCATAGAGTGAAAAGAAAGAATAGAGATGAAGTAGCCTTAACATGCTGATAACGCATTCGAAATTTTATAAAATACAGGTGATATTGAAGGACATTCGCTAGGAAACTGTAGCGGCAAATTCAACGAATTTTACTTTGCCAATGCATATTGTGAAGGGAGTACACTCAGTGCATTGACATCATAGTTCGTGTGTGCTCTATGAGAATGAACACAGTAGCTCCCAAGCAGCAATTATAGGCATGCTTCTATTTGGCGAATAATTTATAGATTACTTTCGCAAATACTGTATAGGTTTTCATAAACATCGACGACAGACTATGTACTGAATACTTTTTCAAACCATTTTGTTGCCGATGCTACATTGTAAATCACGCAGGAAATATGAAGGAGTATAAGAGTTAAATATTGTGATGACGAAACCAAGCATTAGTTGCAAAAGGTAACGTTTCCAGTTTTAAAACAGGAAAATCAATGATCAAACTCAGTTTATTCAATTACAGACTTTCTTGATTTGCAATTTTAGAAATATTTGTAAAAATACTACCTTTTATATTCTCTCCTATGTAGGACTTTCTGAAAAGTTTTGCAGATCTACGCCGATTATGAACACTAGAACCTAAAACCATGTAACTAATTGAAAACTTTATATCTACCTATCTATCTGTCTATATCACTTTTTTATGACCGTGACATCTTCCATAATTCTGCACAAATCTCTTTCCAACTGATACTTAATCAATGGGAAAAAAATCGGTCAAGTTAGGGTCGAATAGGGTCAACAGACGGAGAAGAAATTTTTAACAAACCAAATGATCCTTATAATCTTTTTAATTATAATACATATCAAAACATATCAAATCAGTTTAAAATTATTATTATTTCTAGTAAAAGGGCCAAAAATTTGTGTGTACGACGAATTTTTGAGAAATTTAAAAATGGGCTCAAAGGGCGAAAAAATAAGGGAATTTAATAAGAAATATTTCATAACTTCCTCAATTCTGAATCCATCAAATCTAATTAAATATCATAAACCTTCTTTATATTATCTATAATTTTTATATTGACAAGTTTTTGATTGACGAACTCTTACCATAAACAAATATAAAATAAATAAAAATGAAAACAATTGGTGGAAAGTGGGAGGGGGGTTGAAGTAGAAAAAAATCACCACCTCGTCAATCCACAAGATGTTTGATATTCAGAATGAAGTGTTAAAATTTAAAGTTTCTTTATATGGACATGCGAAAGAATTCGCTAACATTGTGAATTATGGGTAAAAACGGTTTCCAGTGCGTTTTGTTGACATATTTCAAACATACTACATTGACATATTTCATATTTCAAACAAAATAAAAACGACATGCGTCACTGAGGTATAATAACGGTATGACCAGAGTATAGAGAATGGTTGAAAAGGCGTTTACAAAAATGCTTTGAATAACTCGTTTCCATTATGGACAGTGGGAGTAAATCATTTCCGATGCATTTTAATAATGTTAAGATGCTTTATAATTAATAAAATTAAAAAGTATCATTGAGACGCATTCTAACATGTTTTCGTAGATTATGGAATGCGTAGCCATAATATTCATCTACAAAGATGCTCAAAAATATTTGATTACAGAGCTGCCTAAAATCGATATGAAAAGCAATTGTTAAAAACAAATTTTAGTGAATTATATAATTTCTAAATTGTCTTTTTAGATATCTTATTTTATTCTATGAAAATTAATATTTTAATCACATTGTATCAGTGTTGGAAAATGATTCATAATCTGTTTCGAATGCAAACCTTTTTTTCTTTTAATTTATATATTCACTGTGACTACAAAAGTATATTGAAATATTTTTTTCATGTTAAATAAAAATCTATTTGTATAGTTTTTTTTTTTTTTTTTATCTCTACATTTGTGTAAGATCTTTAATTCCACATTATCGCTCTTCTCATTCTAAAGTTCTTTCCTGAAGAAAAATGAAGTCTGATAACTAATTCAATTAAAATTTAGCCGTTTTAGGAAAAAAAATTTAATACCATCTCGTGAACTTCGCTAATTACTTCAGCAAAAGTTTTTTGATAAGAAACACTTTAAAAGGCTTTATTATTCATAGTGCAAAAATTAATTTTTGTTTGTTGTGTTAAGGCACGGCATTCTGGCTGAAGTTTACTATACTTTTGTAAAAATGTTATTGTCTTAAATTAAAATTAATAAAATAAAAGATTAACGTAGATTATTTAATATAAATAAGAGTGGGGGCGGAGTACAGAAATTTGAGGTAAAGTTATTAATAAATACATTTTTTAGTATCTTTGAATTAAACAATTTTTAAAAAAAGCTAAAATGACTCCAATACCTATTTTTTAAAACTAAGTAGTACGGAGTAAATCTCAACCAAAAAATACAAAACTGTGAATTATTTGTCTGCATTTACGTGCAAAAGAAAAACCCCATACTACGTTAAACCATACTGATTAATGTTTCATAAATTATTTTACGCATTAATTTCTGAATTAGAATTTCATAAGATTTTTGGAAGAAGTTTTCATAAATTGCAATTCTAGGATTTGAAAGAATGTATAAACCTTATTAAATTTTAAATCTAGCATACATGCTATATTTCTGGAATACCAACTCACCGGATATAAATTTTTCGAATACTTTACTTACTTGATTTAGAAATTCAATTATCAGGGCTCCCAAATGGTCCGTCAACTGAACATCAGAATTTTTTTAGAGAATTTTTCTTTTTAGATTTTTCTTGCGTATTGCCGAGAAACTAGCTTTGGATGTTAATTCTACGCAAATTCTGTAGAAACCTATCATGAAATTTTCTGTTAAAAAATACTGATGTACAGTTAGCGGACCATTTGGGAGTCCTGAATTATAATATAAAGCGGTCATTGTTATATCTAAATAATGGTACTGAGATGTAAAACTAAAAAGTTATCCTTAGAAATCTCGTATCCAGCCGTTGTACTTCTTAATTATTAAAATATACGAATTATTAAATGTACAAAATATAACTTCTGTATTCTTTTAGATTTTGGATTCTCGACCACTTTTATTTTGCAACTGAATTTTTCAACACTTACAAAAAAAGATATTTTTTTTCTGCGTAAAAAACAAATTGTTGCAACCTTATTTCCATGTGTTTAAAAAAAAAAATGATACAATTATTTTAATATTAAACAAAATTCTCTTTATCCAGAGATTTAAGCAAAAACTTTATTTCCATGATGGTGCTATTTTTATTTGCTTTCACTTTTGAAGAAACGACGAAACTTATAAATAATTCATTAAAAGTTTACAAAGTTTTGAAAGAAAACGAACGACTTTTCCTTAATTATTCTTGACTAAAAATATTAAATAAGAAATAAATTTTGCTTCTTGCTTGATGAAAATAAACATTTACTTTCGTACACTAGGTTAAAGAAACTCTTTATGTGGCATTTGCTATGTATGATGTGAAAAAAATATTTTTTAACTGACTTCTCAATAAAGAGGTTCCATTCGTTTATATGTCTGTTATTATTTAATGTTTCTGCATGCATAACTTCTAAAAGAGTATTTTTATAACTATTATCAGGAGTCGGATGTAGTGAAACTATAATAGTCGCTATTTTTACAAGTCCGTAGTGTTACGTTATGAACCTGTCATGTAGCGATACAAAAAATCAATAGTTTGTAGCGAGAGTCGATGCTAGTTTTAATGCTATGTCATTCTGTAAATCATGTAGCCGTAACTTGCTTCTTTTGAAAAAAAAAATTATTCTGCGCAACAATTTGCGAAAATAAACTGTAGTTTATGTTTAATAGCATTTTAGGTAGATTTCGTAAGAAATACTACCTATTGCAATCGCACCAATTTATCTATCTATCTATCTATCTATCTATCTATCTATATATATATATATATATATATCTCACTTTTTTATGGACACGATAACTTCTATAATTCTTCACCAATCTCCACCAAAATGGTACATAAAATCAAAGGGGATAAAATCTTGGCTAAGTTCGTTAATGGGCAAAATCGGACCAAGGGGGTCGGAATAGGGGGCGTTTTTGTGAAAACCGAAAAAACGCCGTAACTTCTTAATTAAAGTAGATATCGAATCGGTTTAAAGTTTATATTACTTCTTAAAAATGGGCCAAAAGTATATGCATGACAGATTTTTGATAAATTTAGAAGTGGGCTCAAGGGGCGTTAAAAACAGGGATTTTGAGAGAAAAAAATTCATAACTTCGTCAATTTTCAAGATATCAAGTCCAACTAAATTTTCTGTAAATGTTCTTAAAATTACCTAAAACTTTTGTATTTACAAGTTTTTGATAGGACCAACTTTTACCGATGAAAAAAATTAAAAACGAAAAGGAAAAGGGCGCTGAAAAAAGAGAAAAATCCATAACTCCGTCAATTTTTAAGATATCAAATCTGATTAAATTTATTTTACATCTTTTCAAAAATATCTACAACTTTTATATTGACAAGTTTTTCATAGGACCAATTCGTATAGCAAAAAGAAATTAAACAAAAATAGGAATTGGAGAAAAAAAAACCTCAATTCCAAATTGCTTATATTCTGATTCATTTTTAAATTCATTTTTGATTTTAAACGCATCCAATGGTAGATCCTCTTATTTAGAAACTGTATAAAGTGACGCTTTGGTTAATTTTCTGATAAAGACAGAATATATTTCAAAAAAGGCTACCAAAAAGGGTATTTTGAACAGAATTTCCGAAAGTCATCGGGTCTGAAAATTGAAGGAAGTATTCAAATAAGAAATTGCGTTTTTTCTGACTCGTTTTTTAATCCATTTTTGTTCTCAAACGCATCCAATTTACAGATCCTTTTATTTAGGAACTATATAATGTGATGCATTGGTCAGTTTTTTGATAAAGATGGAATATATTTCAAAAAAGGCCACCAAAAAGGGTATTTTGAACAGAATTTCCCGAAGTCTTCGCGATTTGAAAATTTAAGGAAGTTTTCACATAGCAAATTGCGTTTTTTCTGACTCGTTTTAAAATCCATTTTCGCTCTCAAACGCATCCAATTTACAGATCCTCTTATTCAGGAACTATATACTGTGACGCATTGGCCAGTTTTTTAATAAAGATAGAATATATTTTTAAAAATGCTGTCAAAGTGAGTATTTCGCACAAAATTTTCCGAAGCAATCATGATTAAAAAATTAAGGATGTATTCAAACAACAAATCGGTTATTTTATGACTTATTTTTAAATTCAATTTTTTTCTCAAATGCATTCAACTGACAGTTTTTTGTTATTTGGGAACTGAATAATGTACTGTTTTGGTCGATTTTTTAATAAATTCAGAATCTATTTCAAAATATGTTGTCAAAATGGGTATTTGAGCTGAATTTTTCTTAAGATGATTCTGATAAAACCAGTTTTTGCAGAAAAATGAAATTAAAAATTTTTCATAAACGGCCAAATGAAGTTATTAAACTGGGTTTATCTCTAATCACATATATATTTTTTTGTTGAAATGAGCACTCTTCGAAATCTACCTCCGCCTATAGGCCCACCCGACAGGGATTTTTATTTTACAATTTGTGGTAGCCTGAATTCGTTTTTGATATTTTTACACAGATTCAGTATGTGACATGTATAATAGGATCGGTCGAAAAAAATAAATTTTAATTTCGGAACGCTTTTGAGCAGAAAAGTTGCCTATTGTTATAATATGAAAAAGGCATAGAAAATGTTATGATCGTTTTATATCTTCCATTCGCGCATCGTACTTAAAATTAATTAAACATTTAAAAAATTACGCCTTTTTTCTAATTTTTTTAAGTTAATTAAAACTCTTAAAATAAACACGCTTTAGTTTTTAGGCTTGTCTTATGGTTTTAATAACCTAAATAAATAAAATTCTGATCAATAATCTAGTTTTTTTCGTTCATGAAACATCTTAGGAAAAATATAAATTTCCTAATTTTTCTCAATTTTCAAGGTGCAACTATTGGTTTGTTTTGTTATAACAACGCAACCCAGAATCAACACGTAACACGATACGTTTCACCCACACCTTTATCAATCAAACATCCTAATGTTTGGTTGTGGTACTTGCATTATATATTAACTATACTTGAAGATCTTCTATAGATTAACATTCTTTGGCTTACTAAGTTTTTTTAATAACTAGGGGGGCCCCGCCCCCCTGCTCGCTATGCTCGCCAACCCCCCGCGTAATCGCTTCGCGATTCCAAATTATTGGCCACCCCTGCTTGCTGCGCTCGCCAATATCCCATGGTATGAATAAGCAGTTGCAGACCTTTCAAATGATGTGTCACACGACTGGTGTTGTAAAGAAATTAAAAATGTGCCCCCCTGGGGGGCAGAGGGGGAGGCGACACAAAAGACATCCATAATATGAATAAGCAGCTGCAGACCTCTCAAATGATGTCACACGACTGGTGCTGTAAAGAAATTAAAAATGTGCCCCCCTGGGGGGCAGAGTGGGGGTGACACACAAGACATCCATAAAATGAATAAACAGTTGCAGACCTTTCAAATGATGTGTCACACAATTGGTGTTGTAAAGAAATTACAAAATGCGCCCCCTCTGAGGGCAGAGGGGGGGGGGTTACACACAAGATATCCATAATATGAATAAGCAGTTGCAGACCTCTCAAATGATGTGTCACACAATTGGTGTTGTAAAAAAATTAAAAATGTGCCTCCCTGGGGGGCAGAGTGGGGGATGACACACAACACATCCATAATATGAATAAGCAGTTGCAGACCTTTCAAATGATGTGTCACACAACTGATGTTGTAAAGAAATTAAAAATGTGACCCCCCTGGGGAGAGCAGAGTGTGGGGGTGACACACAAGACATCCATAATATGAATAAGCAGTTGCAGATCTGTCAAATCTTGTGTAACACGACTGGTGTTGTAAAGAAATTAAAAATGTGTCCCCACTGGGGACCAGAATGGGGGATAACACACAAGACATCCTTTAAATGAATAAGCAGTTGCAAACCACTCAAATGATGTACCAAACGACTGATGTTGTAAAGAAATTAAAAATTTGGCGAAATATTACAGTTATCGCCAAGTTGGCGTCACTTTTAACAACTAATTTTGGTCGCCAAATTTGGCGATATATCGCCAAGTTGGCGACAAACTTGGCGATTGTTGGCGATGGTAACCTTTCCTCTCTTTATGGTAACCCATATGGCGATGCATAGACGGAGCCCTTTCCTGATTGGTCTATTCGACTCATGGAAGGAGTGGACAACCCGGATTCGTTAGTTCCGGAAATCTTCCACATCAGCATCATTCCAGGAGTCATTCCTTTTAAGGCTAGTTTTTTTTTACTATAGAAGTACTACTACACATATGATGTCTAATTTTTTGATGAAATGAGGCCTAACTTATCTAGACTTCAGTGTTGCTCGAATATAGCCATATCTAGCTTGCTTACAAGTCTACATCCTTTATTCGATGTTTCTGTCACAAATTTTTATATACTTCTCAATATTTTGGTTGTGATATGGAAACTTTTGTATTTCTCAGATGAGCTTAGTATCAGAATTGATGAGTGGTTTAATGCCATCTTCACTTAAATCCCACATCATTAAAGAAGGCTATACAGCACAAGAATTTAAAATAATAATTTTAATGTAATCGAAAGCTTGAAAATTTACCTTTAGCTGGTACGATATTCCTAACAGTCTTCTATTTTGTGACAGTTTGTCTTTATTTTAAAATCCCCCTGTAACCGAGCTCCCAAATATGTTATTTTTCATCGAAAATCATTGCAAATAAAGCATTATCTGGATGCGCAAAGAACGCATTTCGTTATATTAATGTATCGACAACTAAATCGATTGTAGTAAATTATCGAATAAAAGAAATGCGAGTATTGCTTGAAAGATTGCTTGTTTTGGTCAGTAAAATATTATCTCTTTTTTATGGCAAACAGCACTTGCATTAAGATTTAAGGCGAAACCAACAATTTCTTTTAAATATTTCGGAGTATCTGATGAACGTATATACGAACCAAGGACATGGTTGGCCGCAGTTAACCTTCTGGAATTGGACAAAGAAACAGGGTCGCTATTTGTAAATTATTCTGGACAGTGTCTCATGATGATTGAATTTGAAATGTCCAACAGACAAAACAAGTTTTTTTGAAACACATTCCTGTCTACATAAGGAATCGGTCAATATATGGATTCTTAATTGTTTTTAATAACAAGTGAGCTGCTAAAAATTGATGCACTACAAGATTTAAGCTTTAAGGTTCGATCGTCAATATGTTGTAAAATGTGGAGAAAATAAAGCTTGTTTAAATGCAGAAGAAAAATGCTCCACTGTAGAGTGTGTCCTACATGATTTTTTAGTCAGTGGTTGAGCACCGTTGTTTCATATAGTGTTTGTAACAGCTCCATTATAGGACGCTATATCTAATTTTTTTAGTGACATCAATAGTTAATACACACAGAAAGAAATCCTTAGAATTATATTATTTGATGAACTTGAGGTTGGAGATACATGTCCAATATAAGTTGATCCAGATTCCTGGATAAGAAAATAGTAATTTTCTTATTTACCATTCCTGAAAAATTATTTGGCATTTAACTTTTTGGCGAGGAAACTGTCATGCTTTGGTTCGTCTAAAAATATCCACATTTTCCTCAAGGATCGTGAATCGATTTTTTCTAATACGACCTAACCAGACTTCTATCTCTTTTTATTTTACACTTACCAGCCACATTAAAAGAATCTGCATCAGTTATCATCCAAAAGTCTCGCAGAACTCTTTACGATATGAAAGTTGCTGCCCTAGGGCTCCCAAATGGTCCGCGAACTGTACATCAATATTTCTTAACAGAAAATTTCATGATAGCTTTCTACAGAATTTGCGCTTGAATTAACATTCAAGGGTAGTTTCTCGGCAATTTGCAAGAAAGATTTAAAAAGAAAATTTCTATAAGAAAATTCTGATGTTCAGTTGGCGGACCATTTGGGAGCCCTGCTGCCCGATCAGAAATTCGGAACCGATCAATTTTTGTAAATATTTTGTTTTGTCCATAGAAGCGATTTTCTCCAAATTGTATTTCCTTTCAATAAACATGAACCTCATCTCGAAAACAGGAATTTTCTTTATTTTTTGACATAAGCATTTAATTGCACATTGAGATGCATCTGGTCTTCTTAATAGTATAGTGCAATTACCACACCCAGCAGTTGGATGTTTATTTGGGTAGGACGTGTGTTGAACTCAACGTGCAAACACCTACACATGGTGTGTTCCCTGTCGTTTTGTTCTAGCAAAATGAGCAAATAGTTGTACCATGAAAATTGGGAAAAATTGTTAAATTTATGTTTTTTCTAAAATGTTGAAGGAATGAAAAAAAATAGATTTTTGATCAGATTTCTGTTTATTTAGGTTATTTAAATGACTAAACAAACATAATAAACTAAAGAGTGCTTATTTTAAAAGATTTAATTCACTTTAAAATTTACAGAAAAGTCGCAATTTTTGAAGTTTTTATTAATTTTAAGTACGATGCTCAAACGAAAGATGTTAATCGATTTTTTAAATTTTTATGTCGTTTTTCTTCTTACAAGAGGCAATTTATACGCACTAAAACGTCCCTAAAATACTTTTTTTTCTTTTTTTAAGTTACTATAATGTGTACATGTAGATGCATGGATTTGTATTAATATTAACTCACATCAGAGCTTATGCAAGTATAATTAGGATCTATATGAAAAAATAATATATTTTTTAGTTTTATTTTTATTTATTTAAACTTACAGTATCCGCTAAGTTAAATGGGGCCACTTCAGATATTTTAACACGTTGAGTGCCACGGTGATAGAAACTGAAAGTTCAGTTTAGGCCGCTTCACCGGTTTAGAGGTCTGCATGGGCCCGGGCCTGGCCCGTGGCCCGTACCCGGCCCGGCCCGCGGGCCGGGCCGACAAACAACATAAACGGGCCGGGCCGGGCCGGCAAAAAAATTGAACGGGCCAGACGGGCCGGGCCGAAAAATTTTTTTTC
The DNA here is from genome assembly GCA_964019185.1 of Maratus speculifer. Lineage (NCBI taxonomy): Eukaryota > Metazoa > Arthropoda > Arachnida > Araneae > Salticidae > Maratus > Maratus speculifer. The sequence continues at coordinate 241,566,684 of OZ025296.1, forward strand.
GGGCCTGACGGCCCGTTCTGAAGATTTAAGCAGACACGAAAAATATGAGCTATTTTCAACGAAAATGGTTTTAACGAGAATAAGTATAAATGTGGCCATACTAGTTTGACAGCATCAATATAAAAATGCACAGTGTATCGGCATCGGAGAATTACATTATGTGTAACCCGTTTTGATATTTTTTTAACTGACTCATGCCGGTCCGAAATCACGCTTGCATTATTTTTCTACATATAGACTGGACGGACCGGTACTAGACTTAATTATTGGCAGAAAACATAATTTGTAAAATTAACAGCGATAAAGAACTTATGTTAGCTTAGTCTTTGGATATATACTTCTTGATGATTTTTAAATTAATTTCTCAATAGTGCGAAAGTTTGACATATTTTCTGATTAATTTTAAATTGTAAAAGTATAAAAGTGATAAGCCTAATTATTGAAGGGATTTGGAATCGAATAGCGTTTTTCATTTTTGGTAGATAAAATACTTGTATAACCTTGTTGAGATATAATAATTTCTCAAATGATTGCAGGTTTTTCTCCCTTCCCTTGCTATTGCTTCCAAAAATTCTATTCAAAATGCTAATTATGACAGTATTTTATTTGTTTGCAGTATTCGTAAATTGCTTGTATCAAAAAAAGGATAACGCCATTCGATTATATAGTTTCTGAATAAAGATATCTGCTAATCTTATGCGTTTTTGAGAAAAAAAAATGAATTTAGAAATGTATCAGAAAGGAGCTTCTTTGAATTTAAGAATGAATTTGGATTTGAAATCTATAATAAAATGATATAGAAATATATTTATAAATCCTCTTTTATTAAACAGCTTCAAAATTAACGATGTTTTTAGCTTTCTTTCTTTTTTCTTTTATTCTAAGCCATATTAATTTTTTAATGAATCTTTATTCGAATGTTAAAAACCTAAGAATCTAAGTAATCATTAACGTTGTTAATGTGTATTTGCTGTAAAATGTACTGTAAAATCATTCCATAGATATGTATGCAGTATTCTTTAAAGGAATCTTAGTTATATGATAAAAATATGAATTTTTTTGAAATCGTAGAAATTTTAACGGGCCAAAACGGGCCGGGCCGGGCCTGTTTTCGCTGGTTTTTGTACGGGCCGGGCCGGGCCTAAAATATAAAAAATTAAACGGGCCGGGCCGGGCCCGGGCCGGGCCCGGGCCGAACTTTTGAGTTTTGCAACGGGCCGGGCCGGGCCGAAATAACTTTCCTACGGGCCGGGCCTGGAAATTCCGGCCCGTGCAGACCTCTACGACCGGTTACTGAAAGTGTAAAATATGACATAAAACTAAATAATTTGTATTGTTATTAGTAATTATTAAAAAAAGTAATAAAAAAAGTTAAATAAATTTTTTAAAAAATTTCTGTAACTACTTAAAAATATATTTTCCTTAGTTTAATATATATTTTAGATTGTCAGCCATCAGTGATGTGACCTCAACGGAAAGTTCAATGTCAGTCAACGGTGACTGGTGTGGCACTCACCGTGTTAAGTAAATGTATTTAAATTTTAATTGAAATGTGTACTTCTCTTAATTTTGCCAAGAAATTTATATTATGTGTATAAACAAACATTTAAAAGACAAACAAATAACATTTTATGAGATTTTCTCCCATTTAAATGTATTCCGCACAAAGGCTGTAACGAGTGCCCAGAATATTATTTAATCCTTGTTTTCAGTTTGTAGTATAAATTGAGCTTTACAAAATCTAAAAATAGCGAAACAGTGACTACAACATGTTATGTTTTTAAATCATTTGAAGGGGACTGGGACATGGAATATCTTCAAATCGATTTTTTAAATTATACTTTAAAATATAGAGTGGATTCTTCAAATTACAAATATATATAATTTATATATCTTTTAGCTCGTTTACACTAATTATTACCAGCTTGAAAATGGTCAACAAGAAACTTTTAAATCCCATTTAAAGAGACATGTGTCGTAAACAAGGCCTGACTAAAGCTATGGGGAGCCCCGGAGCAAGCATTATTCAAGGGGGAAGGGAAGGCTTCTATCTATCGATATAATTTTTTTGTGAATAATGTGTAAGTGGCTAGTATTAAACTTTATACATATTGTACGTAAGCTTAAATTTTGTACTTGGTACTGTTCACATCTGTGCACAAGATTTCACCAAAAAGATTGCCACAATTTTTAATAAAAAATACTAGTTTGATAATAATAGAAACAGAATGACAGACTGATAGACACAAGTATTTCTTCGCAAACTTTTGCTTTTCTTATCTACATATACATTATAAGATGTCTAAACAAAAGACTCAAAATTGTTCATAATTAATGATTTTAACTTGTCACATTACAAGGAAACATTAATAAAGAAATTCTTTATATTGAATGCTATAACTTGTTGTAATAAAATTTTAATCATTAGTTTTCTAATGATATAGTTTGTTTTCTACATGTGTAGAGGGAATAGTGAAAGTATAGAGGGAAAGGGGGATCACACTTCCTTCCTAAATGTTTGAAAACATATGGATTTTGGTCACTCATGGCGATTTTTACTCATTTGGCACTCTAATGAATTTACTTCCTTATTACTTTCATGGAGGGTCCCTTAAAAAGGGGGCGTGGGTCAATTGTCCCGCATGCCTCTGCCTAAATCGGTCCCTGGTCATAAGTATATAATATGAACTTCAAAATTTATCTTTTATTTAAAAGTGATCATAAAATACAGATATAACACACTTAATATAGACACATTTTATTAAACTCCGAGCAATTTCGTTTTGTATTTGCAACTTTTATCAGGGAGAAACTTTCTTTAAACTTAAAATCTAATGGAAATCTTACCTTGACATCTTGAGTCAAGATCAAAAAGTACTTGCTTTTATATGCTGATCTTATTTTAATTTTTATAATTATTTATCACAATCCTTTATCATTTATTACATATTTTTAAAACATTAATATAATAAAAAAATTTATTTATTAGAAATATTTGAATGATGGGACTAACTTTGTGTTAAGTGAGTTTTGCATTTTCGCAAAATCGGACCTTTTCATATCATGATACATTTTCTGAAAAATTGTTGCAATTACAACTCTGTAGTTTTAAAGTAGAATAAAGTCACTGAACTTAGTCAATCTATTTTTTTTATTTTTAAAGCTTAAGATTTTTTTTATAAATGGGGAACATGTATGACAAAATCAGGCTGATTTCTGATAAGTGAAATTGATCATTTGTAAAAAAAATTTCGGGAATATCTAATAAAGAAAAAATAGATTTAATCTATAAAATCATATACTTTTTTACCATCACACAAAATTTCAAGGTTAGAGCTATTTTGTAGAGAGCATTAGCAAGGCAATAGAAAGCATATATGTGATAAACATTGAGCAATATCATCAAGCATTAGGCTCGAATCCCAAAGGTAAAGCAACAAAGAGTCCTTTTGAAAAATTGAACAAGGAATTCAATAAAGGATTCAACAATGGGGAGAAAAACAAACTAAAATGAACTTTTACCTTTTGCAGGATGTTGTATAGAGTTCGAACGCCTCCTGGATTTTCCAAACAGGAAATTCTTCGGTACCGATATTTTCTTATAGATTAATCGTGATTTTTTTTAAGGCGAAATTTCGCGTGTTTAACTGAGATTTTTTTTCTATCAAAAATACTAATATTTCTCCTGTAAAATTTCCTGAAGTGTGCGAACCCTTGTTGTAGGACATCCTGAAATTTCCCTGCAAAGCTTTAAAAAAAGAAAAACGCCGTGTAGCTACAAGAAAGCATCTTTTGACAGAAACAAAATGACCACGAATAAACTCACACATCTGGAGTTTTAGTGTTGGAAATTAACGTGTACAGTTCCTCAACGGAAGATCCAGTGCTGCATTCAAATATCTACTAGTATCAAAAAAAATTTTAACTTTAAAAACAACTGCACAAATTTTCTTAAAGTCTAGTGGAATTACTGCAGTTATTTATTATTTATTTATTTCTACAAAAGAATCTTTTTGGTAATCATCATATTGTAAATATGTTCTTTATCTAAAAATGCTATTTTAGGCTACTTGTCAGTTTTCTTATTTTTCTTTTGTTATCTTTTTAAGGCCATAGATTTCGTAATCGCTGAGAACTTTCATTATGTTATTAAAGTACAGTGTGCTACTTTGATTTTTAAATTATCGTCTTCGTTTTATTATATTTATAACCGAGAAACATTTAAAATGCCAAAAATTAAAAACAATATATGAAAACACCGACTGAAAAAATCGCTTTGATTTATGGTGAAGATTATTAGAAGTTATATAGTTCAGAGAAAGCACCCTTATTAATAATGATATTGTTAATTACATACATATAATTTTTTTATGAAATAAAAGGCAACTGAATCAAAACTATCAATCCAAATTTTATTTTATCTCTAGATTGTATTTGTTATTAAAGAAAAAATACATTTATTTTTTATTTATCTTTATAAAAATAACAAAAAATATTTTCGTAAATAAACTAATCTATCTTTTTTTCAATAATTTCAGATATGTAAATGACGAGGATGAAAATTCCGGCTTCCTTATAATATTAAAGGGACCTTCCCTATATGACATAGATTTATTCTCTGTACAATCCGAAGAACAGAAGATTATAAATCTGACTGTATCAGCCAATGTTCGAGATGCAAATGTCTGCAAAGGTAAGTCCGCTTTTAATAGATAATTACAGAAAACTTATGCAGAACTTTGTCAAAGCGTGCAATTTTACCACAAATTTTTATAGAATATTTCGCCCTTGTAATATTTCATAAAAATATAACAAAGTCTGCAATTAGAAACATGACAACAAAATCTGTGTTTTAACCCTTTGAGCTCTGGAGTGTAAATTTCTTCAAAATTTCAAATGTCACATTGGCACCAGTATTTTGCAAAATAAAAAAAACGGTTAACGATAAACACGAAAAAATGCATTAAACCTTTTTGAAGTAAATTTAGTCAATTTTCTGGTGTCATTATGACATTTCGGAATTAAACTTATGTGGTAGAAAATTCTACCAGCAGAGCTCAAGGGGTTAACTACTAAATAGATATTTTTTATCTCAAAAAAGTAGAACCTTGTAAATAATCAGGAGTGTACGTCTTTGTATGTACGTTTTATACCTAAAATATTCATTAATTTTATGTTTTTGTCTTTGCTTTGAAAGATATAAAAATCCTTTTATATAGTTTTCGTCAGAGATAATGTGAGATAGCAAAGGCTAGTATCTTCAAAATTTCATTCTCAATCACATCAAACTTAGTTTCCAAACATAGCTCTCTAAATACTAGGCTTACATTCTGACTGAAAAATGGCGGCTGTGGTAGGTGTTCTTTTTTCAAATTTTGTACAATCACTTTCATTTGAATCCCTCTATTTTCTAAAAGTGTTTTTAATCTTATTCAATGTTAGAAAAAAAAAAGAAAGAAAAAAAACGAATGTTAAAAAATGAAATTAGCTTACAACAGTCGACATTTTTTGAGGTCTAGTATTGAGGACGCAAGACAATATGTAAACCACGAAAATATTAACATCTAAATACACTATTTACGGGTAAATATAAAATAAAGAATAATGCCCAGTTAAACAGATGGCATTGAGCTCACAGGCTACAAATACTAATTGTACATTACATCCTTATATTTCCAAGGGTTAATTTCAATCGAAAAACAATTTAAGAGGAGGAAACAGCTCCCCCCACTTTCCTCTTTTTATACTTAATCATTGAATCCCCTAAACTAATTAGGGACATGCTTTATCATGCAAAACATCTATATCCAAAATTCAGAGCAAATCGGAAAATTCTTAATAAAAACCCATTTATATAATTTAAGAGGAGTTATCCCCCTCTTTTATACTTAACCATAGAACTTCCCAAACTGTTCAGAGATTTGAACGAAATCTGATAATTCTGCATGAAAAAACCATTTATATAAATTAAAAGGAGGGCGTATAGAATCTCCGTTCCCCCTGTTTATACTTATCTAATGAACATCTAATACCAATCATGGAGATGTCTCATCAGAATGATCCTATATCAACAATTTTGAACAAAAACTGATAATTCTGCTTGAAAAAGCTATTTATATCAACTAAGGGGAGGGGCATGAGCCCCCCGTTCCCCCTCTTATACATATCGAATAAACTCCAAAAACTAATCAGGGAAGCGCCTTATCAAAATATACCGATATACAAAATTTCAAGTGGATGCAGGGCTCGAAATGTACCGGAGCAAACCGGAACGAAGTTCCGGTTCGTGAAATTATGAAAAATATCGTTCCGGTTCGTGAAATTGTGCTAAATATCGTTCCGGTTCGTGAAATTATGCTAAATATCATCCAAAAAATGGCTCTTACGCGTCCCACAAAACGTGTAATTTTGTCAAAAAGTTGCGAAAAAAAAGTCTAATTTCACTAAAAAAATCGCGAAATAACGACTAATTTCTGGTAAAATTCGTGAAAAAATGATTAATTTCGTCCAAAAATCGCAATAAAACGACAGATTTTATCAAAAGATTTCCTGAAAAACGGCAAATTTCGTCCGAAAATCGCAATAAAATGGAAAATTCTGTCAAAATATTTGCGAAAAACGGCTATTTTTGCCAAAAATTCGCGAAAAAAACGTAAAATTTGTCAAAATATCCCAAAAAGACGGCAGATTTCGTCAAAAGATGGCGAAAAAATGCAAATTTCGTCAAAGAGACACACTCAAAAAAAAATTTTAATGCCAGAAGTGAATTTTTCTGTTCTAAAAACTAATTTTCCTGCTTCAAAATTGTGTTTTCAATGCTCAAAAAGCGGATTTTTACAGCTTCACAATCAAGGCGTGTGAAGAGAAAACTGCACCCGGGGCATAATTAGAATTTGAGGCCTCTCCCTTTCCCAACTTTTTCTTGTGACAGCTCAAAAAGGTCGTTTGTAGTATGAATTTGGCACCTCCTAAATTTCCGTAGCCGGGGCGACCTCCTCTTTCTCTCCCCCCCTCCCCCCCCCCTGTTCACAATCATCTTTTGATTGTCCAAAACTTTCTAAATGTGAATCCTGAAAGCACCCGTTTATGAAACAAAAAGAACCCTGTATTCAACAAAAGTATTCTTTTTTTTAATGTCTTTTTCAATAAATCAGACTCGCCCTTTAACAATCTTTTAACAAAATCAGCCGTTTTTTTCGCAATCTTTTAACAAAAATTGCCGTTTTTTCGCGAACTTTTAACAATAATTGCCTTTTTTGCGATTTCACGAAATTTGTCGTTTTTTAGTGATTTTTTAGAGAATTTGCCAGTTTTTTGCGATCTTTTAACAAAATCGACCGTTTTTTCGCGATCTTTTAGCAAAATTTATCATTTTTTCTTTTTGTTCAATTTTTTGGCGAAATTTTTGTTTTTTTTTCTCGATTTTTTGACGAATTTTCTGCTTTTTCACGATATTTGAACCGCTAGATTCTAGGTTCAACTCTATAAAAGTGCCCTGAAAAATGTAAAAATTGCTCTTTTCAAAACAATAGCGCCTTGCCCATTTTAAAACCTGGGAGAAACTCTGGAACAAGTAGCAAAAATGATTGCAAAATAGATGAAGCTACTCCACCAGCCAAAAAGCAGAAATTGAATCTAGAAGAAAATGTACCAAGTGAAAACGTTGAATTGCCTGACTTTTTGAGAGAAGAAAAACTAAAACGATTGAAAGATAATAATACTTGGTTAATTGTAGACAATGGTGGATTAGGTTGTTTAATCTGCAGAAAAGTAAAAGATTTAGGAGTACTTAGTGATAGAAATTTAAGACTTTCGAAAGTATGGCAAAATTGTTCTATCACGTCAAGTGGTAAGGCACAATCGGTACAATCCAGTTTGAAAAAAAAAGATATACGAACACAAAAACATTGATGCACATAAAAAAGCTGCAGAAATTTTGGAAAAATCAGCTAAAAAAGAAATTGATAACCACATTGAAAATATGAACAAACATCAATTTTCGAATACAGAAAAGCTTTTTAGGACTGTGTATAAAATTGTGAAACAACAAAGACCATTTGTCGATCTTCCAGTTGACTTTGATTTGTAGAGATTAAATGGAATATCAATGGGAAATATTTTGCACTCTGATAAAACATGTGCAGAAATTGCACTACATATTGCGTGTGAAATATAATTTAATCATTTATTTTTTTGTTTACATTCAGCACTTCTGTTCCTTTCAATGAACTTACATCTAATCTTAAACTTTAGTTACTAAATAAATATGACAGTCCACACACATATTTAAACTTTTTTATTTTAATCTTTTGTCTTTTGTTATAACGGAGATGGAATTGTTTACATGCCGTATGTTGTTACCGGCAAAGTAAAAAAAAACAATCTTTTTAAACTTAAATCGCTGAATAAATGTGACTCTCTACATCCAGACTTTTAAAATTTAATTTTTTGATATAATGTAGATAATTTTGATAGAATGGCAGGCGAAATTTTGGCCTTAGTGAAGACACGGACCGTTTACATTCCGCATGCTGTTTTCCGGCAAAAGGAAAAAAAAAATCGGCGTTTTTTGTATTGCAAACATATTATTTTACATGTATATAGCATATTCTGTTCAATGTAACCTTTAAAAATTGATTTTGTCAAGTTAAAAATAAATTTAGCTATACTTTGAAAAAAAAAAATTATCAAAATTTTTTTTGAAAAATAGCGTTCCGGTTCGTGAAATTTTCCATTGTAATTTTGAAATAGCGTTCCGGTTCGTGAAATTTTCCATTTCGAGCCCTGAGTGGATGGCATATTTTTATCATGAGTTGTCGCGTTACGCACGTACATACATACAGAACGGATGGGCACATAAGCTCTCAGGCTATGATAGCCTGTGAGCTAAAAATACTGAAATTGCAGTCTACACAATAAAATTCCTATTAAATGTTATATAATATAATTTCTGTTGATATACTATAATAAAAAGTAAGTTAATTAAAGTAATTAAAAGACTTGTAATTATTGTCATTATCCTGGCACATCACAAAAATGTGCAAAGTAAGAAACCATCTGTGTTATTTTTTTTTTTTTTTTTTTTTTTTTTTTTTTTTTTGTAATTATTATTTAAGCCTTATAATATAAATATATGAGAAAAGTAAAAACTGTATTTTAAAAATCAATTTTCCTAATTAAAATATGTTTGTCATTGAAGTGAAAGTTATTTTCCTGGCCCTTAGCCCTTCCATTTTAGTTCTTTATCATGTATAAGTATGGCGGTGCTGAGTAATTCTACCTTTTTTGGCATAATTCACGTCTGAAGTAATAAAATCACAGCTACCACTAAAATCTTTTAGATATTTCCTTGAAAATATTGTGATTAAAGTCTTTGTAAAGATTGAGTAGACTTTTATTGTCAATTTCCTCGATTCCATAAATTAATTAATAAAACTAAATATTACATGGAATTTGTTCTAGTATCAAAGTACATTGAAAACATGCTCTTTAAAACAAAATTAAAGTGTTAGGTCTAAAAATAAAAAAAGCACGAATGTAAAAGATGTTTTAGAATGAAATTGCAGTTAGCCTGCCATACACATGACAAGAAATGACATATAATTGCGTAAAAATTAACTTATTATTTAAGTTCTTCAAAATTTAACAATTTCAGTTGAAAAATCCTTTATTCTCCAATGGAAAATTTATTTACCTCTTGATTTTTTTTTTTTTCAATCGATACTTTCAATCTCACATGGTTAAAATCTGGCATTTTGTGATATTCACCCATACAAATAAAGCACAATGAAAATAAAAAGACAGTAAGCATCCCCCAGTCACTTTTAGGTCCTTGGAAATTTTAATTTTCAGTGAAAACATACCAAATTTAGATTTTATATCGAATAACTACCCACGCACATAGAAACATAGGCAAATATCGTACAAAAAAAAAATGTCAATGTGAAAAATTGCTTTAAAAAATATATTTACATAAAGCAAAAGAAAAAAAAATAATCTCAATTTCGTCCTTCTCAAAAAATCCAATACGCTGAGGCTTAGCTTGTAACTAAATCAAAATTTATTTCTAAATGAGTAAGTATTTAATATCATTAAATTAAGACGTGTTTAATATTGTTTTTAAAGCAATTTCATACTACTAGTTATTCATAATCATTTATTTTGTATATTGTGTGTTTAAAAGTTCGGTTTTTAGTGACTACATTTTCTACAAAAGCCTTTAATTCATTACAATAGATATTTCTATCTTTTTGAAATCTTGCTCCTTTCAACAACCAATCAAAATATCATGTTTCACTAAATAATATTAAGTGAAATATATCATCCTTCCCTCATCTAACAGATAAGTTAATCTTTCAAAATTTTCTTATCTTTGCACGCGACATGTAAACAGTATAAAGCCATAAATTAACAATAAATAAGCCAAGAGTGTTCCTTCCATAGCAATCAGAGCCATGACAGAATACGTTAATGTATTCCCTTCCCTTATGATGAGTGGGCTCCGGTGGCCGGTAAGATCATACTGACCATCCATCTGCCACGATGGATAAAGATGGTCACAGAGGGACTTCGCCAATTTACACTCCAGCAATTTCTGAGTGGGGGAGAGGCTGAATCATTTGTAGAAGATGTCTAATTTCTAAGCTAGTCTAGAGAATAGGTTAACCAGATGTAGAAGGTACATTTTTGAAGAGGAATATTAATGTTTTTATGGTTAAATATGATTACAGTGTTTGTGTTAAATAAAATTCAAAACTCTTTCAATTTAATATGCTAAGTTGTTATTAAAAGTAAATTTTAAAGTGGTTCGAGTGACCAAAAATCTGAAAATGAGACATTTTCTTGTTAGTGGCTTAAAAATATACTCAGTTTTTTCAAAATAAAATGACGCTAAACGTGCATAGAATTCAGAATACTGGAATTTAGAAAATAAGCACAGACCTATTATTAAATAAAAAAAGGTCATAAAAAAGAGTTAAATTATTGAATAAAATGTAAAAGTATTCTGTACTATCAATATACGAACCATAAATATTAAATTGTTACATTGACATATTTGAGGTGAAGCTGTCTTGTGCAACTACATTTAAATTTTGAAACTTAACAATATCTTGGATTAAAAATATGTAAAATTACATATAAAAAATGTATATATGCATTAAAACATTTGTGCTGGCACGTCCTTTAATTTCTTTATACTGTTTTTCCTTTCATAAACGGGGTGTCATTCTCATTAGCGAAAACTTTTCGCGCTTAAGATTAAAACCTACGAAATATCTTAAAAAATACTAGAAAATAATGAAAAGTCCACATATAAGATGTTAATAATCCATTGCAAAAAATATATGAAACTGCTGAAAAATGATTCAATATTTTAAGAATACATTAAAGGGTCTCTAGAAAGAAGTTCTAGTGCATTTTCGTTCGCCAATGTGTTATATTTTGCTAGATTAAGAAACCTGTCTTTTATTACAGAGTAATTACAAAATGTATCTGTCTTGCCGATTATCTCATAAATTTGAATTTCTATATAATTCTTTCTTCGTGATTTTTTATAGTGTGAGGGGTGGAGGATCAATTTTATTTGCAAATACGAATGTTACTGATTACAGTTAGTTTTACCGTTTTGCTTATTTTAATTTTTAATAAATTCCAAATTCATGTGTTGAAATAATAGAATGAAATTTAGATAAATCTCTGTTTAATGAAACACAGTGTATCGTATCCGGATCATCATCATTTTTATCAGTCTCCGATAAGATGGAGCCATATTAGATTTTAATTTGATTTCAGATGTGTATGAGAAAAATTATCTGCCTAAGTACAAATCTTTTCAATCTCAAATTCCTTCTGTTAACTATAAATATAAAACTATAAAACAACATAACTATAAAAGCCTCAAAACTAAAAAAATATCAATGATTTATGCAGTCGAAAACCATGTCATAAATCGAGTTGAAAACAAACGTAGTGTACGAGCATAAACAATAATTATTAGAATTTTCTGCTTACCTCAAAACCTCTCATGGTGTCGCTCTCTATGTTTAGGTTTATAAAAAACCATGAGGCCATATTCTCCCGTAGGGTTCGAGGCTAAAAAAGTTGATTAGGAATCACATTCATAACCGCCATGATTTATCTTTCTTTTTTTTTGGGGGGGGGGGGGGTTCTGTTGTTGTAAGATTGAGTGAATTTTCACTTTTATGCATAATTTTCTTTATGCAACAACATGCTACAGGCTGAACATCTCTTGGAAAAGATATGCCGTTTAAATTGACATTGAATACGACTTGAACGTTACAGAAGTACAGTCAGAGATGAGACTGTACAACAGTAGCGAAAATTTCAATAGTTGCAACAACTTTTTTAATGACGCAGTTTTTTTTTTTTTTTTTTTTTTTTTTTTTTTTTTTTGCGTATTTGTTAGCTTTTTCTATTCTTATAGTATACTAGCCAGAAAACCTGTTTACCCAGAAGTACTGTTAATGCTAACAATGTGTTTAATAAAACATAAATGAGCCGAACCTACACTGTAAAAAAAAGGATCTATCTACTAAAAAAATTTTAGTAATCCTTGTAATTACTAAAAAATTTTTAGTAATCTTACTCGGTTACAAGGAATCTGTAAGAATTACTAGAAAAAAGCTAGCAACGAATAGATAACCCCATCGGTCCAGAGGGAAAAAATTTATTAAATGCCAGCGTTAAAACCTTTTTAATCGAATTACGAGCTCATCTGTATATAACTGATATTCAAACTTAAAAATCAGTATCGATGAAATATGTTGCGATATTATGACGTTATAATCGTCTGTCACTTTCTGCATTTATTCTTATTAATACTTCTTATATTACTAACAAATGTTTGAAAATGTCATTTTAATTTCTTGTATTTTATTTCCTCTATTTTCTATATTCATCTTCGTTTTAACTCGTGAAAAAATTATTTCAATTTTATTTTTCACGTAAAAAATATTTCAACTAAGAATTAATTACTATTGATAAATTATTATTTTGATTTTGAACTATTTGCAGCAATAGAAAATAATGTTAAATTTTATAGCAAAAATTTCCATTGATTCTAAATGAAAAAAAAAAATTAAATTTGGAATTATTAAGAAAAATATTTCAATAGTATAGATAAAACTTAGCTTGTGTTACTACATTATAATTCCTCCATATGCCAAAGCATTTTATCATTTGTTTTGATCCTGAAATCAGACAAACATTCTCATACTTTAAATTTATAATATTGTTAAAATTACAAAGAATAAAACAATTGTGGCATCAAACTCAAAAACTTTTAGAAGAAAAAGTCAAAAAGTTACGAGATTAAGTACTGCGCTGCCGTGCAATACTTAAATGCCTTCTCTTTAACAACCTTCTTCAATCAAAAAGGGCAAATTTTTGACGTAAGTTTCAATTTATTTTTGTACGGAAATGCATGAAACTAGCAGGTAGCAGGTGTTGTTCAGAAATTATCTAATCGCACTCATTTTTCCTTTTTTTTTTTTTTTTTTTTTTTTTTTTTTTTTTTTTTGCAAATGCAATCTGAAATATACATTACGTCATTAACTGTCGTCAAATTTACCATTTTGAATCACATTTCCCGACGAAAGCAAAAAAAAAAAAAAAAAACAATCTTACAAGTCTTGCATTCTTTACATATTCAGGTTTTCCAATTTCGTATATTTCTGTTAAAAAATGAATGTGTAAATGTGTCAAAACGTTTTGAGCTTGTTGAGCAAGGCTTTTGAGAACAGCTTTAATAAACACGTGGCAGACCTTTGAGACCGAAACTATCATTTGTATTGAATATCAATCTAAGCACCCCTTCTTATAGGCAAATTAAATAGGATTTTTATTTTCCAAATGGAACTAACGAATCTCACCTCATAGGCCTGCATGGTGCACCAACCTACTGTTCCTATGCAACTTCGGTCAATAGCATCACCTACTATGCTGGTCCGCCCCTTGTCGCGAGAGAGCAGCCTGTGCTTCGGCGGATGAAGCTTGTTTTGTACATAAAATATTTTTTTTCTTTTTTTTTTCTTTTTTCTTATTCATTTTTTTTTTTTTTTTACTAATTGTAAACGAATTCCCGCGTGTCGGGGAGCACTCCGGGTGGGGTCAATAGAGTCTACACCGGACCTTTGAGGTCTGGGGATTCTGCCCCACTTAGGCAATAAATAAATAAAAAATAATAATAAGTATTTAAATTACTACTCCAAAAAAACATACGATCAAAGAAAACATTTTTATTTATCCGTTAACCCCATTGGGGACGAGCGACACGTATACGTGCCGCGAAAAGGCTTAAAAATCCTTGTTTATCCCCACCAGTAAAATTTTAACAGTAAAGTTTGACTTATTTAATGGGATAATTTCTCCATTTAATAAGACACAAAATATTGTTTTAAAAACCGGTGACAAAAAATTAAAAATTTCGTAAAAGATTCCCGTCACGAAGGAGTTAGTGAATAAGCAATATGCAACGTATTTGTTGAAGATTTTAGAGCGTGAAAGTTGTTTTGCTTTTCATTTATTTCATTAACGGATGGATGCAACATGCAGACGATAAGTTATTTAGAAAGCGCCAAAACGAAGAAAAAAAAAGATGTATAGTTCGTTTTGAAAAGAAAGGGTGTTTTGAATAAATCTGCACTATTAAATATTTTTGTAAAACTACAGGGAAAAAAGTGAGACTCTCTGTAAATTTGCACTAGTTCTCGGTTAAATGTATTTGATTGAGTTTCTGAGTCATCATTTTACACACATTCCCCTTATCTTATATCTAATTCCCTGATGGAATTTTCAAGTCTTTATTTAAAAATATTTTTTATCTTGTTAAAACTTGTAATTAAAATTATACACTTTTAAAATTCTTTTGCAATTTTATTTGACACATTAAAAAAGAATATTTAGTTTAAAAATTACTATTTTTTAAAACTTAGAATAATTTAGAAAGGATAAAAATCATCTTCTCAAAGTTATGGGAATTTTTATCGACAATCACATCGCAGGTCCATCACCACTTGGGCCACAGAATCATAAAAGACATGCTTTGTATACAACAACAACAGCTTCTATTGATCAAGCAGTAAGCTGTTCTCCCAATGTCAAGATGCCTCGGGTTCAAATCCCAGGACAGCTAGCTAAATTGTGTAAAAATTAAGTGATACAGCAATTCACAAAAAAAATCTAAGTCTTTGAAATCACTGAAAATTAGGTGATTTGTTAATTTTGAAAACAAAATTAAATTAATACCATTAAAAATAAATTTACTTAAAAGAAACTTGTTTATTTTCAACGATGTTAATTTACAGAGCCTAATATAAATTTACCTAATTACGTCTGTTTAACAGAATCTTGGTTTTTCTAATCTCTGTAATTTTACATAAGACTTAAGATAATGGATTTTATGTATGGATAGTTTTAATTTAAAAAGTGGATAAAGAATGATATATGATAATTTCTTAATCGCATCATCATATTTGCTTTTATTCGGAAAAAAAAGAAAAAAAGGTAAGAGATTTTAAAAAATTAAGTAGTAAATAAAGAAATATCTTTCATACTTTAAAATTATAACTGAAATACTCTTTCATCGATGTAATGGTAAAAATGTAACTTTTTTATACTTTTTTTATTGATATTTACTTTTTCTTGCAAAGAATAAAAAAATGTACATTTTTATAAATTTTCTCGTCTAAATCAGGATAAAAAAAAAAGAAACAAGAACAATTGAGGTAAAAAGAAACAAGGCAAAAAATTATATGCATGAATTAAAAAAATAGAACAAGTTTTCTTTTTTCTATTTTTGAACAAGATGTTGTGGAATAAAAACAAAAAAAAATCCCTTTCTTCTAATAACAGTAGGAAAAAAATAAAAAATATATTTTTTCCTCTTTGTTGGAAGAATTATCAGGAAACAGAAATAATATAGAAAAATGGTATATATAGTATTTTTTAGCAATACATGCTACGGAATTGTTCGAGATTTTCTCGCTTCATAGAAATTTGCCAAAAAGAAGAACGATAAAAATAACTGATGATTATATATATACAGTGGCGGTCAAAAGTTTCCGGCCAGCGATTTTTTTTCAGTTAATTTGTAATTATACTCATATAGAGAGGAATCTCAAAGTGATACTTATACATTTTATTGACATAATAGCTAGGTACTTATTTATGGAATAACATACAATATCAATAAATTTAATTGATAAAATTAAGCACATAGAAAAACGCATGTTCTCAAAAGTTTCCGGCCACCTTTGCAAGTTTGGAAAAAAATGGCATTGTAATGGAAAATCACAGTGATCAACAACATTTACAATTGATATTTTATCAGAATACCTTTAATAATAAGTACTGCGGCGCAGCAACGTGACGTTCATGCAAACAGTGGTTAAAGATGGCCTATGATGCGTATTTTCGCTTTTTCAAGCATTTTTTAGGTAATTTCGGCTGAGTGGAAATATTTATAGCTCCGAACACGTTTTCCAACTTCTTTCCAATGATTTACTATTGGATTCATGTCGGGCGCTTGGGCTGTCCATTTCAAAAGCGAAATTATTTGCGCGAAAGTCATTGCTTGTCGAGGATTGCAAACAATCTTTAAATCGTTATCATGTTAAAATAAATAGTTGCGACCAGAATTTTTCCTCTAATAAAGCAGCAAATGATCTTGCAAGATATCCTTATACATTGCATCATTCATCTTGCCGTAGATTTTAAATAACGGACCGACAGTTTTTGAAGAAAATACTCCCCACAGCTTAACGTATCCTCCGCCATGCTTCATTGTAAGAATAACATGGGTCGATCCATATTTTTTGTTGTTAGATTATCGGACGTAGTGTCTGCTATCACTTCCAAAAAGTTTTAAATTCGATTGATGGAAAAATAGTACTTTTGTTTAATTTTCACTTGACCAGACTTTGTGTTTTTTGGAAAACGCCAGACGGGTACGTTGATATTTTTTTTTACCCATGAGAATTTTTAAACACCGACACTTCCATAATTTTTTGCATCGCGTCAGCATCTTGACAAGGTAGATCGACTTATTTCAGCAATATTTTAATTTCGTAAATCGCGGATATTGAAACGAAATTTTCGTGCGGGTCATCAATTGATTTTCTCCTGATAGTTCTGTTCATTCGAATAATCATTTTTCGGGGTTTCCCGGACCTCAGAAAGTCCTGAAGGCCATGATCATCTTTATATAATTTTTAAATATCTGTCACATTCGAATTACCGATCGCTACATTTGCCGCAATATCTCGAGAAGATTGGCCCTTTAGCAACAAACTAATCACTTATTTACGAACAATATTTGCTGAACTTTTTAATTTTGAATTTAAACTATGCTATTTACTTTGATTCATTCACAAACACGACCAAATTAAACTCTACCGATAGAAAAAAACAAAGTAATGATGAGTGGCCGGAAACTTTTGCACCCGCGAACTTCGAATTCTACCCCTTTACATTAAACGTTTTCAATATCCAATCATAATGATCACGAGGTCAGAGGTCATTCAAGTATTCTTAACTTTTGAAGCAAATGAAGTTCTTCTTCGCTGAAACCTTCTGGTAAATAAATCAGCGAAACTAACTGGACGGAAACTTTTGACCGCCACTGTATATATAAGTCAAATTACTGATTTTAATGTAATGACATGCGTTTTTTCGCTTAATTTTTTGGAAAAGGGGGGGGGTGAAAGAAAGAGATTAGCAACAACTAAGGATAGCACAGGAAATATTTGTTTTATTTTCTTTTTATCATTCGCAATTTTAATTGATATATTTTTTTAAATTTTAAATTGCAATGTGCCCGAAATGCACCTTTACACTTTTAAAGACTAACTAAAAGTAAACAAACAATGGTATGGCTTTACTTTTTTTTATGTTTTATGAAGAAATTATTGCAATTCATTTAAATGAACAGTAAACTAGGTGGAAAGATGGGGTCCAATACTGTGGCCACATAGATCTCCGAACATAAGAAGAATGGACTTATTTTTTATAGGGATACATGAAAAACATTGTTTACCAATCTCCAATTCGTCACATTGAGAAGCTGAAAAGTCAAATGGCAACTGTCATCCAGACTTTTTTTTCTACGATGCTTTATAGAACATGGCTTAAAATCTTGTGTAGACTCGATGAATTGCGCACGATTAATGATTCATATCCGAAATGTGCCTATACTCCTTTAAAGACTAAGTAAAAATAAGCTAACAATGATATACCTTTACTTTTTATTATGTTTTCTTAAATATACAAAAGTTATTTTAAATGAACAGCAAACCAAATAGGAATGGGAGGTCCAATACCGTGGCCATTTAGATTTCTGGATATAATACCTTTGGGCGATGGGGATACGTAAAAAACATTGTTTACCAATCTCCAATTCGTCACATTGAGAAGCTGAAAAGTCAAATGGCAGCTGTCACCCAGACTTCTTTTTCTACGATGCTTTATAGAACGTGTAGACTCGATAGTTAATAGATATATGTTAGATAATTGTGTAGACTCGATGAATTGCGCACGATTAACGATTGGTATCCGAAATGGGCCTTTACACTTTTCAAGACTAACTAAATATAAGCAAACAATGATATGCCCTTACTATTTACATGTTCTACAATGAAAAGATTTATGTTCTTTTAAATGAACAGCAAATTAGGTGGGAATAGGAGGTCTAATACCGTGGCCACATAGATCTTGGTCATAACAACTATGGACTTATTACGGGGATACGCGAAAAACATCTTTTAGTAATCTCCAATTCATGGCATTGAGGAGCTGAAAATTCGAATAACTGCGACCATCCAGACTGTTGATTTTGCGATGCTTTGCAGAACATGGTTAAAAATCTTGCATAGACTCGATGAATTGCGCATGATCAATGATTTCCACATTTAAATTGGGGAATATTACATCGCAAATAAATAAATAAATAACTTTGATTTTTTATGTATCATAAAGAACCGTAAGAGTATGTCAATGTTTGTTTACTTTTAATTACTCTTTAAAAGTGTAACGATACATTTTGGACACCCTGTATATCTAAAAAAAATGGTACAGTTTGTAAAAAATAAACTGTATCTGCAACTTAAAAATGAGAAAGTAAAGTAAGCGCTATTTCCTTTTCTGAACATTATTTATTAATCTTAGGAAATTTTTAAAAATAAGTAATTTATATCAGAAAAATATTCAAATTTCTATCCTGTAAATTTCTATCCAGTAAAGTTTACCTTTTTTTCTTCTTCTTCTTCTTTTTTTGTAAGAATATTCAAAAAAGATTCAAATAGGTTTAATATATTTTAATATATTAAATGATATTCTTTTTGGCTATCGCACAAGACTTCAAAGTCTTTTTAGAAAAGTGCACCAAAGTAAATAACTCAAAACTTTCACGGTGAAAATTTTTTTGTTTAGATTGTTATTTTAAATTTATATTTGACCGCAGTAGTAATATTTTTTTAATCATAAAATATATTGAAAATTCTTAGTAAAATAATGTACAAAAAATCATAATGACGTATGCCGATTTGAACGAGAAGGGGTTTAAAAATATGTATATACGAGTGCTCAACTCCTTATTTTAGCAATCCCCTAAACTAATTTTTAGTTTATTACGTGGTGTGTATAAATTTTATATATCATATGCACTGTTTCACGTAAGTCTTCATATGCATTACCGGTTACTAAAGGAAGTTATTCAAAATGAAGTTTGCGTTATGTGTTTCTTAATAATAAATGTGTCTATTACAGTTAATTTTAAGAAAAAGAAGATTTCCTAAATATATTCTGTCTCTGTTAAAAAACATCTCATAATCAATCGGTTTCTGCTATTTATTTTTCATTCTTGTTTGTTTTGAAATTCCAGAATCTTCTAGAAAGCGGCAGAACAAAAGTGGCGGTTATATTTAAAGTTGACATTTTTTTTTTATAGTCCACTTTGTCCCCAAAATTGGCGATAGACATAAGACAAAATTCGCAACTTTACGTTGTGTTTCCAGAAGCGTTCTTTTAAAATTGGTCGGTTACATTTCATTATTGTTGAAAAGGCTGCAGAAAAGAGATAACACTTGATTAAATACAAACAATCACATTTATTTACATGAAAGAACTCAAATAGAATACAAGCTATCGATTAATTACCCTTATTTATTACCATCGTTCGACAGCCATTAAGCAATGAACGTGATTTTCCAATTCTTACGTGGTAAAACTTGTCAATATACAATATCGAAGCAAAGAGGAGGAATACACCGAGTACCACACCGAGATGTACATAAGAAGTCTACGCATCGAAGAAAAGATTATTCCTTTTGCAGGTCATTTGCCGAATTATATGGTGTTTAATTTACATTCGTTTCATAATATCGAAGCAAGTTCGAGATCTATATACTACGCGTGATACTAATTCTATTTACATTTCACTTTGTATCCAAGTGCATACCTCAAAACCTCATAATATTTAAAATGTTTTTTTTTTCAAGCAAAGTATAACGGGAATCAAAATCTCTAACCAGTGCTGGTTTAGATTTTCAATCAAGGTTCCAGATTTTTTTTTTTATGAAGTTACTTTTATTTTTGAATATTCACTTTTCGACTTTAACTTTGGTACGCAAAAATCAGTCTCATAAAAATATGTAATCAATTAAAATCGAAAGAAGTGAAAAGAAGCCTGGTTAAAGATAGACCTTAGATTTCCTGTGCTGAGAAAGCTCTTTAAATGCACTAAAACTCAAACGAGAAATTTTAAAGATCATTCCCGTAGATTTAGCATTAACCGTCTTATATATCCTTAAAATTTTAGTATATATATATATATATATATATATATATATATATATATATATATATATATATATATATATACGTATGATATCATTCACATTTACAAAAACAAACACATTACAAAATACCCGGACATATTTTTTAAAAATGCGATTTGAATTTGAATTTATGCATTTTGAGTTTAAAATCTAATGAATTCACAATCATTACTTACACAAATACATTACTTAAACATAAATTTAGCGTTCAAATTTCTGGTCTGAAAAATAAACTAAATGACGTTATACAATAGTGTTTGTGAATATGAAGCATTATTTTCGAGGCCTATTTTATGAATTTCGAATTCGCTTTTCTTTTTATATGTAAGCATTGATCCTCTCCTGAAATTTTTGGTCTGAAAGCAAAATAAAAAATAAAAGATAATAAATCAATAAATAAAATATCAACAATTGAGGTTAAAAAACGAAAGAAAAAGTTGCTTAAAAAAAAGTAAAAAACGAAGAATGTTTTCCATTTGTGAAGCGTATTTTAAGAGAAAAAAGTATAAGTTAAGCAAAAAAAGTTTCTGCATTTTTTTCTCTTTCTGTGGCAGCGATTCTACAATAAAATAAAATAATAGTAAAGATAAAACACTTAAAAAACGGAAATGTACAGAAATGTTGAAGCTTTAAAAGATTATTTCTAAATTTCTTGAAATTTGTTGAATTAGAAAAAAAAGGTGATGGTTAGTATTTCAGCGCATTTACCGGCACAGACTGGAGAAGCGACATCTGAAGAGCTGCATAAAAGAAAAGTTGCACAGTGAATTTCTCATTCCGAAAGCACCTTGTGAGATCAAAGTTTTATCAGAATATTGTGTTAAGCCTCGAATACTAGAGAGCGGATGCTCGCCTGATCCGCTCATCTATAAAGCTGACTAATTTTGCAAAATTCCCATTCTTATTCAATATTGACGAAACCACCTTGCGTTGAATCATCTAAAGTCGTGTTCTATTAACTTCAGCTTCGTATGTTTGAATAATATAACTTATTTTTTTATTATTTTTTTTTAAGGGAATATGAAAGATACTTTTTCCTTCCGGTACTGGCCGGAAGGACTTTTTTACGTAAGAGTACGGCAGCTAATGTACCAAGATCTGAATTTTCATTAAACTAGCACTCGAAGGCTGGAAAAAATACGAAGGCACCTCATTTGTCACGTTTGACATAGTCTTCAATTTTTTTTTATTTAAAAAATTAAACTGTTTTTTACTAAATTAAGCTATTATTTTACAGATGTAACTGCTGCAAGATTTTTATAATTATTTATTTTTTAAAGATGGGTATATAAGAAAATGAAAAATGGCACGCGAATGTTATAGGAAAATTTCCTTTTCTCGAACAATCAAATCAACGAAAGTAAATAATACACTAACAATTGATTTTAAAAAAGTAAAATAAATTCTAATATCTAGACGTGGAAAAATTTTTTTTTTCATGAACAACACTTGAACAAAAATCCTCTTATAAAAAATAAAATCCGTACCATTTTTTTCATTTAATATTTTTATTTTGGAACAAATTCTAAAAAAAAAAAAAAAAGAAGAGAACAAGTAAACAAACTATTTTCAACAATAAATGTTAAGGAAATGCCTTATTAGTTTTAATCGTAAAAATATGTTAAAGAAACAAATGAAGATGTCTCTTTTCTTACTAAGAACGGCAAGATTTTCTTTTTGTACGGAAAATTTCTGTATTTTTCCCACAAACATTTTTCTATAGCTATCAATCATTTATTTTTTTTTTTTTTTTTAGAATTGTTTCTATCAAAAAAACCTTGTCATGTTTTTATACGGTACATGCCTGACTTCGTTTAATAACTTTTTATAGTTTTTTGGGATAACTTTTCAACCACAGGTTAGATATTCCGTCATTAGTAGTGGGTGAATGACTAATATTTATTGCTAAATTATTACCCACAATTCTTAAAACTAAAGGCTTGATACAAAATTGTGGTGCTTTTAAATTAAAAAAAATGGTTTTTTTAAGGGGGCCCATGTGATCAAAAGTTTATTTTCTTTATTTTTAGAGTTACATTATCATACATTAATGACTTTTCTTCGATAACGTAAATATAATTTTAACATAAAATTTTTTGAAAAGCTTAGAATTTTATTTTTAAAAAAATCTTTAATGTTATTTAACTTTTAGTGCAACTCGTGAATCACTGGTCCAATTTTGTTACTTTTTATATTATTGTTTATTCCGAGTGAACCAAAAATGTATGATGGATTTAAAAATTCAATAACTTGCAAACAGTGACAGATATTTAAAAATATATATATTGCAGGAGGGTTTTGTATAATGTCAGGGATTCTGATTGGAGTTATGTTGTTATAACTTTTATATTATTTATTTTTTAAACATGGGTGTCCAACTAAATAAAAATTGGTACGCACATGTTATAGGAAACGTTTTTATTCTGAAACAATCAAATCAACGAAAATAGATAATACACAAACAACTGATTTCAAAAAAAGTAAATAAATAAATTCTAATATGTAGTCGTGGAACGTTTATTCTTTTCACGAACAAGACTTGAACAAAAAATCTTCTTATAGAAAATAAAATCCATACCATTTTTTCATTCAACATTTTTATTTTGGAACAAATTCTAAAGAAAGGGAGAGAATAAGTAAACAAAGTGTTTTGAACAATAAATATTAAGGAAATGTTCCAGCCTTATAAGTTTTATTCGTAAAAATATGTTAAAGAAACAAATGGAGATGTTTCTTTTCTTACTAAGAACGGCAGGATATTTCTTTTCTTTGAAAAATTTCTGTATTTTTCCCACAAACATTTTTCGATAGCTATCAATCATTTTTTTAGAATTGTTTTTATCAAAAAAAAAATAAATTAAAAAAAATAAATAAATAAATAAACATAAAAATAAAAACCTTGTCATGTATTTATACGGTACATGTCTGACTTCATTTGATAACTTTTTATAGTTCTTTGGGATAATAGTTTTCAACCATAGATTAGATATTCCATCATTAGTTATGGGTGCATGATTGATATTTATCGCTAAATTATTACCCACAAATCTTAAAACTAAAGTCTTGACAAAAAATTGTAGTGCTTTTGAACAAATAAGAGAGCCTATGGGTTTAAAATTTTATTTCATTTTTCGAGTTACTATATTATGATACATTAATGATTTTTCTTCGGTAATGCAAATATTAACACAAAATTTTTTGAAAAGCTTGAAATTTTATTTAAAAAAATCTTTTATGTGTTTTAAACTTTAGTGCAACTCATAAACCACTGGTCCAATTTTGTTACTTTTTATATTATTGTTTATTGCGAGTGTCCCAAAAAATGTCTGATGGATTTAAAGATATAAGTTTTATTGTAAAAATATGTTAAAGAAAGAAATGAAGATGTCTCTTTTCTTACTAAGAACAGCAAGATTTTCTTTTTGTACGGAAAATTTCTGTATTTTTCCCACAAACATTTTATATAGCTATCAATCATTATTATTTTTTATTTTATTTATTTATTTATTTATTTTTTTTTTTTAAGAATTGTTTTTATCAAAAAAACCTTGTCATGTTTTTATGCGGTACATAATTGATTTCATTTAATACTTTTCATAGTTTTTTGGAATAACTGTTTTTAAACATAGGTTAGATATTACATCATTAGTAGCGGGTGCATGATTGATATTTATCGCTAAATTATTACCCACAATTTTTAAAACTAAAGGCTTGACACAAAATTGTGGTGCATCTAAAAAAAAAAAAATAAATAAAATAAAATAAATAAATAAATAAATAAATAATATAATAAAGAAAAAAAGGGGTTAAGGGACCCATGTGGTCAAAATTTTATTTTCTTTATTTTAGAGTTATATTATCATACATTAATCATTTTTCTTCGGTAACGTAAATATTATTTTCACACAAAAAATTTTGAAAAGCTTGAGATTTTATTTAAAAAAATCTTTAATGTTATTTAACTTTTAGTTCAACTTGTGAATCACTTGTCCAATTTTGTTACTTTTTATATTATTGTTTATTCCTACTGTCCCAAAAAATGTCTCGTGGATTTAAAAATTCAATAACTTGCAAATAGTGACAGATATTTAAAAACATTTTGCAGTAGAGTAATGTATGGTGTCAGAGGTTTAGGTTGGAGTCAGGTTTTTATAATTTTTATAATTATTTATTTTTTAAACATGGGTGTACAAGTAAATAAAATGTGGTATCCACAAATTATAGGAAAATTTTCTCTACTGAAACAATCAAATCAACGAAAGTAAATAATACACAAACAACTGATTTTAAAAAAGTAAATAAATAAATTCTAATATGTAGTCGTGGAAAGTTCTTTTCATGAACAAGACTTGAACAAAAAGTCTCTTATAGAAAATAAAATCCGTACCTTTTTTTCATTTAACATTTTTATTTTGTAACAAATTCTAAGAAATGGGGAGAATAAGTAAACAAACTATTTTGAACAATAAATGTTATGCAAATGTTGAAGCCTTATAAGTTTTATTTGTAAAAATATGTTAAAGAAAGAAATGGAGATGTCTCTTTTCTTGCTATGAACGGCAGGATTTTCTTTTTTTTTTACAGAAACTTACTGTATTTTTCCCACAAACATTTTTCTATAGCTATCAATCTTTTTTTTTTTTTTTTTTTTTTTTTTTTTTTTTTTAGAATTGTTTTTATCAAAAAAATCTTGTCATGTTTTTATACAATATTTGCTTGATTTCATTTAATAACTTTTTATAGTCCTTTGGGATAACTGTTTTCAACCATAGGTTCGATATTGCATCATTAGTAGTAGGTGCATGATTGATATTTATCGCTAAATTATTACCCACAATTCTTAAAACTAAAGGCTTGACACAAAATTGTGTTGCCTTTGAACAAAAAAAAGGGGGGAATGGATAAGAGGGTTTATGTGGTCAAAATTTTATTTTCTTTATTTTTTGAGTTATATTATCATACATTAATGATTTTTCACTGGTCCAATCACTGAATCACTTGTGAATCATTGGTCCAATTTTGTTACTTTTTATATTATTGTTTATTCCGAGTGCCCCCAAAAATGTCTGATGGATTTAAAAATTCAATAACTTGCCAACAGTGACAGATATTTAAAAAATTATTGCAAGAGGTTTATGTATGATGTCAGGGGTTCAGGATGGAGTCAAATTGTTATAAGTTTTATAAATATTTATTTTTTAAGCATGGGTGTACACGTAAATAGAATGTGGTATGCACAAATTATAGGAAAATTTTCTCTCCTGAACCCATCAAATCAACGAAAGTAAATAATAAACAGACAACTGAGCTTTAAAAAAGCAAATAAATTCTAATATGTATTCGTTTCTTGAACAATAACGAAATTCCCTTATAGAAAAAGCAAACCGTATCATTTTTTCATTTTACATTTTTATTTTGGAATCAATTTTTTTTTTAAATGATAGAATAAGTAAACAAACTTTTTTGAACAATAAATGTTATGAAAATGTTCCAGCCTTCTAAGTTTTATTCGTAAAAAATATGTTAAAGAAAGAAATGGAGTTGTCTCTTTTCTTACTGAGAACGGCAGGATTTTCTCTTTGTACGGAAAATTTCTGTATTTTTCGCACAAGCATTTTTCTATAGCTATCAATCATTTTTTTTTTAATGGTTTTTATCAAAAACTTTGTTGTGTTTTTATACGGTACATACCTGACTTCATTTAATAACTTTTTATAGTTCTTTGGGATAACAGTTTTCAACTATATGTTAAATATTACGTCATTAGTAATGGGTCGAGGCTAACGAGAAAGAAAGGCTACCGCGTTGCATTCCACGTATCTTTTTTAAAAAACCGCTGGAGTCATGTGATGCTTGAATGCACCAATGCAGGTGCAAGAATAGAGCACTACGTCATTCTAGCGGTCTGTAAAAAAGATTCTTGAGATGCACCGTGATAGACTGTCTCTTTCGTTAGCCTCGTAATTGGTGCGTGATTGATATTTACCACAAAATTATTAACCACAACTCTTAAAACTCTGTAAGGCTTGTCACAAGGTTGTGCATGTTTGAACAAAAGATAGGGTTTTTAAAGAGGTCGTGTGATCAAATCTTTATTTTATTTATTTTTAGACATATATTAAGGATTATTTTCCGGCAAAAAAAAAAAAAATAAATAAAAAAATAAAAAAAATAAAAATAAAAATATATATATATATATATATTTTTTTTTTTCAGATAAAATTTTTGAAAAGTGTGAAATGTTATTTAAAAAATAAAAAATTAAAACTTTAAAGATATCTAACTTTTATTACAACTTATGAATCACTAGCTCGATTTGATTACTTTTTAATTGTTGTTTATATATATTTGCATTGCAGGAAATATTTATTGTAATTTTGTCTTTAAGTGGGTAAGTGCGGTTGCAGATCACACAGAGGTTTTCGTTTATTGTTTCTTTAAAAATAACTTATACTTTAATTAATAAATCCAAATTGTTAATTTATAATTAAAAAATTCTTACATAGATTGTAGCACCAACAAATTTAATTCTAAAATAATTATAAAAGGAAGTTATTTATTTTAATCAAATTAAAAATGTTCAAATTAAATTATTTAAATAAAATCCGAAATTCCAATTTTTTTGAAAATCTAAAACGAAAAAAAATTAGTGGAGGTATAAAAAAATTTTTAAATTTCTAAACACGAAAGAAATTGTTTAAACGAAATTTAAAGTGCTGAATCATTAATATATCGAAATAGTTTTTAAAATAGAAAGAAAATTGAATTTCGAAAAATATTATGAATGTCAGAAGAATGAAACCATAATAATAAAAAACTTTAAATTAGCAAAAAATAATTTTTTTTTTCCAATTAAATCCTTCTTAACATGAAAACTTCAATTTGCAGTTCCGATTATCGAACTAACAATCTCCTTTTTACTAGACAGAAGCTTTGCCTACAAGCTATGATAGCTTTACTAAAGACGTTCAAATTGAGGTTCTCTTTTAAAATGTAAATCGCAAAAATGAACAGATTACTTTGATAAAATTAATTTAATTAAAATTATAGACTTTTTCAAAATTTTATGATTTGTCGTGCGATACGAAATATTCAGCTGTAAGTACACAAAATTTCAAGTCTCTGATTTACACAGTTTTTGTGTACGGACTCTGTGACAAACGGACAGAAACAAATAGGGTTTCGTCAGAAGAATGAATCCCCCAAAATAACTTTGAAAATTTATAATAAATTGAAAAGTTTAAAAAAATGGAATTTGAAAACGATTTTTACTTTGAAGTTCATATTTAAAAAATTTATCATTAAATTAATAATCTTGAAGATAATTTATTAAAATCTTAACATAAAATTCTGCACAGTGTCTTACAGTGTTATATAATTGCTGATTTCAAAGACATTTTTCTGAAAAAACTGTGGCTAACTACCATATATCTCCACAGAACAGCCTTTGTAGGGTAAAATTTTGCAAAGTATATATTTCGCAAATTATTAACAAAAAGGTGAAAAATGAGAATTAATAAGGCAAAATTTTCTGTACAATAATACGGGTGTCTAACTAGAAACAGTACATTTTGACTATAAAAATTGATTTTCGTTAAGAATTAACAAAACACATTCACAGGACTAAAATCTTTTATTTCTCCTTAAAACAATCTATTTCTCAAATACCTCGCAGATTTGTTCCTAATTCAGTTTATCCTCGCAATTTTCGATCGAAATTCTCTAACAAAATCGAATCATACTATCAATAACTCATTATTTAGCATTTCAAGACACTACATCTTTATGGTCGAAATAGTTTACCAAACTCCATATCTTGTTTAAGAATGGTATTGAAGAAGCTAACTCTCGATAAATCCATCAACGTACACTCTATATTGCGAAAGCCTTTTATCTAAATTTGGGTAAAAATTATTGCAGCGAGATTTGTTGTGTCTGCAACCGTTTTCACGAAGAATAAATTAAGGCTTAAGTGCCAGTACATGTATTCTAAAATAAATATTTTGTACAACCTCGAGTTTATTTTACCAAAATTTATTACCATTATTTATTTTTTTCCACAGTAAAAAATAATATGGCATTGTAATGGTAATATAAAGTGGACCGAAAGTCCGTACAAACATTAAAACTTCGCACATAGAAAATAATGGTACAAAATTATGATTTACACTAAAAGCACTGTCTAAAAGCAGCAAATATGGCTTTAGTTTAAAACTTCACAATTATTTAGCGAAAATATGCATGAAGATTGTTATAAACAAGTTGGAAATTGTACGTCAAATATGGCAAATGATGTACTGCAGTATCTAGCTTTATAAATATTCAGATCTTGATGCGATAGCTGTTGCATACTTATGCAAAAATGAGTGAATACAAAATTAATTACAATTATTTACAATAATTTGAGTAATAAGGAGATGATAGGATTTCATCTTAAATAAGACGTTATTACTATGACAACTTCGAATTATTATCTATCATGAGATATCATTGAATTAATTATATGTTCTAGAACTTTAAAAAAAAATCAGCATGATATTTTAGAATCAGTACCTGTCATTGGATATCACTGAATTCATTACGTATGACAGGATTTGATAGAGGGAAGAAACCTTATATGAATATCTTTTTAAGTTTTTGCTTTGATATTTATAAAACTTGAAATGAGTCGACAAATTTCGAAACTATTTTACATATTAAATTTCATATTAGGTTCTGTAGTTTGTGCGCTATTATATGCTAACAGGACTGACAGGCAGACCAGATGACGGATATAGGTGATACATACTACATGTATGCCACATATTCTTGGTAGATGACCAGAGATAAATTGAATTATTTAGTTGAAGCAGTCATGCATATCCAGGATATTCAAAAAGGTTGCTTTTGTGCTGTGGGCTGCCTTTGAATGACACTCGAAATGTGCTCAGTCGAATTAAGACCTGCCGAGTCAGGGCGACCATGTCGTTAACTGGACTTCAAGATTTTGTTCCTGGAACCAATCGAGCACAATTCGAGTCATGTGACATGGAGCGTTGTCTTGTACAAAGACTCCATTTCCACTTCGGTAGACAAATACCATGGTATAGTGAAAATGATCCCCAGTGATGTTCAGATAGTCCGTGGCGCTCATGGTCTGGTCTACAACAACAACTCCCAGTGTCGCCCGTGAGAGCGTTCTCCAAAGCTTAATATCGCCGTAAATGGCCTGTGTATGATCTATTATATAAGGGGGAGTAACAGTTGTCATAGAAGATGGTGTACCCAAAGGCAGCCGTCGCCGTGTTGAAGGATAAATTCTGTTTCATCCGACGAGGCAACCCTCTCTTTCATAGTCCAGTCATCATGTTCCCGGGCCTAATGTAGGAGTATTTGGCGATGATGCTTGGTCAGCAGGAACACATGAGTGGGATGCTAGTCCCGTAGTATCACATTCAACATTGTCAGCTGGACTGTATTCTCCAAAAGAATTCCACTTGGACCCGTATTGTCTTGGGATGTCAACTGAACCAGTTTCTGATTTTGCTTTAGCAAGTTGGGAATAGGGGAGGAGTCTCCGACTTCCTTTTAATTTGATAACGCCTGGGCGTGCAACGCGATGACTTTTACTCATGGCTTTACCGCCATCATCCACTTTTCACAAGCATTAACAACGATATGTCAAGAGAGACATGCAGTTTCGGAATTACTCGTTCTGAGCAATCGGACGACTGAATTCTATCCTCTATAAAAGTAGCTTAGGTCAGCAGCCTTTATCTTACATAAGCAGACATAAGCACAAAAATGATTCCTGAGACTCCCTAGTAACATTTAAATACCATTTCCAACGGGCTATGTATCTGTCAGGTCATCCAGGTGAGTTCATTGCAAAATAGTGGGAAGGTCATAATTTTTTGGCTCTTGAGTCTATGCATAATTAGATACGCACCTAAAAATAGAGAAAAGATTTTGTCAACTATTTATTCATTGCATCGTTTCATATAAAATACCCATATAAAATCAATCAGCTACGTATGACAAAATTTTAAGTTTGTTCTAAAAAGTTTTCATAAAAATAAGTATACACCTTAAATAAATTCTAACTTATAGATCAAATGTTTCTTCACATTTTTTAAAAGAAAAATAGTTGAAAGATGCTAAAACGAACACAAAAATATAGCTCGTTAAAATTTAAGATCTTTTAAAGAAAGCGAGAATAAAGCAAATAGAAACATGGAAAGGTATGATAATAAAGCGAAAAGAATAAATAAATAAGTAAATAAAAATTCAGCCTTAACACAGACTCGTGATTGTATTTTTTCTTATTTTTCTATATGACAAAATCAAAGAAAAATGCCAGACCAAAAAATAATAATACAACGTTGTTCTCTTTTATGCTCTATATTAGAAAACCTACGTAAGATAAGTGAAGTGGTATATAAAAAACAATTTAATTAAAAGTTATTTTTTAACATAGAAGATTACAAAAATAACTTTTCTATAAAACTTTTATTCTGTGCTCGTTATAATATATCAAAAAGTGTAGGCTAATGATGTCTTGAATATCTTGAGCATTATTTTTGTTTTTTTTGTAAAACTTGTGTTAAAAGAAATTTCGACGAATAAAGGTGTGGTTCTTTTTATTTTAGATTATGAGTTTTGTTACCTTAATGGAATTATTGATTTTTTTTTTTTTTTTTTTTTTTTTTTTTTGTCCGAAAGGTATTTAAAGTGTAGTTATAAAGAAAATTAGTAGAAGTTTATAAATAAATAGACAAATGCTTAAAACGGCAAATAAGCTTTTAGAAGAATTCGGTTTTCAAGGCTATTTATTATCAAGAAAAATGTCTTTTTGCATGTTTTACTTTTGACTTTTTCACAGAGTCAATTTTAATAAGTAAAAAACGATGTGATTTATAAACATGACTATCAATCATTTGAATATCATTTTTCCTTTTTCGATGAATGTGTTCAGCTCTTATTTTTAGTTAGAATAAACAATAGTCAATAACAAGCTTTCCTTGTATTTGTTGCTTCGAGAATCGGTTTGAAATAACAATAATGGGGATCATTTATACATTGAAAAAAGTAAAAACTGGGTTTTTTTTTTTTTTTTTTTGGTTGTTGTTTTTAAGTAAAAATCAACTACTTTATTTTATACTTTATTTGATTATATTGGAGCAAAGCGGTTAAACTGATAGTAGAGTTTATCCAGTTTTTCATAACTTAGAATCATAAGAAATCAAAATTTCTCAAGTACTCATGTTACCGTGTAAAACTTTATATATTCCTAATAATTTAGCAAATTGGTTTTTCTTTGATATGTTACAATAAATGTTCCCAGATAAAATCGAGGCATTTTTATATTCAAAAATATTTTTTATTATGAAAATTATAAAATTTAGGGTCCTATATTTAAAAAGTAAAAAAGACTATTACAAAAACGACTATTACAAAAACACCTCTGTGCTTGTCTGTCAGTCACAGTAGATTTACTCGTATATTATACAAAGTGGAAAGTTCAAATTGATGTAAGTAAGAAACGCTATTGACCATATATTGATAAATTATCAACTCTTTATAAATATATTTATTTTGATTGCCAAAGAGAGGTTGCTCATACAAAAAAATCAAGCCTGCAGAGCATAATGTCCCTCCCGGTAGCCTTTATTATGGTCTTAAGGGAAGGATACATTTAGGAAATATATTATTTTAGGAATACATTTAGGGAAAATGTAGAGGAGCTAATTGAGTTACTTAAAAAATTTTTTGCATTTAGTATGGGGAAATGTGTGAGAGCTTTCATTACCTTGAACTCAATAATACATTTATTTTAATTTTAGGTATTATATTTTCAAAGATATCGACGAAACTGTAATACAAAAACATGCCCTTCCTCCCTCTATTTCTGAATCTATGGAAATTAAAATTATTGAAAAAATAGGGGTAGCAGAACTTAATTTAAACCTTTCAAGGAAACTGTAGCAATTACTCTAGGTCACATACTTTTTTGAAAATCATCGCATTTTTCAATTTCACACAAAATTGGTATTTGCTGGTGTTCAGCAAAGCAATTGAAGAGAGCTGAAGGTACCTGTCGCTGAGGAAATATAACAGAGTTGTTGATAGTGATTTTCGAAAAAAACTGTCGGTCATTAGCTCAGATAGTAACACTTAATGATATGGACATTTTGATATGCATAAAGACATAAACGGCGTATTCTATATGCAATCTGCTTTTAAAGCCTAGATAACAACTTTCAATCATATATTTGTGTAATGCAATGCCCAGTTACTAATTCATATGCTTATTGTTTCGTAACCGACAATAATTTACCTGTTCGCGAGTAATACTCGCATTTGACCGGTTATTTTATAGACTAAGACCAATATTAACTTTTGAATGTAAGCATCGAATCTTGATAAAATAGATATTTAACTTTATCATTGTCTAAAACATCTGTCTCCGGTTATTGTCCGCATATATTGAGAAAAAAAACTTTGTAACTTAAAAATTTTATATAAAATCTGTATAGTTCTTATTCAAATATATTTGCATTTTTTTTTTAATTATCAGATGTAATAAAAACTTTGTATCGCACTTTTGGAAATTTTTAAGTATTTCACATTCACCAGACTATAAGAAATATATTTTCTATTAACATCAATTTAACTTTTTGTATCATTGTGTTGCATATCTACAACATACCCAAAAGTCAATGTTACTTATACAGTGAACTTTTAAAGCCAATTTATTTATTTGTCCTACTCCCAACACAGCAATAAATATAAATTGTTCATTAGACTTCATAACAGATCGCGATATTTAGTTAATTTTTCGGATGGAAGCTTTATTTATCATTCGATAAACTTTTCAAAGTTATTACTGAAGTACGTTTAATAATTTTTTCTAAAGTTACAACAGCTGGAAAAATCTGAAAATAGATTCTTTTTACAATGGTAACTTCGTACGTTTAAGGTTGGAGTAACAAAGTTGATGTTTATTCCGGCCAAGCGAAAAATGTCCAGACCAGGGCTCGAAACTAGAAACGTGATACAGTAAGTCCAGGTATCCAGATTCGATTCCTGTTGAAATAAATCTCAACTGTGCTACTCTAACCTTAAATATGATTTATCCATTTGAAATGGAAAAATTCTCTTTCTTTATTATAACCGAAGTTCGTATACATTACGATTTTGTTATAGAACATTCGCAATATTTATGTAAAGTATGTAATGTTAAGTTTATTGCAGACAGGAAAAAAGTTGTTTTTATTTTCTAATACGTTTTTATTTTTTATTTTATTTATTTATTTATTGCATGTTTATAACATATTTTAATTTCTGTGTGAATACTTTTTAAGTCTGCATTGAAAAGTCACAAAGGGTTAATTTTGCTTTAAAATTTTTCTTGTAATACCTACCGTTATCAGGTTTTTTTTTTCTAACTACTAACGAGGGAAAATAAAATTTAGTCTCGGGAAAATAAAATTTAGTCTCGGGAAAATAAAATTACCTCTTGTGGTCCGTGTTCGATTCCTGGGTCTGGCTATTTTTTTACTCCAATTGGGTTTATTGTATTTATTCCATGTGTATCTGTATACTTACCTTCATAATTTGAATGCAGGCGTTATTTGTGTGTATTTGTGAGTTTTAATATATACTGTAGTTCAATAGAATAGTAAATCTATTCATAGTTGTCCCATCATCCATGGCTATCTTTATGATGTCTGATGACTTTTTCCAACATGGTTTATTAGTGAGAAATTGGAGACACGGGCATCTTCCGGAGTGTCTCAGTGGTTAGAGCAACAGCCTGGAATACAGTGGCCCCGGATTCGATTCCTGGCTCTGTTGAAATTTTTACTCTAATGGGATTCATTGTATATATGTCTGTATATTATTTCTATGTACCTTTATTAATAAAATAAAATTTCATTCTTTTATTAAAGCATTTTTATATAGTGTAATTGTAGCTAATTTTTTTTTAAAGTGGTCCCAACGAATAAAATTTGCGTATAAGTGACGCCGGACTAGAAAGGGTTGATACATCTTATGAACCAGACAGCTTTGAGCTTCACTTAACGCAGTACATTTTACTTGTATAATTTTCGTTTAACTTTTCCGAATCTATGGATAAACTTTGACCTTTTTTCCTTTATAATTTTGTTAATTATCCTGTTATTATACTCAATATTATTTTTCGTTTTAATTATATGTGTCGTATTTAGGCATTTACAGAGACATACTGCATACCGTATATTTTTGTGTAAAAGCCGATCCGTATATGAGCTCAGTATACGACTTTTCAGTGAAAAATCGTCCAAAATCGAAAACCCATATGTAAACCGATGTTTGAAAGATGTTGATGAAAAATTTAGAGAACTTAGCACTTTTTTGTAGATAAATAATAGAAAAAAAATACTGTCTCTGAAATATTTACTTTCCCTATTTATGCCCTACCAAATCTGCTTAATTGTCCCCGTCCATTCTATTATGACAATCTCGTTCATAAAAACTTAATATCTTTTTTTTTTTTTTTTTTTTTTTTTTTTTTTTTTTGGCTTGAATATCCACAAGAAATGGTCGTTTGATCTTTCAATAAAGAGATTCCATCAATACTACAAAAAAGGACAGCATCGCTGTCCTTTTTTGAATAAGATGCTGTCCAGTCTTATTCAAAAGTCGCAGTCTTATTCAAAAAATTGAATAAGACTGCGATTGTGATGATGGGGAACTAGGTACTGTCGATATTTCTACTGATATAATATCAATGAAAAAACACTATTGTATTGAGTTTTTTTTTCTTTTTAATTCTGGTAATAATTCGAGTAATTAATGAAGATTCGTAATTTTTTTCATTGTAAAAAATAGATTTTAAAAATAGTTATAGAATTTGCAAATATTTTTTAATTTTCTTATATTTACCATCTTTTTTTCTCCTTTTAGAAAGTTTTTTATACCCATATATAAACCGATCTCCATATTCTGGAGTCAAAAAAAAAAAAAAAAATTGCTTTTATACGGAAATATACGGTGAACATAACATTTACTCCATACTATGAAAAAATGACAACGACATTGAGGAAGGGTTAACTATTAATAATAATTTACACTTATTTCCATCAATTATTTTCCATAAATATTTTCTATATAATTATTTTTAAGTAAATATTATTTACAATGTTACTCTAAATATGTTAAACTAGTTAACTTGACTTTTTACCATTTCTTCATGGGAAAAAAATATTTTACAGCAATATCCCCCTCTCCCCCGAAAAATATAAATGATATAACAAAGGTTATAAAAATAAAATTAAAAAAAAGTTAAATAAAATTTTAATTCTCAGAAAAGAGCTTTAAGGACAAATGTGAAAATGTGTTAAACACGTCGACTTGATCATGTAATTTTTCTATAGTAATTAAAATGAAGTTTTTATATTAGTATTTTTAAGCAAAGGATATAGAATCCTCCTTATCCAAATAAAAGAAAGGGGTGGTTAAGCAGCTAATTTTTTGTACATTTCCTTGAAATACATAAAACTGGTGTGCTTGATATTTTACTCTTTCTTAAATAATTAAAATTAAGTTCCTACATCAATATTTTTATATGAAGAAATATAGTTGCTTATCATGATTTTTTCTTTTAACCTGAATAAAAATTTTATTTTTTGTGCATTATTTTGTTAAAAAATTTTATGAAAGTATCTGAAACACGCATTTTGAATATTTTAACTATTCTTGCAATAATTAAAATGTAGTTTACATATTAATATTTTTGTATGAAAAATGTAGTTTTTTACTAAAAAAAAAAAAAAAAAAAAAAAAAAAAAAAAAAAGAAAAAAAGAAAAACACTAAGATTTTACTTTGCTGTGTGTAACTTTATTGATATTTTCCTCTTCGCTGTTTTATTTCTTTCTCACTCCCAAAAATATAATACATCTTTAGCCAAACAGAAAGAGTAATTTAGTTTGACAATTCTTCAGAAAAGAAAAAAATGACCAGATAAAATCTAAATGAGAATTTATAAAGGAGGATTTTTTTTTTTTCGTTGTTTTATTAAAGAAAGTATTACCACTTTTCAAATCATGGAGCTGAATATTTTGGACTAGCTATCATTTTTGTAGAATTTTGAGCAAATAGATTATGGATTGTTCCGTATATTGAGCATGACACATTTTAAAACAATTTTTATTTATTGAGCTAAAATTTTTATTTTTTTTCTGACGATTAATTAACCATTTATAAACAAAATCACGTGATAAATCTTCCTATAATTTTTTTGAAAAAAATTATTCTAATTTTCACACAACTGTAGTTTTTTATTATCTAAATAATAGAAAATATAACTAAAATTTAATTTCTTTTTTTTTATATTTTCAAGGAAATAATCATTTCCTTGAAAATATAAAAAATATATCAGCTTGTTATTTTACTATTTCTTATATAATCAAAATTAAGTTCCTATATTTAATATTTTTATATGGAGAAATGTAGTTGCTTATCATGTTTTTTTTTATTTTAACCTAAATAAAAATTTAATTTTCTGTATGTTAACTTGTTAACATTTTCCGTGAAAGTATTTGAAACTCGTAGTTTCGATATTTTATTATTTCAGCAATAATTAAAATCAAATTTATTGATTAATATTTTTGTATGAAGAATATAGTTTTTTACTACGAAGATATATTTAAAAAAATATTTGTACACAAAGGTTTTAATTTGCTGTGTTTTACATTTTCCTCTTCGCAGCTTTATTTCTTCCTCTCACAGAATTATAATCCATCTTAAGGCAAAGAGAGAGAGAAATTCATTTTTTTAGAATTTTCAGCAATTTTCATACTGAGTATGACTCAATTTAAGGGAGTCCGTGACATATTTTAAAACAATTTTTATTTATTGGGTTAAAATTTTGAATGTTTTTCTGATGAATAATTAACCATTTATAAATAAAATCACGTGATAAAACTTATTATATTTCTTTTTTCGAAAAAAATATTCTAATTTTCACATCTCTGTAGTTTTTTATTATCCAAATAATAGAAAAAGAGGACTAAAAATTTAATTTCTGTACATTTGCTTGAAAATATATAAAACTGATTGGCTTGATATTTTGCTATATTTTAAGAAACAAAATTAAGTTCCTACTTTAAATTTTTATATGAAAAAATTTAATTGCTTATCATGGTTTTTTTCTTTTAATCTAAATAATAAAAAGATCTGTGTATTATTTAGTTAACATTTTCCGTGAAAGTATTTGAAACTCATAGGTTGGATATTTTAT
This sequence comes from Maratus speculifer, assembly GCA_964019185.1. Taxonomy (NCBI): domain Eukaryota; kingdom Metazoa; phylum Arthropoda; class Arachnida; order Araneae; family Salticidae; genus Maratus; species Maratus speculifer. The sequence continues at coordinate 241,604,800 of OZ025296.1, forward strand.
TATTTGTGCAATAATTAAAATCAAGTTTACAGATTAATATTTTTGTATGAAGAATGTAGTTTTTTTACTACAAAGATTTAAAAAAAATAAACTAAGAATTCAATTTTCTGTGTATTACTTTATGGACAGTTTCCTCTTCGCAGCTTTATTTTTTTCTCGCTCCCAGAATTATAATCCATCTTCAGCCAAAGTGAAAAAGAAATTCAGTTTGGCAGTTCTTCAGAAAAGAAAAAAATGACCAAATAAAATTTAAATGGGAATTTATAAAGAAGTAATTTGCTGTTAATGTTTATTGAATAAAGTATTACCACTTTTCAAATCATGCAGCTGTATGTTTTGGACTAACTTTTATTTTTTGTAGAATTTTGACCAAATAGATGATGGGTTGTTCAGTACAAATGAGCATGACATAATTTAATTAAGATAATTTTTTATTAATATTTGCTTTAGGGGCTATCCATAAATGATCTCACTCATTTTTTAAAAATATTTTTGACCCACATCCCTTTTTAATCACAAAGTATCACATTTCATCACATATCTGCCCCTCCCCCCCCCACACACACACTTGTCATGCTACATTACATATGCAGTATATATACAGTTCAGAAACAAAGAGCTACGTTATAGATCATATTTTGAGTTTTACTTTTAAACTTTGTGTTTTAATGTTATTCGTGTTAATAACAATATAAATGAATTGTATACTTATTTTATATGAAATAAGATTGAGTTTTACAATAAAAAACTTAACTAATATGTTATAGTAATAGAGTATTAATGTGAAAGAGCAATTGCGAAAAGTAGTATTTTCGGAATTCTAGATGAAATTTAATATCTTTACCTTTAAATTTTACCTTTACTTTAAGAACATAAAACATTTTAATTTCAAAAGATCTTGTTATTGCTCTATATCTCAGCAACAATTAAAATCAAGTTTATAGATTAATATTTTTTTATGAAAGATATATTTTTTTACTGCGAAGATTTAAAAACAATAGCAACTAAGAATTCAATTTTCTGTGTATCATTTTATTGACATTTTCTTATGCGCAGTTTTATTTTTTTCGCTCCCAGAATTATAATCCATCTTAAGCCAAAGAGAAAGAGAAATTCAGTTTGACAGTTCTTCAGAAAAGAAAAAAAAATATCCAGATAAAATTTAAATGAGAATTTATAAAGGAGGATTTTTTTTTCGTTGTTTTATTGAAGAAAGTATTACCACTTTTTTAAATCATGCAGCTGAATATTTTGGACTAGCTTCGGTGTTTGTAAAAGTTTGAGTAAATAGATGATGGGTTGTTCAGTCCATTGAACATCACTCAATTTAAGGGAATCCGGGATACATTTAAAAAAAAATTTATTTATTGAGTTAGAATTTTGAATTTTTTGTGATGATTAACCATATTATTTTAAACAAGTTCACATGATAAAACTTCTTCTTTTAATTTTTCATAATAATTAAATAAATAAATAAAATTTATTTAAAAAGTGGGGGTAATTTAAAACTGTTATAACTCAAAATATTATTTGTAGAATTTCAAATTTTTTAAATTTACATTGACAGAAATATAGAAACGTTATTTTTATATTTTTGTCTGTTATATAATTTTTTTTAATTTAAAAATTAAAATAAAAATATAAAAAAATGGTATAACTTATATTTTAAAAATCATATTCTTTAAAAGTAAATATATTTATTGAATTTGCTGGATCAAAAGAAAAGTAAAATAATTATAATAAAATTTCTACGTTTGAAGCATTTACCTTTACCGGTTCTTGAACCATTTAAATCTGAGAAATGCTGAAAAAAAACTATTATGAAAAATAAGGCATTTTCACAATAAGTCATTTTCATGACAATCATTGCTTAAAGGCTAGATTTTTCAAACAAACCAAAATGAAAAAAATAATATTCCATATTCTAATTAAGATAAAAGCATGATTTAAAAACCATTTTAAGCATATAAAATCAGAGAAAGTTTTAATACGATAATTTTTTTTTAGAAAATTTGCAGATTTTTGAGTCCCGTTCCCCTTAAATAAGACAATTTTTCTATCCAAATTTGCTTTAGAGAAATATAAGCCGAGCGTTCCAAAATAAGTTCCAAGTCAACTTTTTTTGCACTTTATGAGTTATATATATCGTTGTAATCGTCTAAGCTTGATCGTTTGACATTCAAAACAACAGAATTTCCCATATCTTACGTATGTTACTGACACGTTAAATTCCAATAATAGTCCATCATTGACCTGTGTTTTTCTCGAAAGCAAACAGCCAACACGAGTGTAGCGTGGCTGTGGATCATCTATATTATAAAGGCCAAAGATATCTGTGAGTAACGCATACGTCATTTTCCGAATGGCAACACTTTCCCCTGCAATTTCTGCTACTGCAAATTTTATATATTTAAACATAGCACATTTTAAATTTTTACACCATCGTATAGAGAAAAAAATTTACTTTTAAATGCAATTTGTTTGATAGCTGTATCTTAATTTATTTTTGAGGTATTAATTTTTTTTATAGTTTTTAATAGCAATTTTGTCGTTGCGGCAACAGAACCACTCCATTTTCCATTGCTTTATCAATAAACTGCCAAGCACTGGACATTGTATAGTTTTTGAGTAAGATAATCTGCCACTTTAATGAGTTTCAGAACGAAAAATAAATTAAAAGGAATAAGAAAATAACCAGTTTTGATTTACTAAAAAATCCCTGTCGGCTGGGCCTATAGGCGGAGGTAGATTTCGAAGAGTGCTCATTTCAACAAAAAAAAAAAAAAGATTAGAGATAAACCCAGTTTAATAACTTCATTTGGCCGTTTATGAAAAATTTTTAATTTCATTTTTCTGCAAAAACTGGTTTTATCAGAATCATCTTAAGAAAAATTCAGCTCAAATGCCCATTTTGACAACATATTTTGAAATAAATTCTGAATTTATTAAAATATCGACCAAGACAGTACATTATACAGTTCCTAAATAACAAAAAAATGTCAGTTGAATGCATTTGAGAAAAAAATTGAATTTAAAAATGAGTCATAAAATAACCGATTTGTTGATTGATTCGGAAAATTTTGTGCGAAATACTCACTTTGACAGCATTTTTAAAAATACATTCTATCTTTATCAAAAAACTGGCCAATGCGTCACAGTATATAGTTCCTAAATAAGAGGATCTGTAAATTGGATGCGTTTGAGAGCGAAAGGATTTTAAAACGAGTCATAAAAAACGCAATTTGCTATGTGAAAACTTCCTTAAATTTTCAAATCAGGAAGACTTCGGGAAATTCGGTTCAAAATACCCTTTTTGGTAGCCTTTTTCGAAATATATTCTGTCTTTATCAAAAAACCGATCAATGCATCACATTATATAGTTCCTAAATAAGAGGATCTGTAAATTGGATGCGTTTGAGAGCAAAAATGGATATTAAAACGAATCAGAAAAAAACGCAATTTCTTATTTGAACACTTCCTTAAATTTTCACTCATGATGATTTCGGAAAACTCTGTTCAAAATACCCTTTTTGGTAGCCTTTTTTTGAAATATATCCCGTCTTTATCAAAAAATTGACCAACGCATCACGTTATATAGTTCCTAAATAAGAGGATCTGTAAATTGGATGCGTTTGAGAACAAAAATGGATTTAAAAACGAGTACGAAAAAAAAAACGCAATTTCTTATTTGAACTTAAATTTTCAGTCCCGATGACTTTGGAAAATTCTGTTCAAAATACCCTTTTTGGTAGCCTTTTTTGAAATATATTCTGTCTTTATCAGAAAATTGACCAGTGTTTCATTTCATACAGTTTCTAAATAAGAGGATCTACCATTTGGATGCGTTTAAAATCAAAAATGAATTTAAAAATGAGTCAAAATATAAGCAATTTGGATTTGAGGTTTTTTCTCAACTCCTATTTTTGTTTAATTTCTTTTTGCCATACGAATTGTTCCTATGAAAAACTTGTCAATATAAAAGTTGTAGATATTTTTGAGAAGATGTAAAATAAATTTAATCAGATTTGATATCGTAAAAATTGACGGAGTAATGGATTGTTCTCTTTTTTCACCGCCCTTTTTCTTTTCGTTTTTAATTTTTTTCATGGGTAAAAGTTGATCCTATCAAAAAATTGTAAATACAAAAGTTTTAGATAATTTTACGAACATTTACAAAAAATTTAGTTGGACTTGATATCTTGAAAATTGACGAAGTTATGAATTTTTTTCTCTCAAAACCTCTGTTTTTTTCGCCCTTTGAGCCCACTTCTAAATTTATCAAAAATCTGTCATGCATAAACTTTTGGCCCATTTTTAAGAAGTAATATAAACTTTAAACCGATTCGATATCTACTTTAATAAAGAAGTTATGGCTTTTTTTTTTTTTTTTTTGGTTTTCACAAAAACGCCTCCTATTCTGACCCCCTTGGTCCGATTTTGCCCATTAACGAACTTAGCCGAGATTTTATCCCCTTTGATTTTATGTACCAGTTTGGTGGAGATTGGTGAAGAATTATAGAAGTTATCGTGTCCATAAAAAAGTGAGCTTTATACACATATATATATAAACTGGTGCGATTGCAATAGGTAGTATTTCATACGAAATCTACATAAAAATAAAGAACATGGAACATGACGTTCTTTAAAATAATTGAATACAGCATATCACAATAATAATAATATATCTACAACGAAAAAGTAAGAACGTATATATATATATGTATTATATCTATACACATTATGCAAACGAAAATCATGTATACATAAAAATAAGTTATAACACGATTATTCATTCGATAAATGAATTGGATGAAGATTGAATGAGATGAAAAATGAATATTATCCATTTAACGAGTTATTTACCTCTGTTATGATCTATACATTTGCATGTCTTTGTATTGTAAAAGTCACTATAAGACATCTTAGGTTTAATTTAATATACAAAATAATAGGAGCAAAAGTATATTCTTCCCATATATGACTGAGATCATGCACTCACGAATGTTCCCTGAGCACAAAATGAAGAATATATTTTTTCTAGACATAAAAAAGAGGCTTTATGGAGCGGAGAAAATTTCCATTTTAAAAGAAACGAAACGTATGCAAATTCGCTTTCTTAAGACAAATATCGACGAAAAATAAAATATAGACACTATTCTTACAACTATGTATACAACTATTTTACATTTTAATCGTATGTCTTGTATAGGCATTTAAAGACATTCACTGTATTAAAAGTTTTTATTTACTTATAACTGAAAATAAGAAAATAGAAATCGGATTAAGTGGAGCTTAACTGTGAATGAGATCCTTTATTCTTATGTGGGCCCACATTCCAGTGCTATTGGCAATGGTTTTATTCTAATCTATGATAATGCGAGACCACACCGAGATGTGGTTGTTGAGGATTATCTTTAGGATCACGGTTTGGAGAGAATGGAATGGCCAGCTTACTCTCCAGACTTGAATCGGATAGAACCTCTTTGAGGCTATCTTAGAAGACAGATTGCGGCTTTAAGTCCTCCTCCAAGGTCATTAAATGAGCTGGAACAAGGCTTACTCCATGTTTGGTCAGCGCTACCAACTTCGGTATCCGACAATTAAATTGAGAGCACGGAAAGTCGATGCCGCTAATGCATTCAAGTCCGAGGTGGACATATTCCGTATTAAAACCAGTTTTTAATGTTTCTGTTAAATTTTACTGCACAATATTGCGATGTACAGATTTCTCCAAGAATGGAATTTTCCATCATGAGTGCTTTTTTGTTGTAATTTCATTTATACGTTTAACTTAAGTAAATTTCTATGCCGCATTTAATAAATAACAGTTTAGAGTACATTTTCTTTAAATTTGATGTTTCTATATTCATTCATTTGCAAATAAGACGAAAAAAAAAAACGGTTGTACCTTAATTTTTTGAAGTCATGTTTTACTATTTCGTAAATAATTAAAAATAAGTTTTACATGCATATATTTCTGCGAAGAATATAATTCGTTAGTATGAAAATTATAAAAGAAAAGATAAGAAAAGCTGATTAAGAATTTAATTTTCTATAAAGTGTGCTAGAGAAATTTTCTTTAATAATGTGTTAAATTAATTGTCTTATACTTTATGGTTTCTGTGGATAAATAAACTGAAGTTTTAGCATTAGTATTTTCATGGGGAAATCATAGTTGCTAAAATTGACTAAGAATACAATTTGTATATTTTCAAATAAATATATTAAACTATTCGATATGATATTTTACTAATTCTGTAATAATTAAAATTATATCTCCATATTATTAGTTTTGTGCGAAATAAGGCTTTGCTTATTATAATTTTTTTTAAGCTAATTAAAATTTACATTTACGTATATTAATTTATTGGGATTTTCCATGAAAATGTTTTAAGAAGTTTGCCTTGATATTTTAGTTTTTCTGTAATAATGCAACTAAAGTTTCTACAATAATATTTTTTTCTCAAAAAATATAGTTACCTTTTATCCAAATAACGATAAGAAGAAAAAGCTGACAAAAAATTTAATTTTCTGCGCATTTTCCTAAAATTATCTTACACTATTACGTTTAAAGTTTTCTAAATGAAATAAATTAAGTTTTTACGTTAAAAGATTATAAATTCTTATTATGACATTTTTAAAAACTAACTAAGAACTTAAATTTATGAATGTAACTTTATTGACATTTTTCGTATGATACATTAAACCAATTGGGTTGATATTTTACTATAGCTATAATAATTAAAATTAAGCTTCCATATTAATATTTTTGAGCGATGAAAATTCTTGCTTATTATGTTTTTTTAAGCTAACTATAAATTTAAATTTGTGTACATTATTTTATTGGCATTTTCCAAGACAATATGTTAATCCCTTTGCTTGATGTTTTATTTTTTTTTCTATAATAACTAAAGTTTCTAGAATAGTATAGTTCTACGAAAAATATAGTTGTTTATTATATAATAATAATAATAATAATAATAATAATAATAATAATAATAATAATAATAATTTTCCAACCACATCTTAAACTATTCCGTTTGATATTTTACAATTATTTTAAATAAGCTATATTAAGTTTGTATATTAATATTTTTGTTAAAAGAGTATAAATGCTTATTTTCGTATATATGCGTATAAATGAAATTACAACAAAAAAAGCACTCATGATGGAAAATTCCATTCTTGGAGAAATCTGTACATCGCAATATTGTGCAGTAAAATTTGACAGAAACATTAAAAACTGGTTTTAATACAGAATATGTCCACCTCGGACTTGTATGCATTAGCGGCATCGACTTTCTGTGCTCTCAATTTAATTGTCGGATACCGAAGTTGGTAGCGGTGACCAAACATGGAGTAAGCCTTGTTCCAACTCATTTAATGACCTTGGAGGAGGACTTAAAGCCGCAATCTGTCTTCTAAGATAGCCTCAAAGAGGTTCTATCCGATTCAAGTCTGGAGAGTAAGCTGGCCATTCCATTCTCTACAAACCGTGATCCTAAAGTAATCCTCAACAACCACAGCTCGGAGTGGTCTCGCATTATCATAGATTAGAATAAAACCATTGCCAATAGCACCGGAATGTGGGCCCACATAAGAATCAAGGATCTCAATCGCAGTTAAGCCCAACATTATCCGATTCCTATTTTCTTACTTTCAGTTATTAGTAAAAAAAAAACTTTTAATACAGTGAATGTCCTTAAATGCCTATACAAGACGCACGATTAAAATGTAAAATAGTTGTATACATAGTTGTAAGAATAGTGTCTATATTTTATTTTATTTTATTTTTCGTCGATACTTGTCTTAAGAAAGCGAATTTGCATACGTTTCGTTTCTTTTAAAATGGAAATTTTCTCCGCTCCATAAAGTCTCTTTTTTTATGTCTAGAAAAATATATTCTTCATTTTGTGCTCAGGGAACATGCGTGAGTGTGTGGTCTCAGTCATATATGGGAAGAATATACTTTTGCTCCTATTATTTTGTATATTAAATTAAACCTATATAAGATGTCTTATAGTGATTTTTACAATACAAAGACATGCAAATGTATAGATAATAACAGAGGTAAATAACTCGTTAAATGGATAATATTCATTTTTCATCTCATTCAATCTTCATCCAATTCATTTATCATATTCATTTATCATCATGAGCATCTTTGTGTTTATTTGTATTTTTGTTTTTTCTGATGATGATTGAGTAAATTCAATCGAAACATGTCAAATTATTAAGATTTTTTAATGTATTTTATTAGTATTTGACGTCCGTTTTAGCAATTAAATATTTTAATATATATTTTTTGAAACGTTTTTAATGGACGTATAAGAAAACTCCTTTTTATAATTAATATCAAAACTGGTTATTTTCTTACTCCTTTTAATTTATTTTTCGTTCTGAAACTTATTAAATTGGCAGATTCTCTTACTCAAAAACTATACAATGTCCAGTGCTTGGCAGTTTACTGATAAAGGAAAAATATTTTTTAAAAAAGCGTTGTCAAACTTGGCGTTTTGAACCAAATTTCTGGAACTGAGAAAGCAGGGAGTGAAAAATGGTCATACTGAGGAATTAATTGTTTATAAATCAAGTTCTAATTAATTCAGCGAAAAATTAAAACACCCGCTGACTCTTATACATCTTGTCAAAAATCACGCCAGCAAGTTTCATGTTTTCACTTATAAAAATGAGTCTGAAAATTTATCTGAATATTTTAAAGCTGTTGAGGATGAAAAAATATATATACATATATATATTTGAGTATGCATTTAACTTTAGAAAAACTTGCCTTAAAATCTTTAGTAATACTTTGTTACACTTTAACAACATTAATTTTTCTTCATGTATTTTTTATCATTTTTATTCATACACAGTCAGCTCTCGTTTATTCGATCTCATCGGGACCACAAGAAATATTAGAATTATGGAAAGTATGAGAAGAAAACATGTTTAAAGGTGCACTATTACAAAGAAATTAATGTTATAGCATTTTTTATAGTACATTTCGGCTGTTATCATTAGAATATGCAGGGTGTCCAGCAAATAACACCCTGATTTCAAATTTAAATTTCTCAAAAACAAATATCGACAGAATTATGCGGTAATGGCTTTGATTATTAGGAAAGCTGTAAAAATGTTATACAGAAGTTTCGAATGGTGGATATTTTGAAAAGATTATGTTCTGATTGCAAAGAATGCTTGGCTTAACGTTTTTCTTGCTTTAAATTGCTTGGTTTGAATGAGATTTTGAGCGGACAATGCCATATTTTAAAGTTTTTTGGAACAAAATTTTTGGAATTTCAGAAATTTCAAAAGTTTAGTTCTAAAAATATGGCTAAGTACCCCGACCCGAAAAACTCGTTCTCTACAAGCAATCTAAAGCAAGAAAAAACGTCAAGTAGAGCAATTTTTGCAATCAGGACATAATCTTTTCAAAATATTCACCGTTCGAAACTTTAGTAATATGTATTATGATTTAGTATTATGATATCTTTTAAAAACTAACCAAGAACTTAAATTTGTGCACATAATTGTACTAATATTTTATGTAAAATATGTTAAACCGGTTGCCTTGATATTTTGGTATTTCTATAATAATTAAAATTAATATTCTAGATTAATATTTTTGTGCAAAATAATAGTTGTTTATTGTGATTTTTTTTCAAGCTGCATATAGTGTCTAAAGGTGAAGATAAAATACCTAAGAAATCAGTTTTGTGTGTGTGTGAGTGTATGTATATGTTTATCAATTTATTGACATTTTCGAAGCTTTATTTCTTTTTTTCTCAAAATGATAATCCATCTTCAGCCAAAGAGAAAGAGAAATTTAGTTTGACAGTTCTTCATAGAAAAAAAGTGACAAGATAAAACTTAAATCAGAATTTATAAATGATGATTCTGTTTTACATTGTTATTTTTCTAAGCTAGCATTGCAATATTATAGACTGTATATGAAACATTTTCGACTAGCTTCATTTTCTGCAGACATATCAAGAAATAGACAAAAGATTGTTTATTATAACTGAGCATAACTCAACTTAAGTAAGATAATATAATTATAATTATTGTTATAATACATAATTATAAAGCAATGAAACTATAACCTATTTATTCTAAAGAAACCATTGTAGACATTATAGAGTTGAAAATTGGAAAAAAGAAAAAGAAAAAAGTATACTGTGTAAATATGTACCCTGTTATTTTACATTTAAAGAACATGTGTGGTATTTCGGCATTAACAGTGATACACTATATTATTTTTAATTTTATAAATGCTTATTATGATATGCTTTAAAATCTGACTGAGAAGTTAAATTTATGTGTATAATTTTTTTTGGCTATTTATGTGAAATATGTTAAACCGGTCGGCTTGATATTTTACTGTTTCTGAAATAATTAAAATTAATTTCCTAAACTAATATCATTGTGCATATAACCCAGTTATTTATAGTTATTATTTTTAAAATCAACATATAGTCTCTAAAAATAAAAAAGCAAAGAATTCAGATTTTTTTTTCATTTTGTGTATGTGTGTATTAATTTATTGACATTTTCTCCTTCGTAGTTTTTTTTTTTTTGTTTTGTTTTGTTTTTTGTTCGCAAAAGATAATCCATCCCCACCCAAAGAAAAAGATAAATTTAGTTTGGCAGTTCTTCGTGAAAGAAAAAAATTACGAGATAAAATTTAAATGTGAATTTATAAAAAATAAATCTTTTTTTTTTCGCTGTATGAATTGCATTTTTACAAACCGTACACTGAATATTTTTAACTAGCTTCATTTTCTGAATACATATCAACAAATAGAATAGGGAATTTTTATTACAATTGAGCATGACTCAATTTAGGTATGAGAATATTTTATTCAAATTTCCTTTAAAGGTTTTTTTTTTTTAATAATTATAAAGCAATGAAAATGTGACTGTAATATGTTTATTGTAAAGAAACCGTTGTGGATGTTAGAAAAAAATGGAAACAACAACAACAACAACAACAAAAAAGCATTGCTACAGATATGTACAGTACTAGTTTACATTTCAATAGCAGGTGTCGTATTTCAGCATTAACAGAGATACACTGCATTATTTCTAATTTTATCAATGCTTATTATGATATGTTTTAAAAGCTAACTTAGAACTTAAATTTATGCACATAATTTTATTGAAATTCTATGTAAAATATGTTAAACCTATCGATTTGATACTTTACTGTTTCTGTAATAATTAAAATTAATTTTCTAGATTAATATTTTGTTCAAAGAATATAGTTTTTTATTGTGATTTTTTCCAAGCTGCATATAGTTTCTAAAAATTAAAATAAAATAGCTAAGAATTCAACTTTTTGTGTATTACTTTATTGACATTTTTCCATTCGTAGTTTTATGATAATCCATCATTAGCCAAAGAGAAAGAGAAAATTAGTTTGGTAGTTCTTCATGAAAGAAAATGTGGCGAAATAAAATTTAAATGAGAATTTATAATATAAGATTTTTTTTTTTTTTAAATTAGGCATTACAATTTTACAGACCGTACTTTTAATATTTTCAACTAGCTTCATTTTCTGTTGATATTTCACCAAATAGAAAATGGGTTGTTTATCAGAACTCAGCATGAATTAATTTAAATAAGATTATATTTTATTCAAATGTATGCTATATAGATGCTTAATATAATATGTTTTAAAACCTAACTAAAAGCACAGATTTATGCACATAGTTTTATTTATATTTTATGTAAAATATGTTAAACCGGTCGGCCTGATATTTTACTGTTTCTGTAATAATTAAAATTAATTTTCTAAATTAATATTTTTCTTCAAAAAATATAGTAGTTTATTGAGACTTTTTTCAAGCAGCATATAGTTTCTGAAAATAAAAATAAAATAGCTAAAAATTAAGTTTTTTGTGTGTGTTTATGTGTGTGAGTATTAATTTATTGACATTTTTTCCTTCGTAGCTTTATTTCGTTTTTTCCCAAAATGATAATCCATCTTCAGCCAAAGACAAAGAGAAATTTTGTTTGACAGTTTCTTATAAAAGAAAAAATGAGAAGATAAAATTTTAATGAGAATTTATAAAAGATTATTATTTTTTACGTTGTTTTTTAAGTCTAGCATTGCATTTTTATAAGACCGTACACTGAATATTTTCGAAAAACTTCATTTTCTGTAGACATTTCAGCAAATAATAATGGATTGTTTATTAGAAATGAGCATGACCCAATTTAAATAGGAGAATATTTTATTCAAATTACCTTTAAAGAATTATTTTTTAATAATTATAAAGCCATGAAAATGTAATTATAATAAGTTTATTCGAAAGAAACTATTGTAGATGTTCGAAAAAAAAAATGTAAAAAAATATTCTTAAAAATATGTACAGTATTATTTTACATTTAAATAACACGAGTAGTATTTCAGCATTAACCGAGATACAGTGTATTATTTTTAATTTTATAAATGCTTATTATGATATATTTTAAAATCTATCTGAAAAAAAAAAATTATGCATGTATTTTTTTTTTTTTTTTTTTTTTTTTTTTTTGCATTCTATTTAAAACATGTTAAACCGGTCGGATTGATATTTTATTGTTTCTGTAATAATTGAAATTAATTTTCTAAATTAATATTTTTGTGCAAAGAATCTAGCTGCTTATTGTGATTTTTATTATTATTAATTTTTTAAGCTTCATATCGTTTTTAAAAAGTAAGATAATACGGCTAAGAATTAAGTTTTTTTTTTTCGTATTTGTGTGCGTATTACTTTATTGACATTTTCTCTTTCGTAGTTTTATTTCTTTTGTTCCCAAAATGATAATCCATCTTCAGCGAAAGACAAAGAGAAATTTTGTTTGACAGTTTCTTATAAAAGAAAAAATGAGAAGATAAAATTTTAATGATGTTTAAATTTCTAAAAATTAAGGTAAAATAGCTAAGAATTCAACTTTTTGTGTATTACTTTATTGACATTTTTCCCTTCGTAGTTTTATTTCTTTTGTTCCTAAAATGATAATCCATCTTTAGCCAAAGAGAGAGAGAAATTTAGTATGACAGTTCTTAATAAAAGAAAAAATGGCGAGATAAAATTTAAATGATAATTTATAAAAGATGATTCTTTTTTACATTGTTTTTTAAGGCTAGCTTGCAACTTTACAGATCGTACACTGAATATTTTCGACTAGCTTCGTTTTCTGTAGACATTTCAGCAAATAGATAATGGATTGTTCATCAGAACTCAGCATGAATTAATTTAAATAAGAGAATATTTTATTCAATGTATGCTGTATAAATACTTAATAAAAATATATTTTAAAATGTAACTAAGAGATCAAATTTATTCACATAATTTTATTGATATCTTATGTAAAATATGTTAAACCTGTCGGCCTGATTGTTGCTACTGTTTCTGTAATAATTAAAATTAATATTTTTTTGCAAAGAATGTAGCAGTTTATTGAAATTTTTTTCAAGCTGCATGTAGTTTCTGAAAATGAAGTTAAAATAACAAAGAATTCAATTTTTTTTTTTTTTTTGTATTGTGTGTGTGTATTACTTTATTCACATTTTCCCTACGTAGGTTTATTTTTTTAGGTGCGTTCGTAATTATGTAAATACGTAGCACCAATAGTTGTCGTTCAGTCCGTCCGTCTGTACGTCCGTCTGTCTGTCTGTCCGTCTGTCCGTATATAACAACGCAAAAACTACCCAACCGAATCTTTTGAAATTTAAAATATATAATTATTACTTAATTTTATCGAGTCATTTCAAATTTTATGAAAATCGGATGGCTAGATCAATTACAGGGACGATCAAAAGTATTCCGTTACATTACGGTCAATGGGGGAAAATGTTGCAAATGCATTTTAATCGTTTGAAATTTAAATTACATACTTACTACATAATTTTGTCAAGTCATTTCAATTTTTTTGAAAATAGGATACATAGATCAAATACAGAGACAATCAAAAGTACTCCGCTACATTGCAGTCAATGGAAAAAAAAAAGTTTCAAATGCATTTCAATAATATTACACTCATTCGAACATAATAATATTGATATGCATCATAAAGTACATATTATAATATAGATTTTGCATAATCTTTTGTGCAAAGAACATTTGTTATATTGATTTACAAGGCCACACAAAAGTATTCCATTGCATAATGAGTATAGAGAGAACATTGTTTGCTGCGCATTTTAATTGTAATTAACTATTTACAATTTTATGAGATTGATACATGAGAGTGATATTTTTAAATCCATTCCATTATCGTACGAACGCACCTCGTTTGCTACGCTTCACGTGCAATTTCCAACTTGTTTTTCCTAAAATGATAATCCATCTTTACCCAAAGACAAAGAGAAATTTAGTTTGACAGTTCCTTATGAAAGAAAAAAAAATCCAGATAAAATTTTAAAATGAGAATTTATAAAAGGTTATTAGTTTTCATGTTGCTTTTTATGGCTAGCATTGCAATTTTATAGACCGTACACTGAATATTTTCGACTAGCTTCATATTTTGTAGGCATTTCAGCAAACAGATAACGGATTGTTTATTAGAACTGAGCATGGATCAATTTAAATAGGAGACTGTTTTATTCAAAATAGCTTTAAAGAATTATTTTTTAATAATTATAAAGCCAAAAAATGCAATTATAATAAGTTTATTCCAAAGAAACCATTGTAGATGTTCGAAAAAAAAATCGGGAGAAAAGAAAAAGGAAAAAGTATTCTTAAAAATATGTTCAGTACTATTTTACATCTAAATAACACGAGTCGTGTTTCAGAATTAACGAAAATACAGTGTATTATTTTTAATTTTATAAATGCTGATTATGATAAGTTTTAAAATCTAACTGAAAAATTTAATTTATGCATATATTTTTTTGGCATCTTATTTAAAATATGTTAAACTGGGCGGCTTGATATTTTGCTGTTTCTGTAATAATTAAAATTAATTTTCTAAATCAATATTATTGTGCAATGAATATAGCTGCTTATTGTGACTTTTATTTATATGATTTTTTTAAAGCTTTATATCATTTTTTAAAAATAAGATAATACAGCTAAGAATTCATTTTTTTCTATATGTGTGTTGATTACTTTATTGACATTTTCCCCTTCGTAGTTTTATTTCATTTGTTTCAAAATTGATAATCCATCTCCAGCCAAAGAGAAAGATAAATTTACTTTGGCAGCTTAGCATGAAAGAAAAAAAATGAGGAGATAAAATTTAAATGAGAATTTATAAAATATGATTATTTTGTTGTTGTTGTTGTTATTGCAGTTTTTTGACTAAATATTTTTAACTAGCTTCATTTTCTGTGGACATTTCAATAAATAGATAATGGATTGTTTATCAAGACATAGCACGATTCAATTTAAGTAAGAGAATGTTTCATTTAAATTTCCTTTAATGAATTATTTTAATCAATTATAAAGCAATGAAAATATGATTTTAACAAGCTTACTCTAAAAAAAAACATTGTAGATGTTAGAGAAAAAAATAACACTTTCATTGAAGTTTTCATCTTTCGATCTATAGAAGGAAAATACATTTTATTAAAACATTTACACAAGTACACTGTAAAAAAAAGTTCGGTAACGTTACAAAACTTTTTCTAGAAAACTTGTATTCCTAGATTTTTTTTTTTTTTTTTTTTTTTTTTTTGTAATAGTAGTAGCAAAAATGTATGTAACCAGTTCATTTACAATTTTTGCTGTTACCGTTACGTAAAAACTTCTTTGAATCCTAGTTTCCTGGGAAAATATTAGTACCGTTAGAGATTTTTTTGCAGCGTTAAAGATTATGCATACAATTTCCAGGGCTCGCATCATTCCTAAAATTTTAATGCTTTCCTACCACTATTTTTAAACGGTAATATTTTTTGTATAATTATATTGTAGATGTTAAAGGAACCTTTCACGAAGATTTTTGATTTAAAATACTGGTGGCAAAATGCGAAAATTTTAAGAACAGTGCGAATCCTGAATTTTTTTGAAATGTTTCGATAATTAAATTTGATAATTTGATTGTTCTCATACAGTTTTAACCAAAAAATAATTTTGAAAAAGCATATAATCTTCAGATATATAAAAAATTCATACATATTCTTAAAATATAAAACAGAAGAAGTTTTATTGAGCAGAGAATTGATTAAAATATTTTTTCTTCTATTGCTTATTTAGTTTTAAATAATAAAGAGGAAAAAAATTCTATTTTCAAAAACATATAAAGTTTACAATATTTTTCTCCCTTCGGGAATAAAATATCAAGGCGGAAAAAAAGAATAATAAAATGAAATAATAGTAATAGACCGGAAAGCATTTTTAGAAAGAATCATGTTTTGAGCACCAGCTTTGGCGAGTTGGCGAAAGCGCGAACGTTCAGCTAGCTGCATCGCCAAACACAAAATAAACTAAGTTCAAATGTGTCATAAAACGTATGATTAATAAAATTATATTTATTACAAGAGAATCTTTAGTACTGTTTTTAATTAACTTCTCAATTTCTTCGAACATAGCGAGTTAAGAAAATAATACTTTTGAATTAAGAAAAAAAAAAAAAAAAAAAAAAAAAACCTATGTTTTGTGAAATTTAAAGCATTTTAATCGGAAAAAGCTCTTTGTTTTAAGCTATGTTTTAATCGTAAACAACGGTGAATAACATTTCCTCATATTATAGTTTTTGCTTGATAACATTTACGGAAAAAACAAATGAACAATAAGCGCGATCTCTTTGCAGAAGGAAGGGTTGCTATTCGCTATGCGTTTGACGTCACAAACAAGAAAGGGTGCGTAGCATTGACTTCATCGCCAATCGTTGATCTGGCGATAAGGGGCTCAAAACGTGATTCTTTCTGAAAATGTGCCCGGGAGGTAGCAACACAAAAGACAATCACCTCATTGAGTTTATGGATGAAAATCTGGGATTAGTTAAATCTCAACTTTTATATTATAATACAATCTGTCAACTAAGTAGTATCTTAGTGGAAAGCATCTAAATACCCGATTTTAGAGGTTGAATCGTAGGTTTACTATTGTGCTTTCCTGCATCCAAAAGTATGAAAACATGGCGGATTGGGAGTAGGAAAACTAGCAAGTTTATGAGTCAACCATTAAAATAGAGTTTTTAGGTGTTTTCCACCAAGAAATGACTTTGCAAGCTGATCGCTTTTGAATATGCGAATCGACATGTAACTGATACTAGATTTTATCCGTGAACGCGATGAGGTGATTGTCTGTAGAGCCGCCTCCCGATCTATAAACACAACAATTATCATTATAATTATACACAGAATTATTTTACATTTTAATAATACGTGTCGTATTTAGGCATTTACAGAATTATAATGTATTGTTTAGATCACAAACATCTGAATTAAAATATTTAAACTAATTATGAAACATTAGATAGGTTTAACTACATTATAAAGGTAAATTAAAAATAGACAAAAAAAATTAATTACAATGAAAAATATACACAAATAGGTATTTTGCTGCGCAACGCACAGCTTCATCAGTAGAAAAATCAGCAATATAGAAGATGTCCCGAATACAGTCAAAGTTATTTTTTAAAAAAGTTATTCTTTCAAAAACACTAAATATTCCATCGGAATCGAACCAGATTCATATAGCCTACTGAAGAAATCTCCCGTAATAATCTATAATGCTAAGGACTGCACTTACGTTTCAAAATAAACGAATTTTTGAAGGATAAGGTGTGATCCGTTTCAAAGGCAAACTGAGCTAATTTATAATTTGATCTTTTCATTTATTAAAAAGCCGGCATAGTTTTTAAGTCTTATCTCCAAATATTTACCAGTCTCACCTATATATACGCTGTCACAGTAACTGCATGGAATCACATAAACAACTCCTGTTAATTTTGTTACGTCATATTTATATTTGTGGCTATTTAAAAAAGAACTAAATTTATTTATCGATCTCAAAGGTAACTATACTATTAAATGATCTCAAAACATATGAAAATTTCTCTGAAACAGCATCATAATATGGTAAACAAACAAAAACATGAGATTTAAACCGTTGAAATCGTGGAAGGAGGTTGCATTTATAAACTCCAAAGTTTTTTTGAAAATATTTGTGTTAGATTTTTTGGGGGTAATCGTTATTCCTTAAACTTTCGTATATTTTATTTATTCCCGTTTCAAAGATTGTATTATTACTACAATACTTTACAGTTCTCAATGATAAAGTTTTTATGATGGGGATTTTTGTGGCTAAATGGACAATTTTAATCAAAATGCGTATACTGAGAAGTTGAAGTTGGTTTTTTATAGACTAAAGTTGAAATTTATTGAAAATTCAACTCATTTTTCCTTTAAACAAGGATGTCTAAAAATGGTAACTTATAATTAACCTCACGCTCGAGAGTATAAATTTTAAAGTTTCTGCATTTAAGTTGGCTATTGAAAAGATGCCATCCAGGTAGCTATCTTTAGATAATCTGTAAATGTCATCCAAGTATCTCCTCCAAATCTCAGACAGGGGCCATTGTTCATTAGTAATATCTAATTCAATTGATTACAACAATATTTCGGCAATCACAACCGAAAGCAGGGAGCCGATAGTGGTTCCTATCGCAGGCAATGCGATGTCGATGATATAAATTCTACACGAAAATAAAAACATCGTCGTTTTATAATTAAACGTGTGAAAATAATTTAATTCTCTTACAAAACAAAGCTGCAAAACATTTCATATAAAAACTTAACATATATTTTATTTCAGAAAATTCTACTACTCTTTTTATCATTGCTCGTGATCGCCTGCACGAAAATAAAATTATGATCATGGAGTCACTGATAGTATGCAAACCGAAAGTTATTACACAATATTAATCGAATTCGCGGCATTCTCCCACCTTGAGTTTTCGACAGATAAACTCAACAATGGGTACAATAAAATATAAAATAAAATAAAATATGACTAACACTTACATTACAGTCAAAACATACAATTCTTACAATATTACTTTTTCTCAAAACAGGTAAATAAACATTTTCTTCTGCAAAATTCATATTAAATTAAACATATTATTACAAGTTCAAAATTAACACTAAGAAACATACTAAAAAAATAAGAATAAAATCTTTAGTTAAATGAATATTTAAAGTCAATAACGTTCTGGGACGTCACTATTCTGCCACTTCTCGTTCTTAATACTGGATTACTAGAAAGTTCTTTTGGAATCTCTAAATTGTACAGTTTTTGCACAGGTCTCAAAAGTTCCTCATTTTCAGTCGCTCCCACCAGGCAGCGGTAGGCAGGTTATATTTTCGGCGAATCTTTTGTGCACTAAATCTTCTGCATTGTACACATTTCTGTACTACAGCTGGAATAATTTTCCTAGCTTTTAGGATCCAGTAGTCTTCTCGTAACGATGTCATCATAAGAGCCACTACTACATGCAAAAGCTCTTGGTGTTTCCAGGCGATCAGGTGGTGGACTACAGGATGGTCAGAAGACATAAGAACTCGGTATTTAAAATTGAAAGTATCTTCTCTATAAATAACTTGTGTTTTCACTCTTACTGTACCATCCTCATCTAGGATTGGTCTTAAGCTACGTATCTTCTGATTATTCTTCACGTTGAATCTTTCTCTCTGTATAAAATTATCTATTTTCTTTTGGCTTGTTCTAATTCCAAACACGTAAGTTCAGAAACTTCTTTTGAATTTGGATTTCTTAAATTGTTTAAGAATCTTAAGATCCAGGTGATCAATCTTATAATTTTCTTGAAAGATGAAAACCGTCGATAATACCAATCATTAGATTCTGTATTCTTGTTCATTGCTGTAATGACACTTTTCCGTTTTTCAGCGTTTATAATTTCTTCATCGGGAATTTCGAAATTTGAGGCCAAGTATATTCAGGTTGAGCCAACCAATCCGGTCCCTCCCACCATCTTAGTTGTAAAAATTGTTCAATCTAACAACCTCTAGAAGGGCCGGATTAAATTTTCCTGCAATGTGTCGCCATTGGTTCTTTTGATTTAAGGATCTAATTTCTTCTACTCGATTCCAAACGAATGTTTCCCATCTCTCGTCTCGCTTTATTAAGCTTAAAGCTGTAGTTGAGTCACACCAATAAAATATCTTTAAATTTGGAATTCGTAGATCATATATAACTCGGCTTTCCAACCTGGCTCCAATGCAACATGCTAAAAGCTCCAACTGGGGTATCGTTATGTTCTTAAGGGAAGCTACTCTTGCGCATGACTGTATGAAAGTTACCAGGATTTTATCTTTTCTCTTTACTCTTAGAAAAATGTGTCTGTGTGGCAAATAATGTACTTTAGTTTCTTTATTATAAACCACCCTTTCAATTATTCCTGCATTTATCCATGAATCAAATACTTCGCTATACACCCCAATTTTATTTAAATTAATTAACTTTTTCCTCGTTGTAGCAAGTCGCTTTTCGGCCAGTTCTCTATTTTGAGGTAAGCAAGCATTATCTAGCACCCATGGCAATGCTACTTTGTATCTCCCATCTGAATCTATTCTTATATTATTCTTAAAATGCTGTATAGTTTCTTCATGAATCTCAGATTTAGTTTTGGATTCAAATGGATCAGCTATACCGATAATATCCAGCTTCTACAAATCAGCAACGGAACAATTGTTCCAAAGTGATGAAATAACCATAACAACCTCATTTGTTTCTGATTTAATACTTTGAATTTTTCCCATTAGAGTCCATCCCAAATGGGTTT
The DNA here is from genome assembly GCA_964019185.1 of Maratus speculifer. Lineage (NCBI taxonomy): Eukaryota > Metazoa > Arthropoda > Arachnida > Araneae > Salticidae > Maratus > Maratus speculifer. The sequence continues at coordinate 241,625,539 of OZ025296.1, forward strand.
TTACCGCAATCGGACCACTTTCTAAAATTTTAATATTTCCGGTGAGTAATTTTCCGGCCACATCAGAACCAATCAATAATTTCATTTCATTTTTGGTTTTACATGAGCTATTTTCAACATCAGATCAAACTAAAGTCAAGACAGTAGATTCAATTTTAATTCTTATTCTTTAAAAATGTTATCACCATAATTTTCAACATTAGCAGGTGTGTTCTTGGAGCGCTACAAGAATATTACTTGTTTTTGGGAGTTCTTGTGGTTAAATTAGGCTCCTTATGCAGGCATAAAGTGTACACTTTGATTGTAAAAGTTTACAATTGATGTTGATAAATTAATTTTAAGTGTATTTAAGTCTAACTATATTTACTCATTTATTTGACATTAGTATTATTCTATTTAGTCAGCAGATATTTATGTGATAACAGTTATAAAATCTGATGATTCTACTCAAACCTATAACATAATATATGATTTTCAGTGATTGTGAAAACTACAGATATTAAAAGTTTTTCAAAAAAAGCAAACTATTTTTATTTCCATTTCTCAATTAAAAATGACACATTTTATTCCTATTTGTTTTTTATTGTTAAAGTTTATAAACCATGTGTAGATAAAATATTACTCTACATTTGGCATTTGAAAACTTATAACCAAATTTGACAATTTTGTAAAAGACTATCAGAAAGGAATTATTGTAAGGAAATACTGGTTGAGAGTCCATTTTCTAAATAGTTAGATTTAATTTTATTTGGATTTTGGAATCATTATTTTTTTATGTATACTTTCGGCTAGCAAAAAATACTTTCTTATGCTATTAGAAGATAAGAAAATTATTTAGTTGCTATGTAATTATTTTTATCCTCAACCAATATTTTCCCTATCAATAATAAACAAATTGTGATATTTTCTGTTGATTATACTCTTGTTTTACTATTATTATTATTATTATTATTATGAGCTCTATAATGAAGTTTAGTATTAATTATACTCTTATTGAGAAATATTAGGATATGGAGTCTTATTATGCTACTTATTACTATTGTTATTATTATTATTTAAATTTTTCTATATTATTTATTATTAATGTTTTGAAGTGATACTATTTGTTATTGAAAATTTGATATATTATGAAAAGATGTTGGAATCTAACAAAAGACTTATTTAATGAACTACATCACTGAAAAAATTTAATTGACTATTGAAGAGATACTGTTTAATAGACTGGATCCGGGGGAATTTTATTTAAAGAACTTTCTTTAGTGGACTATTGATTAAGTTATTGAAATTCTATAAACTACCATGAAGGAGATTTCTTATTGTTTTTATTGTATTTTTAATATTTCTTGCTTATCAATATTTATAACTTATCTACTTTTATTGTATGTATTATCTCCTATGCACTTACAAATAGTAAGTGATATTGTAACATTATTGTATTTCTTTCAGGGAAATGCTCCTACCTAAATTTATTTCAATTTAATTTTCTCTTAACTATTTTTTTTATCGCTAATATTTTTTATATTGCGTTAATTTTCTTTTCTTCCATCTCTTAGCTTCCTGAGTTTGACAGTTTTATTCCAAAATTTAACTTTTCTAAATTATTATATTTCTGTTGTCTGAACTTGTAGTTTTATTTAACTATCAATTTCATACAAAGTTTTGGGGAGGGGGGGATAATATTACAAATTTTAAATTTTTTTCGCCAAAACTAACCTTTATACTATCTTAATTTTCTTATAATAATATTCCGTACTTACTTCAAATTATTAAATTAAAATCTTGTTTCTAGATCTAATCTGTTAATCTTTATGCAGACGATATAAATTCTTAATTTGCCTTAAAAAACATTATTCCTGTATACGTAAATTTAAAAAGATGGCTCTAAATTAAAAATATTCTTAATTAAACTTTATTTCTTAATATTCCAAATAAAACTCATTTCTTCTATGTTTTTATCAACCCTTTTTAAGAAAGTCTTATTAAATTTATTCCAAAACCATACCTTTCAAAAAATATCATTATTTTATTTTATCTATTTATTTATTTTCCCTCCGTCAACCTTTGATAGTGTGCATATCAATAAATTCATTTCTTTCCTTTTTCTCTTAAAATTAATCATCTATAAAAATCGTCTGCCTAAGAAATTCTGAGTCGATTATAAATTGGTTAAATAATATATTTTTTTAAATAAAATTATCGTCTGTGGAAAATAGTCTCGTAGCTGGACAAGAATTCTGTTTACATAAAGGAATGATGGTTTGAGGTTAGAGAATGTTCTAGAATTTTCTTTTTAGATTTAAAAGAGGAAGCTCGAGAGGTGGTAAGAGAGATGAGAAGAAGGATTTTTGGGTGCGCTCTTGCATGAGTACGACTTGATGTAGTAAAGCATGGAATATTTTTTGGATGTTTCGGTAAAATATCGTCTGCAACAGGAGCTTTTCCCTCTATTCTAGCTACAATTTAATAAAATGAACTTGCAGCAGCCAAGGAGTGATTATTTTGACTTTCTACATTTATTTATTTTGTTTTTTTCTCGCTGGCCATGACTTCCGTGCGGAGCAAGGGAAACCTGTTGATGATGTTTCTGCCCCCCTAACTTCAAAATGTCACACACACACACACACACACACACACACACACACACATATATATATATATATATATATATATATATATATATATAATTTTTATTTTAGAACCATGCATACTGTTGTTTCTTCTTGAGAAAGAAACAAATTTAAAAAAAAATTACATTATTTTGTTGCCATGATTTTTTTTTTCTTTTAATCTTCGCAGTTTTGTTTCCCCATTTTCCAAAATGATAATCCATCTTCAGCCAAAGAGAAAAATAATTTCGATTTGACAGTTCTTCATGAAAAAATAAGTGATGCGATAAAATTTAAATGAAAATTTATAAAGGACGATTTTTTTTTTCTTATTCAATTCAAACCAGTGTTGCCCTTTTTCTGATCATAAAGCTGAATATTTTGAATTAGCTTCATTTCCTGTAAACTTCTGAGCAAACAGATGATGGATTGATTAATAAGAAAAGAGGGCGTCAAGATTTCAATAGAAGAAGTTTTTTATTACGATTTTAGGATATTCCTTAACCATAAACATGTGGTTGTACTAATTTAAAAGAATTATAAGAATTGTTTATTTTATTTTTATTAAAACCATTTTTTTTTAATTGAACAGCAAAGAATGTTTGTAAGTTTGTTATAAATAAATGATGAGAAAAATTCAGTTTGACAGGTCTTTCTTGAAAAAAAAAAATATGCGATAAAATTTAAATGAAAATTTATAAAGGACGTTTTTTTCTTTATTCAACTGAAACCAGTGTCGCCATTTATAAGCAATGTGTTACAAGGAAGATCTCCAAATGGGCAGATTCAGAAAATTCTGAAAAAATTACAGCGTGTTCTCGTCTGAATATATATGTTTATGAAAAACAAAATGTCGGCGGAATCCCTTTAAAACATTCGTAAAAAAATAATGAATATTTTTTTTTTTTTACTTGTCAGTTTATCACTGGTTGGTGACGAAATAAAATTTCAAAAAATGCTTTCTTAAGTCAAATATTTTTTTAAGGTATGTTTCATGTTGAACTAGTATTTAAAAAAATTACAGGGCTCCCAAATGGTCCGCGAACTGAACATCAGAATTTTTTAACAGAAAATTTCAAGATAGGTTTCTGCAGAATTTGCGCTAGAATGAAGTTCCAAGGCTGAGTTATCGGCAATTTGCTAGAAAAGTCTAAAAAGAAAATTTCTCTAAGAAAATTCTGATGTTCAGTTGGCAGACCATTTGGGAGCCCTGAAATTATTTAAATAACTTTAGTTTTTGTTAGTTTTAGTTTCTTTTAACTGCAGTTTTATCACTTAAATGTATATATACTGAAAGTTAACTATGAAATACTATGAATTAAAACAAATAATTAAAATCATTTCATTCTCAAAATTAAGTCCAAATGAGGACTCTTGATTCAACTTTATTGCTATAGAAACACAAACTTCTCCGATATTGAAGTGTATTACTGCAGCATTCTTCATCTCGTATTTATTTTGTAATGTGCTTAAATATATGAAAACATTTTTAATGTATGAAATTATTTTTACAGTGATAAAATTAAATAACTGAAACAACAAGCAACATAAATATGTAATACAAAAAGAAATTATATGTCTTAAACGGCTTTATTGTTTGAATTTAAATTCATAAATACATTTGCACGCGTTTTAAAATCTATTGATAAAGAATATTCAGTTGCATTAAAATCGTTTGGGGCTTTTGGCGAAGAAATATGCTGCTCGCCAATTCGAGTGACATTTTCGTCTTTTCACACCAAATAGGGTAACATCCCCAGTAATTGGCATGCACCAGTGATTGGCACATTTTACAAACATGTCCTAAAAAAAAGATTTATATCCAGTCTTTTAAAAATTCAAGACCATATATCAGTTATATGCTCATTTACGTTAAAGATTATAACTTTGATTTATTTTACAAGATGACAATAGAGCATAGGAAAGAGAAACAAATCTGGCTTGTATCAAATTAGCCATTTTGTTGCAAATTCTTGTTCTTTGGCTTAAGGAAGGCATGCTTTTCAATTCATTATTATCTGATTTATAATATATTTTAAATTTTAATTGACAACAGTTTTGTTTAGTTAAAAAGGGTTACTTTAATTGTGTAAAAGTATTTTCGACACAAATATTTGGATTTCTGAATTAATGGTAGTTGCCAATTAATGGTGCTTCAATTTTGCTAGTTCCGAGTAATTGGCACCTATTCCAATTACAAGGAATTCGCAAGGAATTTGAGATTAAACCATTTATTTTGGAAGTATTTTTAAAATTATAGACTAATTTTGTTTATCATTTGTTTTTATTTGAAAATATAAATTTTATCAGTAATTGGAATCCATTAAAGCTTCATATGACAATTACTGGGGACAGCATGACAATTACTGGATATTAATGTAAGTATATTGTATTGTTTTAAAGTGTTCACATTTCAGATTAATATGCTGATTTCTTATTCTCAAAAACCTGAAATATGGCATCTTCATCTACAGTAAATTAATTTAAAGCGATTAAACCCAATGCAAAATGTAATTTTTTTTTTTAAATATAAGCATATACCAATTACTGGATCACAAGGTGTCATACATTGGTGCTCTAGGTGCCAATTACTGGTGATTTCAGCATTATTTTATAAATATATTTTTATAAAAATACTTTTTCAATTTTTTTTTTGCTTTTAGTGGGCAAAATAGATGCACAGATATGCATTCTTTGATTTAAAATATTTCCAAGTAAATAGCTTATTTCTTTGTAATGAAAATTTAAGTAAGTTTAACGACAAATTCTTAAAGTGCCAATTACTGGGGATGTTACCCTATATGAAAGTATTTTATTTTTTTGCAGATTATCTGCTGTGATTCCGCCGCTAAATTTGACTGATCCTTTATTACATACATAAATAGTTAAATTAGTATTTTTTTTCAAAAAAATCTGAGTATGCCCAGTATGGAGGCTTTCCTTGTTAGTTAGCTTATATCTTATCATTAAGCATGTAATCATATAGCTGAATGTTTTGAACTAGCTTCGTTTTCTGTAAACTTTTGAGCAAATAGATGATGGATATATTAATAAGAATGGGGAGCTTCTAGATTTTAATAAAAAAAAAAGTTTTTCATTACGATTTTAGGAAATTCCTTTTAATAATCAAAGATCAATAAGCGTGGTTGTAATAATTTGGAAAAAAAGAACTATTTATTTATTTTTTTTAAAATAAATATCAAAGAATGTTTGTAAGTTTGTTATAAATAAACGATGCAAAAGCTTTAGATATCAAGGTAGCAACTTCACTGAACTTGTATTCTTTTGATAAGATATAAAATTAAGATATAATACTAAACATAACTCCACCTTATCTTCTTATCAATATATATTTTTTTAATTTTTCTTGTAAATACTTTTTAGTATTTTTCCTTTAACTCGGATGCTATAATATTTATAACCAATTAAATAATATAAAGATATATAAATATACATTTTTTTTTATTTTAGAACCAAGCATACTGTTGTTTCTTTTCAAGATAGAAACAATTAAAAATTCAATTTTTTGTTTATTATTTTGTTGACATGATTTCTTCTTTTAATCTTCGCAGTTTTATTTCTCCTTTTTCCAAAATGATAATCCATCTTCAGCCAAAGAGAAAGAGAAATTCGATTTGACAGTTCCCTATGAAAGTAAAAAAGACAATGCGATAACATCAAAATGAAAATTTATAAAGGACGATTTTTTTCCTTATTCAATTGAAACAAATGTTATCATTTTTCAGATAATAAAGCTGAATATTTTGCACTAGCTTCATTTTCTGTAAATTTTTAAGCAAATAGATGATGGGTTCGTTAATAAGAAAGGAGGGAGTTAAGATTTCAGTAGAAGACGTTTTGTATTACGATTTAAGGAAATTCTTTTTAATAATCATAAGCATGTGGTTGTAATAATTTAAAAGAATTAAAAGAATTGTTTATTTTATTTTTATTATTATTTTTTAGTTAAACAGCAAAGAATGTTTGTAAGTTTGTTATAAATAATTGATGCAGAGATTCAATTTGACAGGTCTTTATTGAAAGAAAAAGAATGTTGCGATAAAATTTAAATGAAAATTTATAAAGGACAATTTTTTTCTATTTTTCATTTGATACCAGTATTGCCATTTTACAGATCATAAAGCTGAATATTTTTGAACTAGCTTCATTTTCTTTAAATTTTTGAGCAAATAGACGATGAATAGATTAATAAGAATGGAGGGCGTCTAAATTTCAATAAAAAAAAAAGGTTTTCATTACTATTTTAGGAAATTCATTTTAATAATCAAAGAGCAATAAATGTGGTTGTAATAATTTGGAAGAAGAGAATTATTTATTTAATTTTTTTAAATAAATAACAAATAACATTTGTAAGTTTGTTATAAATAAATGATGCAAAAGCTATAGATATCAAAGTAGCATCTTCACTGAAATTGTATTATTTTGATAAGATGTTAAATTAAGATGTAATATTAAGTATAGTTTTACCTTGTCTTTTTATAAATATTTTTTTTCATATAAATACTTTTTATCATTTTCCCTTTAACTTAGACGCCATAATATTTATAACCAAAAAATAATATAGAGATATATACATATTTTTTATTTTAGAGCCAAGCATACTGTTGTTTCTTTTCGTGATAAAAAAAAAAAAAAATTAAAAATTAAATTTTTTGTACATTATTTTGTTGACATGATTTTTTTTATTTTAATCTCGGCAGTTTTATTTCTAATTTTTCCAAAATGGTAACCCATTTTCTGCCGAAGACAAAGAGAAATTCGATTTGACAGTTCTGCGTGAAAGAAAAAAAAATGATGCGATAAAATTTAAATGAAAATTTATAAAGGACGATTTTTTTTTCTTATTCAATTGAATTCAATATTGTCATTTTTCAGATCATAAAGCTGAATACTTAGAACTAGCTTCATTTTGTGTTAACTTTTGAGTAAATAGATGATGGATATGTTAATAAGAGTGGAGGGCGTTAGATATAAATAAAAGACAATTTTTATTACGGGTTTAGGAAATTCCTTTTTATTAATCAACGAAAAAGAAGTGTGGTTTTAATAATTTGGAAGAAGAGAATTATTTATTTATTTATTTTAATTACTTTTTTAATTAAACATCAAAGAATGTTTGTAAGTTTGTTATAAACAAATGATGCCGAGATTTAATTTGACAGTTCTTCGTGAAAGAAAAAAAGGATGCGATAAAATTTAAATGAAAATTTATAAAGATCGATTTCTTTTATTTATTGAAATTAAACCAATGTTGCCATTTTTCAGATCATAAAACTGTATATTTTGAACTAGCTTCATTTTCTGTAAACCTTTGAGCAAATAGACCATGGGTTGATTAATAAGAAAGGAGGTTGTCTAGATTTCATTAAAAAAAGTTTTTTATCATGATTTTAGAAAATTCCTTTTAATAATCAAAGAGCAATAAATGTAGTTTTAATAACTCAAATGAATTAAGAAAATTATTTTTTTTTATTTATTAAGTATCAAAGAATGTTTGTAAGTTTGTTATAAATAAATGATGCAAAAGCTATAGATATCAAAGTAGCATCTTCACTGAAATTGTATTATTTTGATAAGATGTTAAATTAAGATGTAATATTAAGTATAGTTTTACCTTGTCTTTTTATAAATATTTTTTTTCATATAAATACTTTTTATCATTTTCCCTTTAACTTAGACGCCATAATATTTATAACCAAAAAATAATATAGAGATATATACATATTTTTTATTTTAGAGCCAAGCATACTGTTGTTTCTTTTCGTGATAAAAAAAAAAAAAAAAAAAAAAAAAAAAAAAAAAAAAAAAAAAAAATTAAAAATTCAATTTTTTGTACATTATTTTGTTGACATGATTTTTTTTATTTTAATCTCGGCAGTTTTATTTCTAATTTTTCCAAAATGGTAACCCATTTTCTGCCGAAGACAAAGAGAAATTCGATTTGACAGTTCTGCGTGAAAGAAAAAAAAATGATGCGATAAAATTTAAATGAAAATTTATAAAGGACGATTTTTTTTTTTCTTATTCAATTGAATTCAATATTGTCATTTTTCAGATCATAAAGCTGAATATTTAGAACTAGCTTCATTTTGTGTTAACTTTTGAGTAAATAGATGATGGATATGTTAATAAGAGTGGAGGGCGTTAGATATAAATAAAAGACAATTTTTATTACGGGTTTAGGAAATTCCTTTTTATTAATCAACGAAAAAGAAGTGTGGTTTTAATAATTTGGAAGAAGAGAATTATTTATTTATTTATTTTAATTACTTTTTTAATTAAACATCAAAGAATGTTTGTAAGTTTGTTATAAACAAATGATGCCGAGATTTAATTTGACAGTTCTTCGTGAAAGAAAAAAAGGATGCGATAAAATTTAAATGAAAATTTATAAAGATCGATTTCTTTTATTTATTGAAATTAAACCAATGTTGCCATTTTTCAGATCATAAAACTGTATATTTTGAACTAGCTTCATTTTCTGTAAACCTTTGAGCAAATAGACCATGGGTTGATTAATAAGAAAGGAGGTCGTCTAGATTTCATTAAAAAAAGTTTTTTATCATGATTTTAGAAAATTCCTTTTAATAATCAAAGAGCAATAAATGTAGTTTTAATAACTCAAATGAATTAAGAAAATTATTTTTTTTTATTTATTAAGTATCAAAGAATGTTTGTAAGTTTGTTATAAATAAATGATGCAAAAGCTATTAATATCGAAGTAGCACCTTGACTGAAGTTGTATCATTTTGATAAGATATTAAATTAAGATATAATGCTAAACATAACTTCACTTTGTGTTTTTATCAATATATAAATTTTTAATTTTCATGTAAATAATCTTTAGCATTTTCCCTTTAACTTAGACGTCATAATATTTATAACCATTTAAATAGTATATATATACATATATATATATATTATATATATATATATATATATAAATTTAGAACCAAGCACACTGTTGTTTCTTTTCGATATAGAAACAAATTAAAAATTCAATTTTTTGCACATTATTTTGTTGACATGATTTTTCTTTTTTATCTCCGCAGTTGTATTTCTTTTCGAAAATGATAATCCATCTTCAGCCAAAGAAAAAGATAAATTCGATTTGACATTTCTTTGTGAAAAAAAAAAAAAAAATGATGCTACAAAATTTAAATAAAAATTTATAAAGGACGATTTTTTTTTCCTTTCAATTGAAACCAGTGATACCATTTTTCAGATCATAAAGCCGAAGATTTTGAAGTAGCTTCATCTTCTGTAAACTTTTGAGCAAATAGATGATGGGTAGGTTAATAAGAATGGAAGGCGTCTAGATTTTAATAAAAGAAGTTTTTTATTACGATTTTTAGGAAATTTATTTTAATAATCAACAAGCAATAAATGTGGTTGTAAAAATTTGGAAAAAGAGATTTATTTATTAAAAATTATTGTTTAATTAAATATCAAAGAATGATTCTAAGTTTGTTATAAATAAATGATGCACATGGTGCTACATTATTATGTTATATATATTAATGTAGCACATTTACTGAAGTTGTATTATTTTGATAAGATATTAAATTAAGATATAATGTTAAATATAACTTCCCCTTGTCTTTTTATAAATATTTTTTTATGTTTTAATGTTAATACCTTTTAGCATTTTTTTTTTTTTTTAACTTAGACGCCATAATATTAGGCCAGTCAAATTGTCAGAAAAAGGGCCGATAGATGCAAAAATTCTGCTAGAAGATTTTATGTTTTTAAATTGTTTATCGGGATGCTAGTAACAATAGTTAATGGTTTTGATACAAAATATCTCGAGGCTAAATTTTGTAAAGCCAAAAAACCACAAAATTTTCGTCTTTTTTTTTTTTTTTTTTTTTTTCTTATTCAATTTGCACCAGTGTTGCCATTGTTCAGATCATAAAGCTGAATATTTTGAAGTATCTTCATTTTCTGTAAACTTGTGAGTAAATATATGATGGATTGGTAAATAAGAATGGAGGACATCTAGATTTCAATAAAAGAAAATTTTTATTACGATTTTAGAAAATTTCATTTAATAAAAACAATTACTGTGATTGTAATAATTTGAAATAAGGGATTTATTTACTTATTTTTGTAATTATTTTTTTTTAATTAAATGTCAAAGAATGTTTGTAAAATTGTAAATAAACGTTGCAAAAGGTATAGATATCAAAGTAGCACCTTCACTGAAGTTGTATTATTTTGATAAGAAATTAAATTAAGATATAATGTTAAATATAACTTCACCTTGTCTTTTTATCAATATTTTTTTATGTTTTAGTGTTAATACTTTTTATCATTTTTTTAAACTTAGACGCCATAATATTTATAACCAACTAAATAATATAGAAATATATACATTTTTTTTTTTTTTAGATTTTGGCATACTGTTGTATCTTTTCGACATAGAAACAAATTAAAAATTCAATTTTTTGTACATTATTTTGTTGACATGATTTTTTTCTTTTAAACTACGCAGATATTTTTCTTTTGTTTCCAAAATGATATTCCATCTTCAGCCAAAAAGAAAGAGAAATTAGATTTGGCAGTTCTCCGCGAAAGAAAGAATGATGCGATAAAATTTAATTGAAAATTACATTTTTACATTTTACATGCTTTGAGGTAGACGCTACAGCTATTCGCCGGCATAACCTCCAATGATCACAAGAAACCACATAGAACACTTTATTACAGAATATCCGGTACATCTATTATCACAGGGACAACACAAGACACCCATGCCGCTAGCTGGACTCGAACCAGGGTCCAGCGGCGTGGGAGGAGCTGACGCTGCCAACCAAGCCGCTGGCTCTGCATTGAAAATTATAAAGGACGATTTTTTCCTTATTCAATTCAAACCACTGTTGCCATTTTCTAGATCATAAAGCTGAATATTTTGAACTAGCTTCATTTTCTGTAAACTTTAGAGCAAACAGATGATGGATAGGTTAATTAGAATAGAGGGCGTCTAGATTTCAATGAAAAAAAAATTTCATTACGATTTTAGGAAATTCCTTTTAATTATGAAAAATCAATAAGTGGGTTGTAATAATTTGGAAGAAGAGAATTGTTTATTATTATTTTTTTAAAATAAATATCAAAGCATGTTTGTAAGAGAAAAGCTATAGATATTAAAATAGCACCTTCACTGAAGTTGTATTATTTTGATAAGATTTTAAATTAAGATATATTATTAAACATAACTTCGCCTTGTCTTTTTTATCAATATATAATTTTTTAATTTTCATGTTAATACCTTTTATCCTTTTCCCTTTAACTTAGACACCATAACATTTATTACCAGCTAAATACTATAGAAATATATATTTTTTTTATTTTTAAAACCAAGCATTATGTTGTATTTTATGAAATAGAAATAAATTAAAAATTCAATGTTTTGTATACATGATTTTGTTGACATGATTTTTTTTCTTTTAATCTCCGCAGTTTTATTTCTCTTTTTTCCAACATGATAATCCATCTTCAGCCGAAGAGAAAGAGAAATTCGATTTGACAGTTCTTCGTGAAGTAAAAAATGATGCAGTAAAATTTAAACGAAAATTTATAAAGGACGATCTTTTCCCTTATTCAATAAAAACCAGTGTTGCCATTTTTCAGATCATAAAGCTGAATATTTTGAACTAGCTTCATTTTCTGTAAATTTTTGAGCAAACAGATGATGGATAGGTTAATAAGAATGGAGGGCGTCAAGATTTCAATAGAAGAAGTTTTTTATTGCGAGTTTAGGAAATCCCTTTAAATAATCATAAACGTGTGGTTGTAATAATTTAAAAGAATTAAAAGAATTGTTTATTTTATTTTTATTTAAAAAAAATAATTAAACAGAAAAGAATGTTTGTTAGTTAGTTATAAATAAATGATGCAGAAATTAAATTTGACAGGTCTTTCTTGAAAGAAAAAAATGACCCCATAAAATTTAAATGAAAATTTATAACGGACGATTTTTTTCTCTTAATTCAACTGAAACCAATGTCGGCATTTTTAAGCATATATCTTAGTTAGCTTACATTTTATCATTAAGCATATAATCATATAGCCAGTGTTGCCATTTTTTCGGGAAAATGTTTTCTGTAAATCTTTCAGCAAATAGAGGATGGAAAAGTTAATAAGAATGGAGGGCGTCTAGATTTCAATAAAAGAAGTTTTTCATTACGATTTTAGGAAATTCCTTTTAATAATCAAAGAGCAATAAGTGTGGTTGTAATAATTTGGAAAAAGAGAATTACTTATTTATTTTTTAATAATTATTATTTTTAATTAAATACCAAAGAATGTTTTTAAGTTTGTAATAAATAAATTATGCAAATGTTATAGATATCAATGAAGTACCTTCACTGAAGTTGTATTATTTTGATAAGATGTTAAATCAAGATATAATATTAAATATAACTTTACCTTGTCTTTTTTCTTTAGTTTGTCATGTAAATACTTTTTAGCATTTTTCCTTTAACTTAGACACTATAATATTGATAACCAACTAAATAATATAGAGATATATGTACATTTTTTAGAACCAAGCATAACAGTTGTTTCTTTTGAAGATAGAAACAAATTAAAAATTCAATTTTTTGTACATTATTTTGTTGACATGATTTTTTTCTTTTAATCTCTGAAGTTCTCCTACTTCCAAAATGATAATCCATCTTCAGCCAAAGAGAAAGATAAATTCAATTTGACAGTTCTTCATGAAAGAAAAAAAATAATGCGATAAAATTTAAATGAAAATTTATAAAGGGCGCCTTTTTTTCCCTTATTCAATTGAAACCAGTGTTGCCATTTTTCAGATCATAAAGCTGAATATTTTGAACTAGCTTCATTTTCTGTAAACTTTTGAGCAAATGGATGATGGATAGGTTAATAAGAATGGAGAGCGTCTAGATTTCAATAAAAGAAGTTTTTTTATTACGATTTTAGGAAATTTTTTAATAGTCATAAAGCAAGTACTGTTGTTGTAATAATTTGAAAGAATTGAGAGAACTGTTTAATTAATTTTTATTTTATATTTAAAAAAAATTATACAGCAAAATGTGTTTGTAAGTTTGGTATAAATAAATGATGCAGATGTTATAAATATAAAATTAGCGCTTTCATTGAAGCTATGTTATTTCGATATAAAAATAAAAAGCTTGATATTTTTTATTTACATTTTTTTAGAAAGTAGGAACCACATATGTATTTTCTTCTATATGTTTTTGCTTTGATGTAGAAAAGAATATACGGTGATGTATGAACAGAACAAATACAGAATTGAAGAATATATTTTTTTTTCTTCACCTGAATAAAACTTTATGGGGAGGAATTTTTTTCTTTAAAAAATATGTAAAGAATACAAACTTTTTCGGTTTTGGTGTTGAAATTATTTTAAAAAGAATATGAAGAATAAAGTAACGGTATATATATTTTTTCTTTTAAAATAAATATTAGAATTGTTTTAGTTTTAAATAATTTTATTTCCCCCTTCTGGGCAACTTAGATATTTTTCTAATTCAGAACATCATTTTCGTAATGAAGATTCATGCATTACTTCCATTTTTTTTTAACTAGACTTCCAGCAATAGAAACTAGGATAAATAGAAGAAAAAGATTTGATGACAAACAAAACTTTATAAAATCACTCAAAAACGAGAATTTTTAAAGTTTTAAGTCTGAAAAGAATAAATCCCTCTTCAGGCTAAGCACCTTACAATTAAATAATATGAGAATAGAAGGCAATTTTAAAACTTTCCATTATAATTTAGAAGTATTTATGACTTCAATTTGTCTGATGGCTTACCTGTCTCCCAGGCCGTGCTCTAACTCACGTATATATACTTAGATTGTCATCAAGTAAGTATATATTATTGAGATTTTAACATAGGAATTTCTCTATTTACAATGAAGCGGTATATGAAAATGCAAAATAGTTTTTCTACATTATTGATTAGGCGAAAAAAATAATTAAAACTTTTAAAAATTGCATTTTAATAAAGTTAACGTATTTCAGAAATAATGAAATTTATATACATTATTGTGATGCAATACAATAGAACATTCTTCATGTGGAATATGATTTGCACAACATTTAGTGGAATATGATTTGCATACATATGGTGGAATACGATTTGCATAACATTTACCATTCAATTACAAGGACAACAAAATAATTACACCATGACCTGCGGGAGAAAAAAATTATCAGCAGTATATTTTCAAGTTGTCACACTGCTTCAAAAACAATGAAACTTTTGTGTATTTCTTAGGTGTTCGAAAAAATTCTTTCAGCAGAATATGTAATGCATCGAATTTATTTGTTTTTTTTTTATATAGGGTCACAAAAATTAATTTGATTACATTAATATCTATCACTATACTGTTAAAAATTTACAATAAACTATCCAGTCATTTGAATGTTTTTAATATGAAAATGGGGATCAAAAGCAGCACTCATAATAGCGGGATGTTCAGAATGCAGAGAGTTTATTTTTCGTTAAGTCTATGGAGTTTTGTCGGGACCTTCAAAATGTGTTCATAATACCGGGTGTTCACATCAGAGAGTGCTCATATAGAGAGAGTCCTTTATATCTGTAGATCATTTATAGGGCTGTACAAAAATGCAAGTTAGAATTCTATGGGTTGATTTTTTTTTTTTTTTTTTTTTTTTTTTTTTTTTTTTTTTTTTTTTTAGTTTTTTGAAAGTAGAAAATTTAATCAACAACTTTATTCATCTGTTAATAATTGAGATAATTTCTACATAAATTTACTATAAATATTTTAAATTATCTTTTATAAATATTTCTGTCTTTGTACCGTAAATAGTTTCTGAGTTTTCTCTTCGAACTAAAATTTCATTAATAATTCATTTTTCTCCATATATTTCGTTGACTTTTTTCTTTTGCTGGTTAAGTTCTTTTGTTCCCGAAAGTATAATCTGTTTTTAGCTATAAAGGAATAAAAATTCAATTTGACAATTCTTTACAAAAAAAAAAAAAAAAAAAAAAAGAGAGAGAGAGATTTAAATTTTAAATGAGAATATGAAATAACGATTTTTTTCCTTTTTATTATTGAGTCGTCGATTTTTCTGTTCGTAAAATTTATTATTATTGAATCACTTGAGTTTTTATGGACTTCTGAATAGTTTGATGATAGTTATGTTATTACAACGGAAGATGGTGAAATTGAAAATATATTTCTTTTTCATTATGATTTAACTGAATAGTTATAGGTTAATAGTTGTAGATTACATGCAGGG
The DNA here is from genome assembly GCA_964019185.1 of Maratus speculifer. Taxonomy (NCBI): domain Eukaryota; kingdom Metazoa; phylum Arthropoda; class Arachnida; order Araneae; family Salticidae; genus Maratus; species Maratus speculifer. Next base: position 241,641,430 of record OZ025296.1, read on the forward strand.
CTAAGGACACTTATTCCTGAAATGAAATGTTACTATGTTTTCTTTATATTTATTTCAATATATTTCTCTGTATTTATTTCAATTTCTTTATATGAACACGAGGAAATTTTTTTCATAACTTTCCTATAGATTTGGAAGATGTTTCATAATCAATTCAGAAATTCATTTCCGTTCTTATTCTAAAGTTAAAATTGTTAATTTATCAATGAGTTTGACTTATTGTTAAAAAAAAAAAAAAAGCTTTGATTTTATTTTCATTTTGAAATACTTTTAATGAATTTTCTGCAAAACGGTGTTAATCTCTTGGGCACGAGCGACTGCTATACGTACCACTGAAGAGCCCACACTACTGACTAAAAAATACCCGGATGATAATATAAAGTCTATGGGGGCGTTCTTTTCAAATATCTCGCTCAAATTTTAATATTTTTACATGATTTCTTTTGCGTAGAATAACTGAGGACAATCCACAACCGTGCTAGTTTTTACTTTTTCGATTTTGGTTAAATTCTTTTTGTATTAAGATAGTTTCAATTTCATAACCGATTCAATCCGGTTCTAAAATTAAAAGTAATTAAAAAACATCTGAAAACCGAAATCGAAAAAGTAAAAACTAGCCGAGTTGTGGATCGACCCCAATTATCCTATGCAAAGAAAAAAAAATCCGGTCAGAATATTGAAATTTGAGTGAGATATTTCAAAAGAACGTCCCCATAGACTTTACACTATCATCCGGGTCTTTTTCAATCAGTAGTGTGGCGTATTATGAAGCTCCGAATTTTTCATTATTCTCGTTAGTTATTTTTCACTCTAAAGTTTATTTAATCATATTTAATCAGTGCATTTTCGGAATTTAAATACAGAAGATTTTCTGTTTTGAAAAACCGGTGATAAATGATTAAAAATTAACGAAAATGCTCTCATTGCGAAATTGTTAATCAGATTTCTGTGGAAAGGAATTAATGGGAAATATTATAAACTTATTGATGTAATCAAAGATAAATTTAAAAAAAATATTTTTTTTTTCATGTTGAAAAAGTGATATTTTAGACTACTAAAATAAAAAGCACGTAAAAGGATAACTGAAGTAATTTATTAAAAAGAAAGACATATGTTTAAAAATTTGAGATTTCTGCATTTCCATAGACAAAGGGGGGAAATATTTCACACCAAATCCGTCTATGTAAAGTAACATTCTAGTTTTTCATTGTTAAATATTAAAGTATAATGAAAACTGAAATTAGGACAGAAAAGCAAGTTGAAAATGATGAGTAAATATTACCTCGTGGGGAAAATTCTAGCAAGTAAATATAACATGAGTTAATGAACTATGGTCGCGAAATACCTCGTTTTATCTCATGGTGATTTTTTTAAATCTATTATTATAATTTTTTAACATCTGTTATAAAGTAAATATTGACTTTCACATTTATTTAGATATGCAGTTTTTCATGTAGAAACATCACTTTGTTTACTTAAATGTGATTGGTTTACTTAACTTGGTTCTTAAATGTAAGTACACTTGCTAAATTTGTTATGTTTCTCATCATTATCCAGTAATACGACCTAAAACGGGCGGGCATGTTGCCGAGTAAAATTTTCCTGCCATAGTAACCTGAAATAGGCCACATTCTTAAATTTTGCAGGTGCTCCTCTGTGATTGGTGTTTACCTTACAGCTAATGCTACCTGTATCACTATTTGTAATCTGTTCTTTCCCTCTTTTCTGTTCATTTGTGACCTTTTCGCCTTAAAAACACGTGGTCACAGTAGCTGATGACGAATTGTTATATTTTCCGTCCCGAAACAATTTCTGTGAATTGCTTTGATTTTATAGTGATTTATATTAAGTTTTTTTTATTTATTTATTGTGATTTATCGTCAGCTTTTGGTACTGTTTGAACTGAAGGATCATTTTATCCTTTAGTGAGAATGAAATGATCTACTGGGCACTTTTCCAACAACCGTTTTTTATTATTACTCAGTTTGGATTCAAAATTTTATTAAATATGTGTATAATACAAAATGTACGATTGGTGATCCAAAAAAAGTTTACAAGGCAAAGGAAAAAGTATTTATTAACAATAGAAACAAGATACAAGTGGCAATCAAGAGACTCATCTGGCCTTTAATTTTCCACAGAGTCGCCAAGCCTATTTAGGCATTTGTCAGAATGACCAGAATGACCATTCAACCAGCTTATTTATCTCGTCTTGGTAGTAATCAGGGCCCTGCTCATTGAGTCATTTATCGCATCGTCTTTTTCAATGCATCGTCTGAGGTGAACCGTGTTCCAGATAAGTTTCGCTTCAACGCCGGATAAAGGAAATAGTCACTTGGAGCCAAATCGGGGCTGTATGGGGGGTGGTTCCAGACCTCGCACTTGAACCTTTGCATCAATTCCTGAGTCTGGCGAGTTGTATGGGGTCTGGCATTATCATGCAGAAAAATGACGCCTCTGCTCAACGATTTGTCTGTGAATTTCGGATGCGGCCACATTCAGATTGGCCCATAAGAATCGAATTACGGCTCGCTCCTCTATGCCAGACCATTTTTCTAGACGTCGTGCCATTACTGTCGCGCTTAAGTGTCAGCTTATTGACGCTACTTACTCGTAGAACCACTGTAGGACAACTAGCGCCATCTGTCAACCACCCTAGGTGGAAATATTCCCTCCACAATTATTACGTTTCAAATGCTTCTGCTTGTAAACATTTTTTTGGATCAACCTACGTAATATAAAACATATTAGTAAAGCGCCGAAGTTGCATTTAAACAGTCAAGATTTTCGCTTGAGAAGTCCGAACAACATTTTAAAATAATTTTTATTTATTGAGAAAAACTTCTGATATTTTGGGATGGTTAATAATATCTTTTGTAAACAAAATCACATGATAAAACTTCTCATAATTTCTTTTACTTAAAAATTTTTAATTTATTTAAAAAGAGGGGTAATTTAAAATCGTTATAACTCGAACTATTATTTGTGGAATTTTTCATTTAAATAAACAGAAATATATAAGCTTTAATTTTAATTCGGCGTTTTTAAAAAATTTTAATTTTAATAAAAATTTAAAAATATTTAAAGGAAAAATTTAAAAAAAAGTATGTTGCTTTTTATTTAAAAAAATATTTTTTTTTCATATTTTTAAAAGTAAATATTTTTTTCAAATTTCCCAAATAAGAATTACAGTAAAACAATTGAAAAAGATATTTTCGAAGTCATTTTATCTTTAACGGTTCTCGACTTAAAACAATTTGAATAGGAGAAATGGTGAAAAAAATCTATCCCGAAGAAAAGCGCATTTTCGTAAGAAGTCTTTTCCTAAGTAGTATTGTTTGAAAACTAGATTTTGAAAACAAACCAAAACATAAAAAATTAGTATTTCCTGTGTTCCAGTTAAGATATAAACATGATTTAAATGTTATTTTTTAAGCAGAAAAAAAAGAAGAGATTTTTAATTCAATAAAATACTTTTAGGAAATTGGAAGATTTCTGTGTTCTGGATCCTCTTTATGCTACCTTCCCTTAAATTCATTATTTGAAGTTTTCAAATTAAACTACAGTAAATGATAATTAATATTAAATATTCCAGTTTTTTATGAAACTCCAGATGGTTTGTCGTTTTATGATTAATAATGGTAAAACTTTTCAATTTAACTTTTTTTTTTCTGTATTTGCAGGCATTTGACGAATTAAGGAAAGATGAGACTAAACACCGATGAATATCTATTGTAATCGTTCGAGTTTACAATTCTTTTTGATTTTTTATATGAAACAGGAAAAATACAAAGAATGTTTGCTGCGTTTCCCCGGAAATAATTATTGTTAATTATCGTGTAAAACGATCGTTTTTGTAGAACAACTCTAAATTAAAAAAATATATGGGGGAGACTGGGGCACATGTGAACAGCTCACATAAACATAGCTTTTTCTCATAGCTGGGTTAATTTCTATAAATAAAAAATACTGAATATAATAAACATAGTTTTTTTTACATATATGGTATTTTTTTTAGATCCATTTTGTAGTTTTTCTTACCTTTTTTAATAGTTTTATAGATTAAAAAAAAGTTCACATGTTCCCCATAAGTGGGGGAATTGTGAACACACGAGGGGCACATATGAAAACAAGGAAAAAATATCCTTTTGTATACATTTTTTCTGTTATTCATTTGTCGTCATAACCATTAGTTATATTAGTTGTTAAATTTATTGTAAAGAAAAATATATGCCCACATTTCTCTAGTTTTTGTGTGATATGCTTAGAACAAAAGATTATAAAATGAAAATAAGTAGATTGGGAAAGAAGAGGGGGGAATTAGATGACTGATTTATTTTTACAATAAAATAAAATATAATGAAGAAAAGTTGAAAAAACATTAAAGCTTTTAAATTTTGCTTAGTGTTTTTGTTTCGGGGAGATGTTAGGTAAGGGGCATTTAGATAATATTTATCGGAAATCTGCCGAAATGCAAAAGATTCTCACTCCTGTATTTGCTTTATTTACTTCTAAATTAATGATAAAGAAGGGTTTTTAATGATTTTTTTAAAATCTCCATTAAGCTTTCCCCAAATTTCAACTTCTTTTGCTTCTGAAAGAGGGAGGGAGCGGGCTGGCTGCTTATAATAGAGATTTCATGATAATGATTATCTTTAAAATGTTACTTTATTAAGATATTACTCGATATCTATCCAGATCTTCAGATCTATCTCCATACAAAAGCATCATTAATATAGCTATTTTAGAGATGAAACTAAGCCATCACTGCAAGTTTGGAAAAAATAAAACAGAAAATTTTGAAAAGTTGTTTAACACTTTTTATTATTATTATTATTATTAGCAATGCATAAAAAATTATTGTAATAAACCGTTTAGTAAAATATTGCACAATATTATTGCATTTTAGGAAACCTTAAATTTATTTAAATAACAATTGAAAGTAAACGAGATTGTTGCATTTTATGTACTTGTTGAGAGATGTTTTTGTGGAATTTTCAATGCAAAATCAAATGTTTTATGACAAAAAGTCTTCTAATGCGGGAAAATTATAGATATTGAAGCTTACAATATTTCTCATGAAGTTAAATGAAAGTAACAGAATCACAGAATGACTATTGGGGCAGATATGAACAGTTCATATCTGCCCCCAACTTTTCTGTTCTCAAGTGTTTCACATGGCCACTAGAGTTAAAATGACAAATCATTAATATTTCGCAATTTTAGAAGTTTTATATGTATATATATAAATAATATTTATTAGTATTTATAGTACATGTTAAAACGCTAAAATTCATAGAAAACTATAAATATAAAAAGCTATTCGATTAGCAAGTTGGAACTGAGATTTTACTTTTGAGATCTATAAACAGTGTTTTGGCTACTAAATGTCAACGTGCTTCAAAATTGTTTCATCATATGTATACAGGTGCTATCATCGTTGGTATTTTTTTTCAACTAAAAAATCATATAATAACGAGTGAAAAAATCCGATGTTCACATGTGCCCCAGTCTCCCCTATATATAAATTATTGTTGTTGTGCAGTTTTTAGAGATTTTGAATGTCAATGTTAAAGTGAAATATAGTCAATATTCAACAATACCGGATTTAGAAACATTTGAAATCTTTTTAACTAAAATTAAATAAACATAACGAAAACACATAATATCTTGCCTAAAAAAAGTCTTATCTATTTTTTTAAAAACAGTAAAGAGAGTAAAAACCATAACATAAATAGGCCAATGATAATGTAATGAGATAGAAAACCCCATTTGATAAACTAGAAGTTAAATATTACCAAAAAAAAAAAAAAGCTGATATTAAAGATTAAGTTAAACATTAAGTTTTAACAGAACAAATGTTAAAAAAGGCCTTTAAATAAACATGAATTTCAAACAGTCTTATTTAAGAATTTTTACAAAGTGCATAATTAAGTTAAAAAAAAAACCCATAAAGCTTTGTAGTATTTCGGAATTACTAAGTATAGAGGAATTTTATGTTTTCCAATAAAAAGACGATGAAAAATTATCATCAGAAATAAACTGAAATGATATTCATCTTTTATACAAAGTATTTTTTTTAGAGAAAAACAAGCAAAATACTTTAAAAAGAATGATGCTCTTTACAATAGATGCACAAAAGTACCTCAGCTTTATAACTTTTATTCTATACTCGTTGTAAAAAAAGAGATAGCCTAATGTTTCGTATATCTTTAATGGAACATTATTAATTTTTTAAGTAATTTGATAAAGTAAATCTATTTTAAATCATTTTCCTTAGTAATTTTTTTATGAATGGCTATTTTTTTTCGTGAAAGGACGTCTAAAATTGTAGTGATTATAATTAAAGTATAATTTAAAGAGCACTAATGCATTACTTTAAATAAACGAAAAGGTCCACAAATGTTATTTAAAAAAAAAAAAAAGAAAAAAAGGTATCAGGGTTAGATTATGAAACTTTTTCAGTGCTTCCAGAAAAGTTTAATAAAACCTTGCTATTTTATAAGGTAAATAAGAAAGGTAAGTAAACATTTTAGAAAACGGTCTACATTTATGAAAACTATAGTTTCAACAAATGCCATCCTTAGAGTAAAATGTGCTCCAGTTTTTTTGTGTACCAAGTAATTGATCTATATTATAGGTCTTATTTTTTATATTGAATTTAGTAATAGCCTGTATTTTTTCTACTATACCTTTTCATATACGGCATTACGCTAAAACACGTTTAAAACTGATGAAATCATACTTCAAGAAATTATCAATCATTGGGATAGCCGTGTATCTAATACTTTTATCTATATATAACAACAATCTCTTTAAATACATGGGTGGTTCAATAATTATGGTCCATAGCGTACATAAAATAATTGTACTGGAAAACTTGGTGTGGAATATCGAATCCTAATGTTTTAGATGCCTATATGCTCAATTTTAGAACCATAGCTGCTATATTAACACAGTTTTGGTGGGAAGGGTGAAGTTTTAAAGACCTAAATTTGAGAAGGTTTTTAAAAGATGGGCGTGAAGGCTAAAGAATGTTTTGGAACTTAAGGGGCTAGATTTGTAACAGTGGATGCTATGTGGCTGCATCACTATGACCCCGAGTCCAAACGTCAATTTTCATGTCTCATCAACTATCACACATCCAACTCCAAATCAGCCTTACACCCACATTCCCCCCTTTCACCCCTCTCTACAAAATTATGTGATTATAGCAGCTACGGTTCTGAAATTGAGTATATAGGCATCTAAGTCATTAGGCTTCGACATCCTACAGCAACCATCGGAGTACAATTATTTTATATACATACAGTAGGGATAATAATTATGGAACCATCCTCGCCAGTTTATCTTGAAAATACACAACTTAATTGAAATTTGTCTTTAACATTTCACACTCAAGTTCAGTAACTCTTACGAATTCTCTTACGAGTCCAGTATATTATATACAGCATTTTGTTCATGTCATATAATGTACGAAACTATAGTTAAACATAGAGCGCATTCTATAACCGTAAATTATTGAAAATACAGAGTGCATCGGACATAGTACTATAGTCTTTTGTGTTTTTGTAAATGAATGATAAATTTTAACAAATTTGCATTCTACAACAAATAACTTGCAATAAACATCAGTATTGTATGTTAGTTTACAGGAAATATTTGTTCTTTTTTGCAGCATAATAATAACGCGTCGAACTTTTTTGGGGGAAAAAATCAACTAAATTAGAGCTTCTAATTAAAAAAAAAAAAAAAAAAAAAAAAAAAACCTTTTTTTTTAACATCAATATGATTACAAAAAAGTTAAATTAAACTATGTTCCCTCTGTAATATACAGTTAGATTTACGTCCTAATGCGTTTTTCACTCTAAACATTTTCCCATAAAATCGCATAAACTCTACACTACCAGATTTTTCACTTAGTCTCGAGAACAAAAATCGAGATCTGATTTAGAACTTACTGATTGCGGAACTTATATCACTGCTAATTGAAATTAAAATCGAGAATCAAGATATAAAAACTTTTACATAACCCTCCTGCAATGTTTGTTGTTGTTGTTGTTGTTATCAAGTTAATGAATTTTAAAATCAGACAGTCCACTTTAGTACTAAAACTGTAGACGAACTTAAAAATTCATCGGGTTTGTTTTAATAGCTTTTTATATCATTTTGAAATAAATATCAGTTTCAGATGGCAAAATTGCATTAAGCCTTTTCTAAAGTAGGCCAACACTATAGAAGAAATCATAGAGGAAAAGTAGTACATTGTTATAAAAATAATGAAACAATCAATTATTAAATAAATTAAACAAAAAATTTTCTACTTAATATTTGTGAATATCTATTTCTTTATCTATCTATCTCTATACAGGGTGTATCTAAACTCTTGAGCAAAACTTTAAGGGGTGATAGTACACATCAAGACAAACAGTATTAAATGGGAAATTAAGGGTCCCAAACATTTTCCGAGGGAGATAGGCGCCATTAAAGTTTAGGGCCCGAATTTTCAAATAAACATAAAAAACGGAAAAATTGGTCGATTCTTTTGCGGTTTTCATTAAAACTATTTTTTATGTCAGTACTTTCTTGAAAATAAATTTTTTAAAGATAAAGTGCAAAAAATGCTGATAGAGGGAGATTTAGTGTTTGGGGTAACGAAAAATTATTTTTTGAAGTTATTTTATGAATCTCATTAAAAGTTCTCGGAAGCTTAGATTTAAACTTAAATTTTGAGCTCAAAATCTGAATAGTTGGGAGTGCTTAAGTACCGCAAACTGAACTGTATTCAAAGGTTCAAATTTCAAATGATTATAAAAAATGAAAAAATTGATCGATTCATTTGCGGTTTTCGCTAAAACTATTCTTTAAATCAGTATTTTCTTGAAAATAAATTTTAAAGATAAATTTCAAAAAATGCCGAAAGAGGGCGCCTTAGACTTTGGAGTAACGTACAACTATTTTTAACCGTTATTTTTTTAACCTCATTAAATGTTTGCAAAAGCTTTTACTTAAATTTTGGGCTCAAAATCTGAATATTTTAAAGTGGTTAAGTACCGCAAACTGAACTGTATTCAAAGGTTCAAATTTCAAATGATTATAAAAAATGGAAAAATTGGTCGATTCGTTTGCGGTTTTCGATAAAACTACTCTTTAAATCAATATTTCAATGAAAATAGATTTTAAAGATAAATTTCAAAAAATGCCGATAGTGGGTGCCTTAGACTTTGGAGTAACGTACAACTATTTTTAACCGTTATTTTTTAATCTCATTAAATGCTTGCAAAAGCTTAGACTTAAATTTTGAGCTCAAATTCTAAATCGATGGGAGTAATTAAGAAGCGCAAAATTGAACTGTGTTCGAGGTGGGGGGAAGGGTTAAATTTCAACTCCTGAAGACAATTCAGTTTGCCCTTCTTAGCCTTCCCAACGATTCAGAATTTCAGCTCAAAATTTAAGTCTAAGCTTTTGCATGCATTTAATTACATACAGAAAAAAAAATAACAGTTAAAAATAGTCGTTGGTTACTCTTAAGTTTAAAGCGCCCTCTGAAGAAATTTCTTGAAATTTTTTTTTAAATTTATTTTCAAGAAAATACAGATATAAAGAATAGCTTTTGTGAAAACAGCAAACGAGTCGACTAATTTTTCAGTTTTTTATAATCAGTTAAATTTGAATCCTCCTGCTCCCTTGAACACAGTTCAGTTTGCGCTACTTAACCACTCCCAACAATTCAGAATTTAACGATTCAGATTTTGAGCTCAAAATTTAAGTTTATGTCTAAGCTTCTAAAAAAATTTAATGAGATGCAAAAAAAAAAACCGTAAAAAATAGTTGTTCGTTACCCCAAAATCTATAGCGCCCTCTATCGACGTTTTTTAAAATTTATATTTAAAATTTATTTTTAAGAAAACACTAATTTAAAGAGTAGTTTTAACGAAAACCACATACGAATCGACCAATTTTTCCGGTTTTTATAATCATTTCAATTTTGAACCTCTGAACACAGTTCAGTTTGCTCTACATAATCACTCCCAACTAATCAGATTTTGAGCTCAAAATTTAAGTTTAAGTTTAAGCTTCCGAAAATATTTAATGAAATGCAAAAAATAACGGCAAAAAATAGTTGTTCGTTACTCCAAAGTCTAAAGCGCCCTCTATCGACATTTTTTTAAATTTATCTTTAAAATTCATTTTTATAAAAATACGGGCATAAAGAATAGTTTTAGTGAAAACCGCAAATCAATCGGCCAATTTTTTGGTTTTTTATATTTATTTGAAATTTTAGATCTTAAACTTTAATAGCACCTATCGCCTTCGGAAGACATTTGGGACCCTTAGTTTCCCATTTAATATTGTTTGTCCAATTGGCCGACTGATGCAAAAAATAACCGCAAAAAATAGTTGTCCGTTACTCAAAGTCTAAAGCGCCCTCTATCGACATTTTTAAAAATTTATCTTTATAATTCATTTCATAAAAATACGGACATAAAGAATAGTTTTAGTGAAAACCGTAAATCAATCGGCCAGTTTTTCCGTTTTTTTTATATTTATTTGAAATTTTGGATCTTAAACTTTAATAGCACCTATCTCCTTCGGAAGACATTTGGGACCCTTTGTTTCCCATTTAATATTGTTTGTCTTGATGTATACTATCACCCCTTAAAGTTTTGCCTAAGAGTTTAGATACACCCAGTATACACAACCATTAGTTGTAAATCAATAAAACATGAAAATTGAAATTAAAGGAATATTTGAAATGTGCCATCTTCTATAGAAACTATTCACAGCTTGAAATAAATAAAAATTATACATTTTCTTCTATAGATTTTTTTTTTTTTTTTTTTTTTTTTTTTTTTTTTTTGATAGAAAAAAAAAGAAAATTCTACAGAAAGAACGATGCAAAATACTTTTTTTTTCAACATATGTTCAAAAAGTAACTCAGCTTTCTGTTTGGGGTTGTTTTATTTACTCTTTGTTATGATGAACTATTGATGTATTGTATCTATATTTAATGCAGAGTTATTATTTTTGTGATGATCGTGATAAACTAAAATGGATTTTAGCTAGTTAAAAGAAATACTATTTTTGGTAATTTTTGTCCTTCTTCGTGCTTTCTGTGTTGTTCTTCTGAGTGAAAAAAAAATTATTTCTGAGCTTTTGATAACATACTTAGAAAAAAAAATATTAAGAATGGATTGCTTTAAAAAAATAAAAATATTAACGTCGATCGCAAAATTAATGAAAAAATGAAATAAATAAACGCAGTAAAACCTTATATGTTTGATATACATGAATATATATGTATATATATGTGTATATAGTTATCCGGGTCCCAAAAATATACCAACATATACCGGGTGTCCCAAAAATGACTGATGGATTTTAAAATTCAATAACTTGCAAACAGTGACAGCTATTTAAAAAATTTTTGGCAGGAGTATTATGTATAATGTAAAGAGTTTTTTACCGTAATTTTTTATTTTAGTTCGAATTTCAAACAATAGGTGGCGCTGACGGTGATTGAAGGCCAGGTCGACGCTTCACTCTGCATTGATCACCTGGCCTTCAATCGCCGTCAGCGCCACCTAATGTTTGAAATTCGAACTAAAATAAAAAATTATGGTAAAAAACTCCTGACATTATACATAACCCTCCTGCAAAAATTTTTTAAATAGCTGTCACCGTTTGCAAGTTATTGAATTTTAAAATCCATCAGTCATTTTTGGGACACCCGGTATATATATACATATTGTGCTTCAATAAAAAATACTCACAACCAGAAAAAAAAATAATGCATTTTCTGTTATAGAAAATATTTTTCGATAGAAAAACAAGGAAAATACTACAGAAAGAGAGATGCAAAAGACGTTTTTTTTTTTTTTTTTTTTTTTTTTTTTTTTTTTTTTGCAACATATGTTCAGAAAGTAACTCAGCTTTGTGTTTGGTGTCATTTTAGAAAATGAAATAAATAAAAACAGTAAAAGCCTATATAATTGATATTCGTGAATATATATATATATATATATATATATATTGTTCTTCAATAAAAATATTCACAGCCTGATAAATAAAGATAATGCATTTTCTTTTATAGAAAATATTTTTGATAGAGAGACAAGGAAAATACTACAGAAAGAGCGCTGCAAAAGAAGTTTTTTTTTTTCAGCTTATGTTCAAAAAATAACTCACCTTTGTGTTTGGTGTTACTTTACATTCTCTTTGTTATGATATATGAAAAAAGAGATGAGCTAATGAGGTTTTGTATCTATCTTTAATATAAAGTTATTTTTGCAAAGATCGTGATAAACTAAAATGGATTTTAGGCAGCTTAAAGAAGTACATTTTTAGATGTTTTTTGTTCTGCGTGCTCTTTCTATTGTTCTTCTCGGTGAAAAAAAAAATACTTCTGAGCTTCAATAATATGCCTTAGAAAAAAAAAGAAAGTATTATGATTGGATTACTTTAAATAATTAAAAATAGTAATGTCGATCCTAAAATTAACAATAAAAGAAATATACAATTGATATATGTTAATATATATATTTTACTGTATTTCATTAAAAAAAATTAACAGTAGAAATAAGCATTTTTTTTCTTTTAAGACTGAACTGGACACAAAAAAAAAAAAAAACTAATGACAAATAAATATATAAAGTACCAGGCAAAGCGAGCGTTGCTCGGTGTTTTGTTAAACTTTTTTATTTAACAGAGCATGGCTTTTGTATGTAAAGGTGACTCGATTGTAATCGATTTTTAACTCACTTCCTGATATGCCAGAATTGTTAATTTTTTGTTCAATGTTGTGTTTCCTATAACAATACGAAATTTTAGAATTTCCAGAACTTAATTAATAATTAATGCATTACTTTTTAGATATTTTTGAATTCGCCCGCCACAGGTGATAAATCGCCAAACATTCTCTGTAATTCGTACTATAGTACGAGAATGGGAGTTTAAAAAACAATATATTGAATTAAGCGCCAATAAATGCTTACTAAAATATGCCAAATCGCTGTGAAACTGAAGAAATGAAACACTTTAAACATTTAAATGTAGAAACTAAAATATTATAATTGAAAAATAAAAACTGTAATATTTAAATTTTGCTTTTATCACTAATTTACGATGGCATGTATACGCTGAGAAATCAATTTAAAAATCCTAAAAAAAAGAAAAAAAGAAAAGAAAAAGAAATAGCTTAAAATAGTTCCCTTAAATTATTTCCCGTTCCTTTTCTTAAAAAAAAAAAAAAAAAAAAAAAAAAAAAAAAAGAAACAGAATGAAAATTACATATTTTTAAAAAATGAATTATTTTTTTCGAGTTTTATATCAATCAAAAAAGAAAAAAATGAGTTTTTTATAATTGGGCTTATAGGCCCCTCTGTGTTTCGAAGAAAAATCATTATGAAATGAAGTAAAAACTTCCAGATGACTATTGAATGCTTAAAAAGAGATGATTTTAAGTAAACTATTTTTATTTTTTAGCTTCCGATTCTATATTTTTTCAGACAACAATTAAACTGTCGTTACTAAAAAAGTAAATTACGGCTAATTATAAGCCACCCGCAAAACAAAGCAAGTCTATCGTTGTACGGATGAATACGGATAATCTACATAATAATAATAATAATAATAATAATAATAATAATAATAATAATAATAATAATAATAATAATAATTCTAAACATCGCACATTTTAAAATTTTGCACCATCGTATAGGAAAAAATACTTTTAAATACAATTTGTTTGAAAATTATATATCAATTTATTGTTCAGGTATTTATTGATTTGTTATTTTTAATGCTATTTCTAAAATTGTAGCGAGTGAAGTACTCCATTTCCAAAGAAAAGCAAAGAAAAAATAATTAGTTACTATATACTTTTGTTGCCATTTTATCATAACAACTGAAAAAATTGTAATTAAAATACCTCCGATGCCAAAAATATTGTCAGCTATAAAAGACGTTGATTTTGAGTTGTATTTCGTTTTTATTTACCAATTAAATGATTCCTAGTTTATTTTAAACTTATTTTACAATTGTTATAACACTTTCCCTTTTCAAAAATATATTTTAAAGAATATTTGTGTGACTTTTTTTCTCCCCATTTACTTAACTCCAATGAAAAATTGAAAGAATGCAATTTCGTTAATCCGTAATACAATAACATTTTCCGAATTTTGGTATAAATATTAATGAATGATTTTCGATAAAACATGGATCTATTATAAAGTATATTTCATTTTCAGTGTCCCATTAAAACGTTTGTTAAAAAGATAAATCGAGGATAAAAGCAATGTTTCCTTGTATCTGATGCACGTGAGGTGTTTAATGTTACAAATGAATGAAAGCATGTGAATAATCTAATACCCGATTTATTGTCGAGTTTCTTGAACGACGACATCGTATTTTAATAGATTTGCGTATTATTCTGCAATAGTGACGTCATATGCATAATTTCCTATATATGCTCTTTAAGAATGGATCGTAAATGTGAATACTTCAACAGACGAAAATGACATCATTTTATACTTAATAAATGCGTGTATTTTAACATTAAAACTGTACTTTTTATATGTAGCTACGTACTTTGTCCTTTCCGGTCATGAATTGCTATGTAATCCTTTATCTTTATTATGTACTTTACCTCTCCTAAAAAATTGTCGCAATATTTTTGAGACATCCTGTATGTATATATTTTCATCATTTGGGACACTAAATTTTGAAAATGCAGAATTCCTACTTTCTGCTTGTATTGATTTCTTTTGCTTTTACCCAACAAGCATAGAAAAGTGAAACTTGCTATACTCGAATTATCAATTAATTATTGAGGATATATTTACATATACGGCTCATGGTCCGCACGCAATTAAAAGTGATATTCAGTAAAATGCTGACAAATAGGTACAAAAGGATACATGTTTCACTTTTAATTACAAAAATGCTTGTTTACTTTTACACATGGTGAATATTTTTTTTTTTAATCCGGAGCTTTTGTTTGAGTTAAAAAATATTTTTAAAAAAATCGTATGAAGTAAAAAATATGGATTGTCATAAAAAAACAATGTTTTTATATGAATGCGATTATGTGGCAAGCATATTTTACCGTGTTTTGTAAAAATTAAAATTATCATTCTTCAACATTTGTTACCTAATTAAATAGCTTTCAGCAAACATGAGTCATTTTATTATGAGTTATTTATAAGAATAAAACGTATGAATGTTGAGCAACTTAACAGAACACATTCAGGCTGAAGAAAATGAGTTATCATATGTAGTCAAATGTTCGTATGTTATAATATGTAGTCAAATGTTCGAGAAACAGCGAAAATGTTCTTGAAATTTTCAGAAAAGAAATTAAAGAATGAAGTGAAAATACACTTCTGGCCATTAAAATTTCTATACCATGAAAGCGACATGCTACAGACGGGAAATTTAAACGACAGGAAGAAGATTCTGTGATATGCAAATGATTAGCTTTTCAGTGCATTCTGACAAAGCAGTGTGTTTAACGACACCTGCAATGTGTTTAAATGAGGAAATTGTTTAGCCAGTTTCTCACACAGAAATTGCATTTGAGTGTTGTTGCCTGGTGAAAAATTGTTGTGATGCCTCGTGTAAGAAGAAGAAATGCATACCAGCATGTTTCTGACTTTGATGAAGATTGAATTGAAGCCTACCGGGATTGCGGTTTATCGTAACGCAGTATTGCTGCTCGCTTTGGTCGAGATCCAATGACTGTTCGCAGAATATGAAATCGATGGATTCAGGACGGTAATACGGAACGTCGTACGGGATCTCAACGGCCCCCTATCACTATCAACCAAGAAGATAGGCATGTTATCCGTATGGCCGTGATGGATCGTGCAAACATGTCACGAGGACTGAGTCAAGAAATAGGGTCATTTGCAAGGCAAAAGGTGTCTACAAAAACTGTTCACGACATTTGCAGCAGCATGGACTCTCAGCTCGGAGACCACAGCTGCGACTTACTTGATGTTGTTTCATAGACAGGGGCGTCTTCAATGGTGTGATCAACGACGAACCTGGGTGCACGAATGACGAGGCGTCATTTTTTCAGATTAATCCAGGTTCTGTTTACAACTTCATGATGGTCGCATCCATGTTTGGCGGCATCGTGGTGAACACACATTGGCAGCGTGAATTCCTCATCGTCATACTGGCCCATCACCTGGCGTGATTGTATGGGGTGCCATTGAATACACGTCTGGATTATTTCTTGTTCACATTGACGGCACTTTGAACAGTGCACGTTACATTTCTGATATTTTACGACCCGTGGCTCTACCTTTTATTCGAGACCTGAGAAACCCTACGTTTCAGCAGGATAATGCCCGACCGTATTTTCCGGAATTGTACGGACCTTCCTTGATACGTAAAATATTCGGCTGTTACCCTAGCCAGCAAGTTCCTCAGATCTCTCACCAACAAAAAGAGTCTGGTCAATGGTTGCCGAGCGACTGGTCATAATCTTACGCCAGTCAGTACGGTTGAGGAATTGCGGCATCGTGTTGAAGCTGCATGGGCATCTGTGCCTATACATGCCAACCAATCTCATTTTGACACAATTCCCAGGCGTGTAAGTGCTGTTATTACTGCTCGAAGTAGTTGTTCTGGGTGCTGATTTCTCAGTATCCATGCTGCCAAATTTCTTGAAAATTTAATCACTTGTTATTTCTATCATAATATATTTGCCCAATAAATAACATTTTGTTATCTGCATTTCTTCCTGGTGTAGCAATTTTAATGGCCAGTAGTGTAAATTAAGGAACATAATTCTTACTTTCTTCAATCTGTACAAGAAGAAAGTATTACATTTGTGAAATTTTTAAAACTCCAGTTTTCTAACAATTTATACAATTTCAAAAATCCTGAAAAACACTTTTTTTTTTTTTTTTTTTTTTTACAAAATTGAATTTGAGAATCTGTGACTCTGACTGTGTTTCGGTGTGTGACACAAATATTGTGGGTTCTCTATCTCAAGAACTAAAGAACGGAATTTAATAACACTTTAGATTCAGTTAGTCCCTAGTATTTATTGGTGCTAATTGCTGGTGTAAATCACTCGACAGGTGGCACCTCTGTGTAAACTTTTTCACAATTTCTGCAATAGCTATATTACAAGAACTGGTGCATTTATTTATATGAAACTTCAGATTCCATTAGTCCTTGATATAATCTAATGCTGATTAATTTTTGGTATACATCGTACAATAGGTGGCACTGCTATACTCCACTATTCATGATTACCGCAATAGTTCTATCTCAAGAAAAACTGCACGAATTTTAATCAAACTTCGGTTTCATTTTATCCCTGAAATAAATCAGTATTTTCTTCAGTTTTTGGAAAAATTTGCCTGCTATGTAGATTTTTGTACGATTTCTGCAATAGTTTTATTTCAAAAACGGATTTTCTTTAAACTCCAGATCCAGTTAGAAATTGACTTAAGTTGATTTTTATTAGAATTTGCTGTGAATTACCTAACCGGTGGCACTGATGTGCTGCATATTTCAGGAAGTATTACATGTAGGAAACAGAAGAAAGCTTTCGGATTGCCGAATTCGATTTGTTACAATAGGGTTGGTTGGATTCAAAAGTGGAGGTTACTGTTTATAAGTTAGCTGCTGAGCGTCAGAGGATCCTCTCATGTCAAATGGCAATACATTTTGGCATTTTCTTCATGACAATATATTTTATAGTTGAAAATCATGTATAAACATTTTTTAAATATATAGTTGTCGCAGGAAATACATCCTATGTAAGTGTAGGATGTGATATTGTGGAGCAAAGAAACTGATTTTGGAACTAAATTAAAAGGAATGAACAGCAGTTCCCACCTATTCTGCAATCTTTTGTTAAATTAAAAAAAAAACAGGAAAAAGAGTTTTTTTCAAAACTGAAAATTAGAAAAAGCAACTGTTCTATACACTGTAAGAAAAAAAAACTTAAATTCACGGCAAAACTTGCTGGCAGCAATGTTGGGAGCACTTTTGATCGTAAAAATTGCAGAAAAATTAGATGTAATTTTTTTATTATATCCAATTTTACTACCATTTTTACGGCAAAAATTGCTGGCAACATTGCTGCCAGCAATAATTTAGCGGATTTTTTTTTTTTTTTTTGTCATAATGTTAAAAAATAATAAAATAAAAAATAAACAGTTGTGGTAATGTCTCACTTTTCTTTAATATAATATTGTTTTTTTTTCTCGGATAGTGATAAACTGAATAGATCTTAGCGAGCAAAAGTTTTTTTTCTTGTAACTTCAGTAAAAAATATTAGCTGAAAGTTTGATGATAATTTACTATTTAAAATAAAGAATCGCTATTCACTTATTGCAATGTATTACAAAATAAATATTGATCTACTAGTCAATCAATACTTCTTTTAAAATATTGGATTAATTTTAAACACATATATTCAGTTGATGTATAAATCAATTTAAACACACTGATCAATTTAGTAATTAAATAATAATTTACAATAAATATTTTATTTAGTGATAACTGAAACCGTTTATAAATGTTAGCAATTCTGGCAACATGTATATGTGGTATTATTCAAAAATTTCAAAAATATGCGACATACATTGCTAAATTAAGAGTAAAAGATGTTTTAAAAAATTACTTCAATTAATATCCACCTAAAATTTTCAGAAAAAAAAAAAAACTCATTATAATTTTTTTAAAGATTTTTTTCCGTTTTTCTTTATTAATTTATTATTTTAAAAGCATTATTCTGTACTATAAAATTTCCTATTAGATGTTTCTCAATTTAAAGATATATCCTTTGTACAATTATATTAAACTTAAAAAAATTTAAATCATAGTGTCAAATATATATCGATATAATTTAGTGAAATATATGTATAAACATTGTATTTTTTAAAAGAAAAAATACCAGATGATTAAAAGCATGTGCATTATGTTTCATTTAAATTTTTTAGGAAATAATCATAAATTTACATTTACTCTGCAAAACTTTTTATCAAAATTTTCTTCTGATTTCAATTTTTCAAAATACTTATATTTATGCTACACTTCGTTATGTTGATGAGGATAATGGACTTATCATAACATTTGATAAAAAGGGAAAAACCGACATGGTTTCGGAATTTACATTTTCGTTTATAAAAAGAAACTAATCAGATGTGTCAATCCCAAAATTTTCTTTTTTTTTATTCATGTTAATGCTTCCTGAAAAATGCAGCATAGCAGCTCCACCGGTTAGCTTGTTTAAAACAAAATCTAATCAGCAACATCGTATTTCAATTTATTACTGAATCTGAAATTTGATGAAAATCCGTGTATTAGTTTTTGAGCTAGAACTATTGTAAAACCTTAAAAAAAAATCTGCATAACAATTTTACGTATTTAGTGAACCAAAAACTAATCAGGATCAATTTCTTATCAGACACTTACTGAATATGAAGTTTGATGAAAATTCATGCATTAGTTCTTGAGAATACATTTCAGAATACATTTATTGTGAAATCGTGAAAAATGCAGCATAGCAGTGCCACCTGTTGAGTGATATACACCAAACATTAATCAAATCTAATTCATATCAAGGCCTAGCAGAATGTAAAGTTTTGTGGAATACCGTGTATTAGCACTTGAAATAGAGCGCCCAGAATATTTTTGTTACATACATACAGACAGACAAACAGACAGATAGACTCACAGACAGAAATTTTGCAAAAATTTGTTTTTCGAGTTCTCTGGTCCCTAAAACGAGTAAATCCGTCGAAAACTGGATTTCTGAAATTTCCACGAATCCAATACTTTCTTCTTGTAAAGATAAAATAAAATAAAAATATTCTCACTCCTTTTGTCTCACAAAGTTGATACGTAATTAAGTGAGGGGAAACAATGCTTTTAAAACCATCGCAAAGCGTTAAAAAACAAGATTTAAACGACATTTTATTACATGTTTAACACACAGTCATTTATTTACAAATATTAAATAACAAAATATGAAATGATCAAAACTTAACACCTTCAAACAAACTTCTATTAAATTTTGTTCTTGAACTTTCGCTTTCAAAAGCACATGATGTCAAGGAAGGGAGATGGGTGAAACGATGTGGAGGGTGGGGGAGGTCTTTCGCAAAACATTAAACAAAGGGAAAGTTCAATTTGATTATAATGTTCACGTGTCTAATGGTCCTTTAATTGAGCTCCGGAAAACTCCATTGATTTTATTTCGCAAATGTGCTTTAGTTTTCGACTTTTGATGAGGGTTGAATGTGACAAGTTAAAGCTCCAGTACCGCTATTCTATTTTATTACGATTCTGGTAAAGTAATTCAATTACCAAGTATAATTATTTTGCTAAAAGAGAAAGAAGAAAAAACATTATAGATCTAAATGAAACAGCACCGAAATATCGGACGATAAGACACAATAAAATTATAAAAATTTGTAAAAGTCACCAAAAATATAAAACACTTAGGACGTGTTTCGAATTGGAAATCATCGTCATCAGCCGAAGTAAACACATGTGCAAAAAGAGACAAGGTCACAAAAATACTGAAACAAGAAAAAAAAAGCTATGCTTCAAACATTGATTATGAACACTATTATTACATCCAAAGTAATGTAACAAAACTCCGCCGTTTAATAAGTTAAAATATTATATCTAATTCAACTATATGTAAACGCATTTTCTATTATACTGGAAGAAACATGTAGCAAATATAAGAAACGTATATCAATTTTATTATATTAAAATTGTTTAAAATAAATTAAATATGCTGCAAATAATGTTTTCCCCTAAACTATTATGAAACAGAATTCTTTTATGTGGCCTGTAAATGAAAATTCTTTGTGCGGCATGTTCTACAAATGTATATTTTAGTGTCTTTCATAAATGTATATCAGTTTCATTATGTTTTGATGAGTGTAACATCATTAAAAAGCACTTGAAATTATTTTATTCTTTCGGCCACAATGTAACGGAATACTTTTGACTGTCCTTGTATTTGAACTAATATCCGATTTTAATGAAATTCGAATTAATTTAACAAAATTTTGCAACAAATATATATTTAAAATTTCAAAAGATTTGTTTGGATAGTTTTTGTGCTGTTTTATGAGGGCAGACAAAACAGACGGATGGGCGGATAAGACGACGACTAAATGTGCTAAGTCTTTATATAATTATGAACGTACCTAAAAAACAGTTAAATTTACTTGCGCATGCCGAAATTGAAAATGCATTTCCAGCAATTATTACCCAAAGACAATACTGTAACCGATTTATTTTTATGTCCTTGTAAATGAATTAAATATGCTATGAGTGTTTTGTTCTAATGTAATCGTAAATTCGGTGATTCATACTAGTTTCAATGCATTTGCAATAGTGTAATGTCACTAAAATACTCTACAAACGATTTTTCTCTATAGACCATAATGTAATGGAATTCTTTTGATTGCCTCTGTAAATGAACTATTAATCCCACATACTTCATATACAATACCACACATGGCAAGGGGAACATAAATAAGGTTTACCAATTGCATGAAAATCCGAGAATATTTACAAGAGTTAGAGCATGGACAGGCGGACAGACAAACCGAAGCATAAACGCAAGTGTTAAAAAGAGAGGAGAACTTAAATAGAATACAACTGATGGCGCTAATTAAAAAGAGCTCATACAATAGACAAAAATGTTACACTTATGGTGATTTTTACAAAGTTTTATTATTTTAAACGTTGTAGATCTGTAGCAATATATTATTGTTTTATTAAATTTTCAAATGTAAAAATATTAACTATATTTTATGAAATAGAAAGCTTTGCCCACTACCCATGTCGGTTTCAACAAACGAACTTTGAATCAAACAGAATATCGATCAGTTTGAACCCTTTTTCTGAAGTAACATGGAATTTTAGCTGGAATGTCTTCTGCTTTGCTGAAAATGATATGAATGCTATAACAGTATTATATTTTCATATGTTTCAGACAAAAATTGGGCTGTTAAGGCCTTCTACTTCGTGAATTACAGAAGGATTTGATAAAAATGATTGGGCGATCTGCTCTGCGGTCTACTAAAACTACTGATAAAAATTAACAATACAAGTCTCAGCAAAGTCCGCCCATCTGAATCTTTCAACAAGTGGGTAAATGTGATCTAAGATCACACTGAGGGTTTTGTTTAATATTTCTTTCAAAGCAACATAGACCTTAATTCCAAATTATTAATTTCAAATTTTTAATTGTTAATTGTTGGTAATAAATCCAAATTGCTAATTTATAATTATTAAATTCTTACATAGATGGTAGCACCAATAAATTTAATTTTTAAATAATTACAAAAGGAATTTATTTATTTTAATTTAATTAAAAATGTTCAAATCAAATTATTTAAATAAAATCAAAAATTCGAACTTTTTTAAAAATCCGAAATTTAAAAAAAAAATAGCGAAGATACAAATAAAATTTAAAATTCTTAAAAGCAAACGAAATTGTTTAAAGTTAAATTTAAAATTCTGACTATCATTAGTAAATCGCAAAATTTTTTTTAAAAAGAAAGAAAATTGAATTCCATAAGATATATTATGAATGTCAGATGAATGAAACTTAATGATATGAACACAAAAAATTAAAGGTTTTTTTTTTATTAAATCAATCTTAATATGAAAACTTTAAGTTCCAGTATCGGGAATCGAACTGGGAACTTTCTGTTTACTAGCGAGATGCCTTGCCTCTTAGCTATGATGTTTACAGGAAAAGCGTCAAAGTTAAGGATTTCTTTTAAAATTCAAATCTCAAAAATGAATGGATGATATTAAAAAAATAATTTAAATAAAATAATAAACTTTTTCAAAATTTTATGATTTGTCGTGTGAAACGAACTAATCAGCTGTAAGTATACAAGTCTCTGACTTATACAGTTTTTGTGTACGGACTTTGTGACGGGCGGACAGACAGAGAATAGTGACGAATACGGTTTAGTCAGATGAACGGAGCCCTAAAAATTCTAATCTTTCATAATTGGGTTTATTTGATTATAGAACTTTCTCTCATAATTATACAACTAAGCATAGTAATATGATATGTTATTTAATAAAACGTTTGCTAAAGCATTATACAACTAACAGTTCATATCCGATCAAAATTTATTCAGCAGAATTTGAGTTGTAAGCGGTCGAAACGAAATTCATATTTGCATTTTCTATACATAGTAAAAGCAGATATTTCATACTATTGGATAATATCGGAACAATTATTTTAGAAAATATATATACGAATAGATATTAAAATGTTTGGACCATTAGAATAACTTATGCTATCAAAATCGCGATATTTGTAAATAAAAAAAAAATTCGGAATTATTCGATTTTTTTTAATTGACTTGTAATTTAACACTGATAACAGCTACATATTGCAAGTTCTAGTTGTCGATTACTCGGAGCATTGTGTCAATTTGATTAACTGAATAAACACAATAAGTACATTTTGAACAGGAAATAAATTCATTCAATAACGCGTATCTTCTTTCTTTGTGGCGCTTATTTAGTTTAATTTATTAATGTACTGTTATAAAATTTTTATTAGAATTCTTCAAATATGCATACTGTTTGCAATAGTGATGAGCTACAGTAAATAGTTACAAAACAAGATCTAAGGTTTTACTTCTTTGGTTTAAAATCCACGTGATTGTTTAGGAGTATTTTTTATTGTTATAAAGAAAAAGATATCATCGTTGGGCTTTTTCCACTATATTTTCCGTAGATATTTGTGCGTAAAAATAAACTAATAAAATATCACGATTTGTGTGACGGAGAGTACTTACAGGTATATTTCCAATCGGGCTCCCGTTTTTCTTCGGCCATAAGCATCTCTTAAAAAAAAATGGGTCGCCAAATTATGAATGGTCCTTAAATTCACTGGAGATTGTACCAGTTGTTACAAAAATAACTAATGGATTTCAAAATTCAATAACTTTCAAACGGTGACAGATATTTAAAAAAAATATTGCAAGAGAGTATGTATGATGTCAGATGTTTTTTACTGTGATTCTTGATTTTAATTCGAACTTCAGATAATAGATGGGGCTGAGAGTGTTTGGCGTTCCTTTCTGATCCATTTTTTAGTACTTCATGATCTAATGAATACATTTTAATCTCCTTTTTTCGCATGGGAGAAGAGCGAGGCCGAAAATGAGAGCCTGGTTTAGCCGTTAATGTTTTTAGCGCCATCTATTGCTCTTATTTATAACTAAAAGTTGGAATCACAGCATAAGTACTCCTGACATCATACATAACCCTCCTGCAAAAGTTTTTCAATATCTGTCACCGCTTGCAAGTTATTGAATTTCAAAATCCATCAGTCATATTTGAGATATCCGGTACCATATTTTATTATTAAAAGTTTGTTTAAGCAAATAGCGATCATTTGAACAAAAATTTCATTTTTTCCTAGCTTTTGCCAGCTTTAGAAAAAATATTATCAACTGAAATTGTACTTTTCGGTGGTATAAGCTTCAGCAAAATCTTTTAAAAAAAGAAAGCAATCTAATCAGTACGATTTAATTTTCGAAAAAAATATTCACTCTGTTTTAAAAACATTGTTTTTGACATGGATTTGCACCTTTTTTAGTCGCGCGTACAGCTGCTTGGAGGTCTATTACCTGGTTGTTGCAGTGCACGTTAAAAATGAAAGGTCAACAATCTATATACTTGAAAAATTTTAAAAATACAACCCCCTTCCCCTCAAAAAAAAAGGCTAACGAAACGGAAGAAATCGAAGATTTTGATTTAAAGAAATAGAGCCTCGTTTTAAAACTTCTTAAGGTTCCTTTTAGTCAATGCACTACCCAATTTTAAAGTGTTAAACTTCTGGACTTGGATTGCTTTCATATGTTTCAAATACTTCCGGAATAAATTAATATTTTTAACTTCCTTTTAATTATACAATCTTCTTAAAGAATGTCTCTTTTTTTTTCTTCAGTTGTCAAAATATTTCTAAAATATATAGGGTAAAACCACCCGTTACCGACACTTAAACAGTAATTGATACTTCAGCAAAAATCTAACTGAAATAACCATTTTAATATAAGATTCCGTAAAATAATGCGACTAAGGTAAAAGTTATTTATATTAACTTTAATTATCTGTGGTAACTTATGTTTCAGTTGTTAGTTCTGCAAAATATGGATGGTGACAGTACTGGAGTTCTTGACTCTATTTTTAAAATAATAATAATAATTGTTTGCAATAAAAGTTCTAATTTTTGAAAATTTTGTCAACAATAGTTTTGCACAGTAGCTCTACTTTATTTTCAAAGAAAAATATAAGTATAAAATAAATTTTGAACTTTGTAGTAATAGTTATTTTATGAATAAAGAAACTTAAGAAGTGTCATCTACTTAGGGTTTCATACTTCTTAATTTAACTGAAGTGTTAAAATCTTATTCACAGCTCGTCAGCTTTTAACATATAAAATTTTAAATGAAGTACATATTTTAGAAATATTTTGACAGTTAAGAAAAAAGAAAAGGGCATACTTTAGCACGTTAAACGCCACGTCAGTCATCGGTTTAGAAAAAGTCATTCACCAATGACTGGCGGTCTGAAATATGATATAGGAGAAAAATTATATGTATTGTTTTAAGTAATTACTGAAAATTTATTTAAAATTTATTTAATTTTTATTTATTACAAGATTATACTTTCTTAAAAATTATTTAAAACAGCGTAAATTTTTCAGCTTCAGTGTTTCACTGTGGCACTGAACGTATTAAGAATAGTACAGCTGAAAGATAAGTTAAAAATCTTTATTTCTTGTGAAAAATATTTTATGAACCCATTTTATACTTATAGTTTATCATTAGCAAAATAGACAAGAAAGTTGGCTGATAAAAAATGTCAAGTGTACAAAACATTTATGCACAAATATTAATTACAAAAATGTGAAATAATCAAAACTACGATTCTTTCTACAAAATAAATTTTGTTCTTGAACTTTCACTTTCAAAAGGACATAAAGTCAAGAGAAGGAGATGATGGCAGGGGGGAGAACATCTTTCGTAAAACATCAAACAAAGAGAAAGTCCAATTTGATTATAATGTTCACGTGTCTAATGGTGCTTTAATTGAGCTCCGGAAAACTCTGTTGACTTTATTTTCCAAATGTGTTTTAGTTTTCGATTTTTGATGAGTTTGAATGTGACAAGTTAAAGCTCCTGTACCGTTGTCTGAAAAACCTATTTTATTACGGATGTGGGGAACTAATTCAATTATTCAGTATTATTCTTTTAGAAAAACAAAGGTTCTTTTCATTGGGTTAGCGTGTATTTGGGTTAGCGGTTTTAATAATGATTGGTGGCATGACTAAAAGTAAATACATATAATCTGTCAAAAATTAACATTATGAATGCGCTTATGTATAGGTCTGCATTTGCGTGCCATAAATTTTCATGCAATCATTTTTTTATGTACGGAAACCGCTAAAATGCACTAAACTTTTTAAAAGCTGAATACCAAGCAAACAAAGATAAACATTAAAGTTTAATATTAAATTTAAAGTTAAAATTAAATATTTAGTAGAAATTGTTTACTATGCTTCTTTGTTTAGTACGAAATTTTATAGACAAATATTGCAGAGATATCTCAAAGCAAAATAGTTTTTAAACTTATTTATAAAAATACCTCAATGTTCACTAAAATATTACACTTAATTCTCCATCGTGTACTTTTAAAATGCAATAAAATAGATTTGAATTCTGAAATCGTAATGTTGAGGCCTGCATACCATTTGCCTTTCATTAAAATTAATTTTTTCCAAATTAGAATTCCCTCTCTGTTTTTTCTAAATTAAAACATATGCCCCCAAATTATTTTTTTTCTTCTCTTTTCCATGTATTTGCCCATCTTCTGTTTTCAACTCTGTGGGTAATAAAAACATCCCCCGTAATATTCCCACACTTAAAAAAAAAGAGGACGAACCCCTGTCCCAATAAATAAATAAATAAATGCATGATGCTTGCAAGTGACGTTGTAACAAGCGACTAATGTCCACCTCATACAAGACCACCCATATACCAGCTGCAAACTTGCCTTGTTAAAAAATTTATTAGGGTAGTTTTACTGCCTGAGAAAATGGTAATAATACCGTTTTCTAAGAAAGAGAGCAGCAAACTTTAAAATACCCTTGAATATATGTTTTACTTTGAATAAAGACCACCACGGTAGTGAAAATTTTTATTACCGTCATAAAATTGAGGCTAAAATGTTTCTCTCCCCCTTTTTTCCATGGGAACCGCAGGCTGAAGAGTCCTGACACCTGGCCCCGTCAGGATGTGGATTTGTGTCACGTGGTTTAGTGTTGCCCTGTTATGTCCTTATATGGTGATAGAAGAGGGAGAATTAACTTTGAGCCAATGATAGCCCATCCCGGTACGCACGAGGAGAAGCGGACACCCGTGTTGGTAGTAAAGGGAGCCCCGGAGCTAAGTTTATTCCTGAGAATTGGGATAAATTTTTAGTTAGAGAAGAGTCCGGTCTGCGAGAAGGATGTAAAAAAGGAGAAACTGGACCGTGCCCCCCCCCCTTTTTTGGGAGAGGGGGGAGGCGTTTTGGAATGAGATGTTTAAGAATTTTTAAAATTTGACGTTCAGATCGTGCAGGATCCGGACCGATGACCAAGTGATGCTAGAAGGAAAGACTTTTCCTCTTTTTTCGACATCAAAAAATCCTGCTAAGAGTTGTTCCAGTACAGACTTAGTTTTTCGAAATAGAGTCTATCTCAGATGCTTCGCGCTACAAGGAACTTAAAAGTGTATTAGTAGACTCTAACCAAATGAAAAGTTTTAGGAGTTAACTGCTGTAGTGGGAGAAGCACTAGTGGGATGTATCCTTGATTTGAATAATACCTTGGTGGGTTTCCTCTTCATCAAGAAAGAAAAAAAAAATTTTTAAGTAGCTGTGTGAAGATTGTTGCTCCGTGCAAAAGTTACGCCGACTCCAATCCATGCTTTACAAAAGTTCAGCCGTCCTAGAGTAACAGGAAAACCTCCTAGACAAGACCTCTAGAATTCGTTTCGAACTTATATCACATAGTAAAGGGGCGAAGATTTCTTCGAGCAGCGTAATAATAGTGTGGGATAGATTCAGCGACGTCATGGAACAAAGTGTAAAGATGACTGAATTGCAAGCAGCTCCACGAGTTAAACTAATCATATCTGTGATATTCCAAACTTCATAAGAACTAGAAACTTTAACAAGAAAGCAAATTATGCTTAAGTGATACTACATGATAGGTCCATGTCGCCAGTGGGTAAGCTAATTTTGATGCTAAGTTTGATCTGTAAAATTGTGTTTCTTTTTTATATACGTAAATAATTTACTAAGCTTATTTTAATGCTAATTTTGATCTGTAAAATTGTGTTTCTTTTTATATACGTAAATAGTTTACTATGAATCAAAAAAAAAATGGAGGAGATGTTATTGATTGATTCCATTATATATGCAATAAACTAGATTTAATAGTGAAAAATGTATGTATATTTCTTGAAGTTTTACTCTAATTTCTCTTTATCTAAATAATAAGAAAATTTGATTAACTTTAACTCAGATGAAGAATTTTTTCTTGTTTTGTTTAGCAGTTAGAATTTACCTGGATATAATTTCAGCTTATCCTAAGATTAAAAATGAAGTAATTTTCATCCCAATAATGTACTTGAAGTTTAATACTTAAATGAAATATCTTCTTAATCTTCTTAGAAATTTTAAATGAATATAGATGGACTTACTTTGTACTCATTTTACAATATTCTTTTATTAATTCTAGTTTAAAATGGAAAATATTTAATTGATTTTCCTCAAGAATTGGTAGTTATAATAATAATATCCAGGAATTTTATATTTAATTCTCATACTAATACATTTTGAAAATTCTAAATGAAATAAAATGAATTGGTAATTCACAACGCAATAATAATAAAAAAAAAAAAAAAAAAAAAAAACAGAATATAAAAGTAATGCTACTATTACATCAGGGCTATATACCATTACTTGTGTTGTAGGATGATTGTTCTAATATTGATATTTTGTTTATTTTAAAAAATTTGTTTTTCTTAGCTCTCTGAATATTTGAGAGATTTCAGCCATTCTTCCTCTCTTTCTAAAAAATTAATAGATCAGTACTTGTAGTTCTTTCTTAAGCATTGATATGTATTTTACATCCTACAAAACAGTAGTGGTAAAGTTGAGATCATTGCTGCAAGCTTACAGTGAATTAGAGATCTGAATAAGTTGAGAATTTTGTTGCATTTTTTTTTTAAGTTGTCTCTTAGATATTTTTAATTATGCAAAAATAGGGATGTTTTCATTAATTAGTAAATTAACTAATTTGGTCGTGTAACTTTAAGTTACTTCTTTAATTCCTCTTTTCCCTTTTTCAAAATAATTATGGGGTTTAATTTGAATTTAATTATTTTATAGCAACAAGATTCAGGTAGGTGGAAACTTAATTCAGATCTCAATTAATTTAGTAGTCAAGTTGAAGAAATAATCTATTTACTAAACCCATAATACATAAAAATGACTATTATTTAATGGATACTTATGCTTATTGTTAAGAGGTAAATTATGAATGAAATTTCAAAGTATAATTGCTAAAAATTGTAGCAAAAGATCCCAACAGTAAGGTCATTCTCATTTTCGGGTTCCCGACAGTCAGGTTTTTTGAATACGAGTATTTCTTAAGTAAAACTTTCGTAACAGGTTTTTACAAAATACTTTCGTGTTATATTTTTACAAAATTTGCAAAAATAAATAAATAAATAAAATAAATAAAAAATAAAAAAGATTTTAGTTTTTACAAAATGGTATTTATAAAACGATCTGAGTAGAAGTCTTTATTTTGACCATTTTTACAGTTCAATCGTGAAGCTGAATGTTGAGAGACTGGACTATTGCGCACCAGAAGATTTGGAAAATCTGCTATTTTAGTTACAAATTCAACATTATCACTATTCTACTATTTGTGATTTTCAGATAACTGGTCATTCAACTTTAAAAGAAATAAATTTACCGGTGGAAGTTTTTCATGGTGTTAATGAAGCCTTGTGAAAGTGATTACGGTTCACTATTTTATTTATAAGTCAGTTCCTCTTTTCTAAAAATTCCGTAATTAGTATGCCTAAATTAGTGCCACCTGTTGATTCTTTGGGTATAACTCTGCACTCCTGCTGTGTTTTGGTACAACTCCTCAATCTAGGTCTCGAAATGTACCAGTGGAAAATGGATCGATGTTCTGGTTCGTGAAATTATGAACGATATATTTCCGGTTCGTAAAATTTTGGTAAATATCGTTCCGGTTCGTGAAACTTTCAAAATATATTTTCACAGCTTATTGTATAGAGGGATCGCATGATAAGAGAAAATTTTTATTGTTTCTACCAGAACTCTTAATCAGTAATTTTCATGATAATTTTATTTAATATTACGTATGGTAAAGTATGATGAAGACATTATTTAAAAACTAATGGTAGGAACAATAAAATTTCATCTATAGAACTTATATTTATATACTTACATTTTACTTATATGTATATAGCTTATTGAGCTCTCTGTTATGTACAATAGAATAACGAAATATTATTTAATTTAATAAATATCATGATCAATGTTAACTCGTTTTTATTCATATTAATTGGCTGAAACAAAAATTTAAGATTAAAATCAATAATGTATAGTATTGATTTAATAATATTAAATTATTGAACTAATAATATTAAAATATTGAACTAACGATATAGAAACATTGAACTAATAATAAATAAATATTGAGCTAAATAATATTGAAGTATTAACATTTGTAACTACTTTTTAAGCCATTAAAATATATTAGATAGAAATTTTTTTTTAACTAACTTAAACTGTTTTTGTATGGGTAGATATAAATTTCCTACAATTCGAAAAAAGTTTTAGTCAACAATAATTTTGAAATAGCGTTCCGTTTCAAAATTTTTTTTATTTCCAGCCTTACCTCAATCGATTGTTTTCAGTTGTGATGAAAAGTTATTGTTATCTTTTAGCGCATTGTATTTAAACTTTTAGCTGTAGGAGATGCTGATCACAGTTTTTATTTAACTTAAGAACAATATTGTGATGCCTCAATCTGTAAGCCTTGTACAACTGCAATTAATGATGTAAATACGTAGCACCTGTAGTCGTTGGTTAGTTCGTCCGTCCGTCTGTCCACACATAACAGAGCAAAAACTACCCAAACGAAGCCTTTGAAATTTAAATATATGATTGTTGCATAATTTTGTCGCGTCATTTCAAATTTTATGAAAATCGGATGTACAGTTTAATTACAGGGACAATCAAAATTATCCCATTACATTAAGCCCAATGGGAAGGGCATTCAAGGGCATTTTAATAATATTACACTCTTTTGAACATAATAAAATTGCTATTCATCTATAAAGTATATACTAAAATAATTTTCTGTATATTCCGTGGTATAAAGAATATTTGTAATTAAGGTACCGGGCCTCGCAAAAGTATTCAATTACATAATGGTATTTTTTTTTTAAACAGTAAAACATTCAGTAAAACATTTGTTTGAAGCACATTTTAATTATATTAAATTATTTCATATTTCATTAAATTGATATACGTTTATAAGGTTTACTACAAGTTACTTTCTGTACAAAATAAAATAGATAGTTTTTACAAGGAGACACAAAAGATTTCTGCCACTATATTGTATCCCAAGTACTGTATACTATTACACCAAGATCTGAATATTTTTAAAACTTCGATATAATACGAATGCACCTTATTTGTTACGCTTGACGTGCAATTTACGACATGTTTTCTTTTAATTTTTTATTGCAATTTATTTGAAAAACAAATCAGAAAAAAAAGAAAATGCACACTTTTTTGCTAAATATTCATTACTCTTATTTCTTCTTTTTTAAACTATAATTTAAGCAAAAAAAAGTATTTTGAACTAGCTATAAATAAATAAATAAATTCTGGGCATTTTTCATTTGATATTTATATTCATATGCAAGTAAATTATTAACAAATGTTTTAATGTTCATTTTTTTAAATATAGATCAGCATTTAAAAATTAAAAGAAAGGGAGAAAATACATTATCAAGTAAAAGCAGAAAGTAAAAGCAGAAAGTAAAAAAAAAGAAAATTACTAAATTGTAATAAAAGAATGTTTCTTTTAAAAAACGATAAATTATGTACAGGCAAATATTTTCTTTATTAGATCTAATGTCATAGAAAAGGATATAAACTAAAAGATTGGATAACATAACGTTTTTTAGCAATGACCATAAGAAAATATTCGAGCATTTGTTTTATGTAGCCCTTAGTAACAAGCCACGTGCAAAGGAATAGTGCACAGTCAGCACTCTCCCACGAAAGGACCCTGGTAACAGCAAAAAGCATCAGAAGGAGGCCGGATCGAGAGATGTAAAGACGTGCTCCCCGAGCACTAGCGGCAGAATTTGCCGAAGATGTGCCTAATCTCTAAATTGTACTTATCTAGCCATTGTAAATATCATTGAATATTATTCCCTAACCAAGACTTATTAAAGATGTTTGACAATACCCCTAGAATCCTTTCATTTACATATATTGTTTATCCTAATTAATAAGAATATCACAATTTTCTAACATGTACTTATCAAATATAATTTGAGGCGTTCAGAAGTCAATCCGACTAATTCCATCAAATAAAAATGTTCATTTAAAGCATTTA
The DNA here is from genome assembly GCA_964019185.1 of Maratus speculifer. Lineage (NCBI taxonomy): Eukaryota > Metazoa > Arthropoda > Arachnida > Araneae > Salticidae > Maratus > Maratus speculifer. The sequence continues at coordinate 241,674,188 of OZ025296.1, forward strand.
GAGTTATTTATATCTATGAAAAATGTTGCTATTTTTTTACCATTTTTTAATGATACACATTAATTATGGAGTTGGGATGAAAAATTTCAACCCAATCATGTCATTACCTGAATTCTGAAAATAATTTAATTAGTCAAAAGGACTTCTAAAGGCTTCATTTCTATAAAATAATTCAAAAGTATTTCGTGTTCACATTTAAAGGTATTTATTTTGCATCAAGTGATGTAATATATAAACAAATTTTTTACTGTTACTACTTTTATACCTATCACGAAACAATAAAATTCTCGGGAAAGAAAATCGTTCTAAATGTATTTTTTAATATATGTCGTAAGTTTCATTATATGCATTTATAGTGTTATATATATTTTTTCTCTTTTAAGATTCGCGGGTCATATGTTATTTAATTTAAAAGTGTTTGGGAATATTATTTTAGCGTTAAAAATGCGACCTAATCTTCACCATTAAAAGTTTTTCCCGTGTAATAATTTAATTATTTGACACATTTTAAATACGACCTTTTACAATATTTAGACAATTTACATAAGACCCAATTATAACCCTTAACTTCGTTTCGCGTTCAATAATTTTATTACTTCTAAGTTTTGGTATTTGTTCAATATTACGTGTAAACTTTTCATGCAATTTTTCATATTTTCAGCTTTAAACACATAATCATGAAATTCTTAATTTAAAAATTTATTTTTGTTTTTAATAATTTCACTTTTGAATATCACTATGACAACAACAAAAAAATCTAAGAATCCCATTTCATCCACCCCCCCCCCACACCCCCCCCCCCTATACGCACAAAAAAATGGATTTTTTTTTTTTTTTTTCGTGTCATTGGAAATCATGTCAGATTGTAAAATGACAAACGATCTTTGTTTTTGTTTTTAAACGAACTGATTTCTGATGATTGAAATGTAATTTTTTTTTCTGAAAAGCATTATTTAATCACAATATTGTCTTCACTATCGATTGAAAGAAAAGATAATTTCAATTTCACAATAAAAATAACAGAAAAAACAGAAGATTTGATAGTCCTTATATTATTTTCTTTTCGTCTCGTCTTTCCACCAAAATGAATTCATTGTACTGCCATTATTACAGAAATAAAAAAAAATTAATATTTCGAAAACTAATACAAATTTTAAAATTCTATTAACAATTTTGAGATCTGGATATCAATATGGATTTTTGGTGTTGATTTTACCTCATACATAGCTGCCAACTTTTACGCATTTTTCCTACCACTAAAATTCTATAGTAAATATTGTTTTGTTTAGTCGTCGAAATCTTCTAATTAAACAAATGGAGTTTTAGTGGTAGCAAAAATGCGCAAAAGTTGGCAGTTATGCTCATAATATTACATATTTTAGGAAAAATTGTAATTTAATCAGTCGTTTCATAAATTTATTTTTATTCGTATTCATTATGATTACGTATGTAGCTTGTTAATCTGTTTATAAAATTTGTTTTAAAAAATGCAGATAAAAGAAAAAAAAGACATCATTTACTCTTTCGATATGAGTTATCAAAAATATATCTTTGCGCTATTAAATCAGTTAGACCAAAATTTTTAAACTTTTCGACATTTTTCCAAGGAATTGAAATATAAATATAATCCGAATAAATTGTTGAATTACTATATATCATAACCAATCAATGCAATGCTACTGTGGCCTCACAGTCGTCAAATATGGATAGATTAACAGTAGTGACTAAAAAGTGACATTTATTTCGTCACAATATGACTTTCATAGGACAGTGACCATTTCTGTGAAATAATTGTGACATATATATGTATAATTTTCTCCTGTTAAAAACCTGATACATGGGCTTGTCAGTATTGTGGAAACGACACATTTTTTATGCCAATATGGACAGAATGTATTTCATTTGGTTATGGTGCTATTAGAAAATTAGAACAGAAAATATATTTTTTGCTCATTTGTCAATGATCTTCCAGCACAATCAGTCGATGCGACGTTATTATGACGCTACAGTCGTCAGAAATGGTTAGAGTCACAGTAGTGGATTTAAAAAAAGCATGTTTATTCCATCACAGTACGACTTTCAGATAATTGTGACTGTAATGTGAAATTTTCGTGAGAAGTTTTTGTGGCACTTTCCCTCGTCACAAATATAGTACGTCGACTTGACAGTATTGTAGAAACAACACATTTTCCATCGCAGCATGGATGTCTATATATATAAGAAGTATTTCATTTGATTGCGGTGCATTAGAGTAAAAATTTTCGTTCCTAATATACCTTTTGCCTATTTCTTACAGCTTTTGCACAGCCAGTCGATGCGACGACGCTATTGTAGTGTCACAGTTGTTAAAAGTGAATAGTGTCAAAATAGTGTGTACAAAGTAATGCATTTAGTTCATCACAATATGACTTTCAGATGGCCCATTGTAATATCACCCTGATACTGTCCACGATACATTCAAATCGTATATACCATATCCATGATATACCATATCCGTATATACCATATCTGTGACACAAAATCTTGTCATGGTGATTTCACAGTGGAGTCACAGTTATTTAAATGTCTATATTGTGACAAAATAAATATGTCACTTTTGGTCATTACTATTATTAAATTTACTTTTGACGATTGTGACGCCACGGTAGCATTTATTTGATTGATTATGCTATTAGAATAATTTAATAATTTTATCCAGATTACAATTCTATTTCAACTCCGTACAAAAAATTTCGAAAGATTTAAAAAAAAATTCAATGTAACTGTTTTAATTTATGATAATCGATTATAATAAATGTTTTTGAAAAATGTATGAAACATGCATTTTCGATAATACATATCGAAAAATATAAGTCAGTTTTCTTTCTTCTGTATTTTTTTAATGCCTTGGCATGATTTTGAGTAAATTTCTCCTGTCCTAAATATAATACATCGTCTTCACAGTATCATGGAGACGCTGTATTTTTCATTGCAATAATGACGTCAACATGGATAGGAAGTGGTTCATTTTTTTTATCGTGATATTACTGTATTGGAACAAAAAACTTTGTTTCTAACCTTTTTACTTTCCCATTTATCAATTATCTTTATTTTTGACAAACAAACAAGCAAATAATAACATTGTTTGCGTTTGTCATTCTCACAAAAATGTGACACTTTAACAATAACTTTATAGCTTGTGTTCAAGATTCCATCTGATCCAAAAACATGATTTTCTGAAGCAATAAAAGTATTATATCATCAATAGAAACCATATTGAAGTATTAGTTCTTTACTGACCAACAGATTGAATTTATCATTATTTTTTTAGTATTTCTCGCCCATTACTTCTTTGATTTCTTGAAAATGAAAAGTAATTCTTCTGTGACATAAACGGATATCCGATGTTTTTATTGGCGGCAACAAAAGCGTCACTGTTATTTGTTTGTCTATTTATTTATCTATTTCAGTCTTTTTATTGTAGATGTCAATCTTAACACATTTTGTCAATGTTTGATATTTCAAGTGGTTTGATGCATTTATAGTATTCAGCAGCTCAATATTGCAGCAAGTAAAACAACATTCAATATTTAACTGAAACAATATGATGTGGTTAGCATTGGATTTATATTTTATGTGAAGTGTGTATTGAGTGCATAGATTCAATATCACAGTTTAAAAAATATTAATATTTGAGAAACTGTACATAGGTAATAACTCTGATTAAAATTCAACAAAATATGTAAATAAGAGGTGATTAGAATAAGTTGAGAGATAGAATACATATTTCTTTCTTTCTTTTTTCTTTTATTTTATTTTATTTCTTTTTTTCCCTCATTTTGAAAACTGTGATGGCAGCTTGAAATTTTATTTTTACCACTGAAAGAATTAAAAAAAAATGACTGTACATATCTTGTAAGTAATTAACCAGCAAATTTTCCTACAATAATTTGAAATAAACAACTCGATTATGGAAAATAAATTAAAAATTCTAATACACGTCAAGTGTCTCCATTTCATGAGATGAGATAAACAATAAGTACCAAAATACTTTCAAAAGTTATTATGGAAAATCTAAATTATCTCTAAGAAAATGGGGAATAATCGGGAATTCAATCTCAAATTGAATCTCAATTTCTCTATTGAAATCTCTCAATCCTCTATTGAATCTCTATTGAAAACTCAATTTTCAATAATGGGGGTCAATGGGAAAGGAGGCGGCATTAGCCAAACTTGCAACTTCATTACCCAATCAGCATTGTCATATTTTTATATGATGGCAGTATACTGCCGTCAATTTTATTGAGCATTTAAATGATAGAACCGATACAAATTTAACGCATATAACTAGTGAAGCGTTATACCGTAATAAAATGAATGTTCAAATTATTATGATATAACGTTGTGCCAGTTATATCAGTTAAACATCCCATAAAATGGGAAATAGCATGTTACCGCCAATTTTATAAAATAACATTATCACTTTTCTTTTTTTAATGAGAAGGACTCAAACTAGAAAAAGAATTATAGGGCAAAGTAAATAAAAACAGAGTAAAAAATATTAATAAGTAAAATAAATAAATTAATAAATAAAATAAAAAATTAATAAATCGAAAATAAAATACATAAATGAATAATGTTATGATGTTTTTTCAGAAGTTGCTTTTTATCTTATTGTATATATTAATTCACTAAATTTTAGTTTCCTTCAATGATTTATTTCTTTTGTTTTCCAAACAATAATCAATCTTACGCTAAAGTAGAGCATAAATTCAGTTTGACAATTCTTTAAGAAAAGAAAATAATGATAAAATAGAATTTAAATGAGAATTTAAAAAGCTACCTCTTCTCATGCGTTGTTGTAGACATCGTTGCCATCTTTTAGTTCTTGAAATAAATATTTTTGAATCACATCATATTCTTGTAAGAATTTAAACAAATAGAGGATAAATATTTTATTAAAATTGATGAAGAGTGAATTTAAATGAAACTTTTTTTAATCCTATATCTGTTTGGGATAATTTTTCAAATTTAATTCTGGAAAAGAGAATATTCGATTATGATAATATTTTTGTTATTACTATTTTAAATAAAGCAATTCGATGGAAACAAGAATGTCAATTTTAATTTATAAAATAAATTTTATTTTTCTTTTTTTCCAATTTGCGTATTATTTTTATTATTATTATTTTTAATATAGCGCTTAAAAAAAAAAAAAAAAAAAAAAAAAAAAAAAAAAAAAAAAAAAAAGCAGAAATTTAGGAAAAGAAATTTTTGAAATTTAAATTCTGTTAAAGCAATAATTTTATATATAATTTTTAGTGATATGTTTGAGGGAATAGGGGTCATTATACAGTTTAATCTTCCGTTTATAACGTTCTAAAGAAATATCTTCGGGTCGCAAAATAAGTGTTTTCTACACGATAATAGACTTTTTAATGTATGTAAAATAATAAGACAACAAAAATGGCATAAAAACAATAAAAATAAAAATTTTCAAGTTCTGAAGATAATAAAAACAAGGATATTTTTTTTAATAAATTGCCCTTTTTCTAAAAATAAAAATTTTTGTGAAGAAATTAAATGAAGTTAAAGTGAAGAAATTAATAATGCAAATTTATTAATTTAAAAGGATTGTTTATTAGTCATGAAGACTTAAAAATATTTTCATCATAGTAATGCACGGTTTAAAACATCTAAAAAGAATTTTCATCTTAGCAAACGACATATATAGAATATTTTTACATAATGTTAAACTAGTTATAAATAAGAATGCAGATTATTCCATTTTCATAAAAATATATGAAATAGTTGTGAAAATATGAAATACATTTCATATGAAACTCACATTATTTTAAATATAAACATATAGTCTATGAGCCAACAACAGAAAAACTTGAATTATCGAGCACAAGGGAAAAAACCTTTATTTTTATGGAAGAATAGCAATAGAGGAATCAAATGATCCATGTCTTCAAATGATCTTCAATGATCCAAATGATCAATGTCCCTAGAAGTGAAGTGGTGCATAAGCCAAAAATTAATATCACTAATGGTTTAGTCATAGTTTTGTATTGTGTGTGTCCTACAATAATGTCATACCTTTCATTTGCACTTTTTTCACATTTTAACAAATATGGCAGAAAGAAAGCTAGAATTTTTTAAGTTTTATGGTTAAGGAAAATTTTACATGATTGTTTATTGTCACTGCAAAGGAACTAATGGGTAGAAATGAAAAAAAAAATCACAAATTTTAAAATGTGTGTCTTTAGTGGGAATAAAAAGAAGGAAGCAGAAATTTTCGATGAGAGGGGAATGTGGAAATCCATTGAAGAATCTTACTTGCAACTTTTAATGTTAAAGCTCCCCCCCATCCTAGTGAAAAAATGTGCATTTATGTACATAACTTTTATTTTGTATAGAACAAATACTACTGATGAAGACTGAAATCTCAGTTAAATATTATTTTCATTCCTTTCTGGGTTAAAAAAACATATTAGTATAAGTGAAAAAAAGAATAATATTTTTAAGGGGTCTCAGGAGTCTTACCTGGCTGGGAATAAAATTTAGTTACATGTCCCAATTTTTATTTTATTTATTTATTTATTTATTTATTTATTTTAGTCTCTATAAAACATAAATGGATATAGCAAATTTTTAATAGATACAACTTAATACCTCGTCCCTCTTCTATTCAAAATATATTTTTTAATATTCTACATTATGTTTAATTTAAATAAAAATCCATTGCGTGAAAATCTGTAACTAATCTATTGGTTCAAGAGCCCCCTTCCCCCCCCCCCCTCCAAAAAAAAACAGATAATGTAGTAACATTAATATATCTTGAACGTATACTTCATTTGTAAGCAATTTATTTATTTATTTATTTAAAATTAGCAATTTTTTCCTGTGTGCAGGATCAATTTTTCTCAATCCGACGGCCGAGATTGGGTTCGAACCTTCCACCCGCCGCCTACCAGTTGAGAGGTCAGAAGCTCTCGGCCAATAATGTGACCCAAACACACAGAGGACAGAGATGAATAGGGTTTCTTCAGATGAAAGAATTCCTTATAAATAAGAGACGAATAGGGTTTCGTCAAGAGGACAAATCCCTAAAAAAAACGCCAAAAAGGTTTCTTCAAATAGACAAATCCCCCCCCCCCCAAAAAAATGAATAAATAAAAAGTCTCTCGTTTCAATTTAGTCTCCTCTATTTCTAATAAAATATATCTATCCAATTTCTCTTCAGAAATTTACAAAAAAAGAAGCTACTCGAGGATCAATTTTTTTCTCCGTGTGTGTAATCTGTTATTTCTCTATCTATAAGTATATTCCATGAAAAAAAAAACTGATGTGGTAATAATAGAAAATTTTCAACAATTAATTTTTCCATCAAAAATGCACCAGAAATAGAAATATGCATCCACTGAATTTCTTTTTAAAATAAAAATAAAATTAAAATCCATATTTTGTATATTATTTTGCTGATATTTTGTTTCTTTCTGATAATTTATTTCTCCTATTCTTAGAATGTTAGTTCTTTTTAGGTGAAAGAGGAACAAAGACTCATTTTGATAGTTTTTCAACAAAAACCCTTAAAATTTAAATGATAATTTGAAGCCTGTTTCCTTTCCTTTTACGATCTTTGTTGGAGTCCCAGCATTGCCATATTTAGTTCATAAGGAAAAATATCTTTGAGTCGCTTCTTTTTTTTGTAAAATTCTGAAGAGAAATTGGATGGATATAGTTTATCAGAAATGGAGGAGACTGAATTGAAACAAGAAACTTTTTATTGATTCATTCTTTTTCTTTTTAACTATTTGGGAAATAGTTGTTGTCCTCGGTACAGAGCTGGGAAATCTGAAGCATATCTGAATCTTTCTATCGGTGGAATTCCGCAACTTATTTTATTCGTTTTCTGATTGGTCCATGTTTAATGTCCAAAAATGGAATGCTTCTGTTGCCATGATGACCCGTTTTCTGATTGGCCCATGCTTAATATCCAAAAATTGTATACTTATGTTGCCACGATGACAAAAAACGTAATAAAAACTTTAAAATAATAATTTGAAAACAAATTGTGATAAAGATTCCAATCAAAATTCATTTAAAAGTGCATTTTTTTATTTACGGAACGGTGTAAAAATGTAAAATGTGCGATGTTCCGATGTTTAAATTTGCAGTTCCGAAAATTGTTAAACTGAAATTTCTTTTAAAATTTTTTCATAATGGGTCCAGAAATATTAATGTTTAATCCATGTCGTACGTAATATGAGGCGTTCGGAAATCAGTCTGATTAACTCCATCAAATAAAAATGCATATTTTGAGCAGTTAAAGTAGTATATCTATTAACTACTGTTTTTTATCATTGGTTTAGGAATATTAATGTTTAATGCAGGGCAAACGTAATGTATGGCTCGTTATGATCGTCCTAAAAATTATGTTTATTATTATTATTAATTTAAATATAGAATTTATTTATAAGCCTTTAAAATTTTAGTCTTTGAAAATATTATTTTTCAAATAGGCGTTGTAATTTGTTAATTTGCATTTTTTTAATTTATGGAATTGGCCATTTGACGAAACCTTATTTGTTCACTGTTTATTTTATTTTAACCCTTATTGATTTTTTATTGATTTGTCCATTTAAAACTTTATTCATCTCTGTCCTCTTTGTGTCTGTCTATCACAGAGTCCGTACACAAAACTGTAAAAATCGGAGGCTTTAAATTTTGTGCACTTACAGCTGAATACCTCGTGTCACACGACAAATCATAAAATCTTGAAAAAGTTCATTACTTAAAATAATTTTTTTTCAACGTCATCCATACATTATTTGCGATTTAGTTTTTTAAACGTTTTCTGCGCAGACATTATAGCTCGGACGTAAAGCATATCGCAAATTAACAGAAGGTTCTTTGTTTGAAGCTCGGAGTTGGAACTTTTAATTTTCACATTAAGATGGATTTAATTCAAAGAAATACAATTTTCTTTCGATTTTAAAAACTATTACTATGTATTAATGAATCACCATTTAAAATTTCATTTAAATAATTTTTTTCGCTTCTAGAAATTTAAAATTTTATTTATATCTCCACTAATTTTTTTTTATTTCGGATTTTCAAAAAATTTGGAATTTTGGATTTTGTTTAAATAATTTCAAATGAACACTTTTAATTTGATTAAAATAAATTACTTCCTTTTATTAAAATTAAATTTAGTGCTTTCAAGGGTCTATCGCGATGACGTCTCATTTAAGTGAAGTCCTATTATTTCTGTATTACTGAATTTTATACATAGAATCGTAATAATTTTTTCATTCAGGCATTTTCGTATAAGAGTATAACGGCTATTACACCAAGATCTAAATATTTATTAAAATTAGTTATAGTCCGAAAGCTCTTCATTTGTCGTATTTAACATACAATTTCAGACTTGTTAATGTATAGGAAGCATCACAAATTGAATCATTACATTTTAATTTGTAATTATCATTCAAAGTCATTCAATATTTTTTCTCTTTTATTTAAATATATTTTATGTTAATTTATAAATATCTAATTTCGTAAACTATTTTTTACCTATTTTCTGATAGATTATAGCTAAAAGAATTATATAAACAGCTGTGTTTCCGGCATACAGAGTTTATTAATTTTAGAACTTTATTATAAAGTAATAAATTAATTTAAAAATATGATTCTGTTAAACGTCCGCAGGCGATTAATGGCTTATTATTCTTTATGGTTACAACCGTTTACCTAATAAGAAAAAATAACAAAAAAAAATCGAGTTACATTTGAATAAAACACGCGAAATCATTTTCGCCGATACAGGCCAACTGGCTACAAAACGGCAATAACGAAAAAAATTTAAGTCTGAAATGTAAGAAATAAAAAAATAAACGTTTAATATATATTTTTATAATACTTTTTTATTATATTTTACTTTTTCTAAAATTTTTAGGACTCCATTTCTTTGGAATAGCCTTGTGAATGTACCAATTAATTTCAATAATTTCTATAAACCTTCCCAGAGACAACAAATTATATTTCTGTAACGTTTAAATATAACAAGAATTCACAAACAATTTCATTTGAATGTAAATAAATTCAATTTTATTCTCCCTTCCTTCAAAAATTATCAAATATAAATTCTCTTTAAAAATGTGGCACAAATTTTTTTAAAATAAATAAAATTGCATAAACACTGTCTTTTAAATTGTTAATTTGAATTATCCTGTAGATTTTACTCTTATGATTTATTAATAGAAATTTTCAGCTCTTTTGACCACCATACACCTAAAATTAAAATTTTATATAAAAAAAAAGGAGCAGTTTTCAATAAATATAAAAATATATATATGATGAAATGAAATTTTTGCCTTGCTTTTAATACAAAATATATAATATGGACTTTAAAATGTTCAGATTTACTTATAAGACGATTAAAATAATCAAATATAGATGTTAATAGTTAAGTTTATTTAAAAACATCTTAGTACTTTCAAATGTTTAATTAGCTTTAATAACCTTAAGTTACTAATACACTAAACACTAGAAATACATAATATAAATAGTTTAATTTCTAGTGTATATATTTCTAGTGTGTTAATTTTATTTAAGAGGTTAAATAAAAATTAACTATTAACATCTATATTTGATTATTTTAATCGCCTTTTAAGTAAATCTGAGCATTTTAAAGTTCATATTATATATTTTGTGGAACAGTTTTCTTTTCAAACTAAAATCAAATCGTCAATTACTGTAGATCATTTCAATGGATAAGTCTTTTGTTCCGAAAATGATAATCCATCTTTACTAAAGCAAAATAAAAATGCATTTTGTCAGTCGCTAAAAAGAAAAAAAAAGCAATGATAAAATTTAAATGAGAATTTAAAATGCAATTCTTTTTTTCTTTTCATGCTCTATCGGAGCCATCTTTCAGTTCATAAAGCAATATATTTTTGACTCTCTTCATTTTCTGTCGACTTTTGAACAAATAGTGGATGGCTCAAAAATAGAAAATGCTGAATTTAAAAGAGCGATTATTTAAAAAATTGTTTTGCTTTTGCCAACTTTTTTTTATTTCTAGACAATTGAATATGTGGTTATAATAATCTTTTTATCATTATTTTTTTTAACGAAAATGATATAAAATTTTTCATGTCGTTTTTATGTTGCAGAATAATTCTGATTATTATTTTTTTAATTTTGCTGCAATTTTTAGATACATAAAGTGTTTGAATGTCGGGTTTATACTTTAAAAAAATACATATAAATAAACAAACAATGATATATTCGTCTACTGTTTTTATGTTCCGCAAAAAAGTCTTTTTTTTACATCGTTTTATTTCACCAGTCTGAGTAGGGGAAGGGGTGGGAGGTCTATCGCTTGACTAAGGGAAGATATCATTATCATTTTTGATCCAACCAAAATTTTCACTTTTTATTTGTAACTTAGTCTTTATGTCAAAAAGTATAGATTTTTTATAAATATACAAAGTTATTATTAAAGTTTAATATCATTAAATGATAAAAATATGGATTCAAAAGTATGACAATCCCAACGATTGGCATTCCTATTCTTCTGTTATATGCATATGCGTATATAATGCGTCATCCGATTAATCATATGCAAAATATGTTTGAAATTATAATTGTCTTTACTAGAAAATTAAACAGAAATGATATTGTCCACCAGTTTTGTTGGAAAGATGTATTGTGTATTAAAAGAATTTTTAGGCATTTATACAAATATCTTTAGGGGTGGTGGAAATTAAGGATGATAACATATGCAGAGCTCCCAAATGGTCCGCGAACTGAACATCAATATTTTTTAACAGAAAACTTCTCCATAGGTTTCTACAGAATTTGCGCTAGAATTAGGTGGTTCCTATGCAATTTGCAAGAAAAATCTAAAAGAAAAATTTCTCTAAGAAAATGCTGATGTTCAGTTCGTGGACCATTTGGGAGCCCTGTATATGGAATCGTAAGTGGAAAAAAGGGTCCAAAATTACAAAAAATTTATAACATTATACATTTATAGTTCCTATTGAATAATTTTTTTCATGTATTTTCATAAAAATAAGTCCAAAGGTATTATGTCTGGAAATCTAGATGGCCACGGTAATGGATCTCCTCGTAGCACCATCTTGTTCATACTCTATTAAAAAAAAAAAAAAGCTTCCAATCATTTTTTATGGAACTTGTAAGTAAATATCATTGTTTGGTTATTTTTAATTATTTTCCAAAAGCGTAAAGATACATTTCGTAAAGATACAAGCGTAAAGATACATTCCTTGCATTGATAATTTAGCTTCTCAAAACTTTTATGATGTCATATATTACAACAATTACTTAGTAGTTTTTTATATTTTTTTTCAGCCCAGGGTGTCTAATTTTTATCGATATATTTAAAAAAAATAATTATTCATAATATACTGTTTAGTTTGTCCTTTTAATTTGAGAGTAAAATGACTCAAAGAATAATAAATTAATAAAACATCACTTACACCTTTCACTGTAATAAACGAGAAATGCTTCTAAATATATATAGGTAGTACGATTCAAAAATTCATGGAATGTGGGCATTCTCGACAACGAAAGCAAATGCAAAAAGTAAAACCACTTGTAATGTATTCTCCCAACCCTCTCCTACTTGCTCATGTTGTTTTAGTCCATGTAATGCGGCCGAAACTCACGCACAGCTGTTATCCTCCTAAGTTAATTATCTTTGTTCCGCGAAGAAAGATGGCTTTTCTTAGACAGCATTGCAGCAATAAATTCTGTCAGCGATTAGGTAAAACACCGATGGAGACTTTGAAAATGCTAAGAAAGATGTACTATGAATCTACTATGGTGAGACAAAAATTTTATGAATAACATTGACGTTTTAAAGAGGACCAAGAATCCATCAAAGACGATAAACGCGTTGGACCACTTTCGCTGAGGCCAGACATTGGTACTTTCTGCTTGAGAACGCACCACCACATCGATATCAACTGTTAAAACAATTCTTCATCAAAACTCGCACTAATGTGTTTCCACACCCCCTCTATTAACTGGACATAGCCTCTTGTGACTTTTACTTGTTGCAATCAATAAAAAAAACACATACAGGGACGCCGTTTTTGATCATCAAATAAAGTGAAAACAACATCGCAGGATGCCTTATGGGAGGTTGCGAAAAATGGCTTCCAGGATGCTTACAAAAACTATACAAACGCTGGCAGAAGTGTATCATCATTCAAGGTGACTACTATAAAAGTGGATATGCTTCGGTGCTGTGAACTATTCAGCGAAATGTTTTTTACAGCTAGTCCCCATTTTTTTTAATCATGGTATGTATATATGTGTGTGTTTGTATGTATCATGTAACCAGAAACAGAAATATACAATAGCCTCCTTCGACTTATCCACGATTCTAAAGAATATTCTTGATTTTCTCATAAACCCCTCATTCAAAATAAATATCGTTCTTTTGATATTTTAAAATTTTAAGCACTTTTATTAAAACATTTACTCATTTATTTTGCTATATAAGCAAGAATGAAACAAATCAAATTTTAAATAATTTTTATCTTTATTTAACTTTCCCTTTGGGAAGCTCACAAGATCAAAGAAAGAGGTTGGTAGTGAGGTTTTATTCAATATAATATTAATTAAACAGAAAAAACTCCATTTGATTATAACATAAACGCGCGTGATGGCCTTTAATTGAAACTCTGAAAATAGTATTGATCTTGTTTCCCGAATATGCATTAGCCTCCGTCTTTTGACGAGGGTCGTATGTGACAAGTTAAAGCTCCGCGCCTTTGTCTCAAAATCTATTTTATTATCGTTTTCTGGAACACTAATTTAATTATTAAGTTATGATTCTTTGTAAACATCGAAAGGAGTAAAGGGGTCCCTGAGTTTACTGAAATGGTAATTTTATTTATGTATTAAGATAAATTCTTTCTAATATAGTTAGTCTTGTTAAACATAAATTTGTAGACTCAGATGAAGCAGATATAAAGAAAAATCATATTAGGTAATAGTTGTAAATTTCCAAATGAGCGAAAAAAGTCCAGGCAAAGAATCGAACCAGGGCTGTATTGGCTGAAACTGCTAATACGCTTCAAGCTGAGAAAGGAGTTGTCAATACCCAAATGTAAAAAAATATATATGTCTATTCAGCTGATTTCTTTATTCCTTCCATCGGAAGGAGTGAAAAGGCCCTTGCGTTTACTGAAATGTTATTTTCCGTCGTGTATCAAGATATATTCTTTTTAACCCTTTTCGGCACGGGCAAAATCTGCTAGTAAATTGAGAAATTATCAACTAACACCGGAATTCGTAAACAAATTTTTTAGACATTTTAAAGTCCTTAATCTAAGCTTTTATTGTAAGAGCAAAATTTTACTAAAATATTGGTGCCGATTCCAAATTTGGAATTAAAATTAGGTATCCCAGACTGGGCACAGTGTGCCGGAAAGGGTTAACATATGTAGTCGTGTTAATCATAAATTTGTAGATTCAGATGAAACAGATAACAAAGAAAAACTATATCGGATAATAGTTGTAAACTTCTAAATGGGTGAGAAGAGTCCGCTTTAGGACTCGAACCAGCGATGTATTGGCTTAAGTTGCTAATGCTCTTCCAACTGAGAAAGGGGTTGCTAATATCCAAATAAAAGAAAAAGTGTATCTGTTCAGCTGATTCCTTTACTCTTTCCATCGGAAGGAGTGAAAAGGTCCTTGCGTTTACTGAAATGTTATTTTCCGTCATATATTAAGATAAATTATTTCTAATATCTTTAAACTTATTAATCATAAATGCGTATATTCAGATGAAACAGATACAAAGAAAAGCGATATTGGATAATAGTTATAAATATTCGAATAAGGAAAAAAGTTTGGGGCAGGATTTGAACCAGTGATATATTAGCTGAAGTTGCGAATGCTCTTCCAGCTGAAAAAGGACTTGTCAATATCCAAGTATAAAAAAAATGTATGTCTGTTTAGTTGAACCCTTTATTCCTTTCATCGGAAGGAGTGAAAAAGTCCTTGCGTTTACTGAAATGATATTTTTCGTCGTGTATTAAGATAAATTCTTTTTGACATATTTAGTCGTGTTAATCATAAATTGATTGATTCAGATGAAAGAGATAACAAAGAAAAATCATACTGGATAATAATTGTAAATTTTTAAATGGGTGAAAAAAGTCCGGATTAGGACTCGAACCAGGGATGTATTGGTTGAAGCTTCTAATGCTCTTCCAACTGAGAAAGCAGTTGTCAATATCCAAATAAAAGAAAATGTGTATCTTTTCAGGAGATTCCTTTATTCCTTTCATCGAAAGTAGTGACAAAATGCTTGAGTTTATGGAAATGTTTTCCTTCATGTATTAAGATTAATTCTTTCTATTATATTTAATCTTGTTAATAATAAATTTGCAGACTCATGTGAAACAGATACTAGAAAAAATCGTAGTGGAGAATATTTGTAGATTTCTAAATGCATGAAAAAATTCAGCGCCAGGATTTGAACCAGGGATGTAAAGTCCGAAGCTGCCAATGCTTTTTCAACTGAGCTATTCCAGGCAATTACTGGAAAACTAATTCACCCAACTAACATTTAGCATTTACTAAATCTGCTTTGATATCTGAATCAGCACAATAAACACAACTTTCACCCATTTGAAAATTTACAACTGTTATTATCTATTTATCAAATGAATAATTTTGTTAAAATTTAATCTAATACATATTGCGAAATGCACACAGAAACTGTATATACATAAACTTCTCAACCTTTTTATAAATTATGGACCCCCTTCCCTTCTTACGACATCATACGTTATCATTCCTCCAACCTCCTCCCCTTAGTATCGTTAGAATCTATATCTTTATCAGTGTCTAAAAATAAATTTAAAAAAATGTTTATATATATATGCAATTATATACATAGAAGCTTATATATTTATTGTTTGGGCACTTTACTTAATTAAATTAAAAAAAGGAGTTAATAAAATATTACTAGTACATATGAAATGCATACAGGTCATATTATTCATAATTTATGTTGGGTGCATGATTTTTCGTTCTATTTTCCATTTAAAAGAATTTGTTTATAGCATATTTAATTTTAATATTAACCGCTTCCCTTATTCATCCATCCGCCATACGGGCAATATGTTTTTGGCAATCATGTTTTAATTATGTCACCAGTAAATTTCTATTTTAAATTTTGCCTTACTTATCCGAGCATTTTTGTGATTCAATTAGACAAAAATCTGTTTTGAATACCCGGTGATATACCATTAAAATACTTTAAAAGATGCTCGTCCCGAGTAGGTCAAGGCGATAATAAACAAATTTACATTTGCATATGTAATAGTTATTTTAGATCTGTATTTTTTTTTTTTTTTTTTCATATATTTCGCTTAACCTTCTGGGAGTCTTGCAAATAGGTACAATTGTGATGTTGTTTTCAATTCATTCTGTTTTAAATGCTCAGAAAATATGATTCTTTCGTCGTTATATAAAAAATAATAATAAAAAAAAACAATTGCAAATGTGAATGTAATCCTTGAAATGATTAATCATTCTAAAATGTATTGAAAATTCATTAAATCTATAGAATGTATTATCTTAAATATTGCTTATATTGTAGTGAAATCTGGAACTTAGTGAATGGAATATTACGTTCCAAACCACTTAGAGGGTTAAAAATGACATGAAAATGTGATTTTTGAAATAAAAAAATAAGCATTATTTGAAAAAAAAAATTCGAAAATTTCCTCAGTTAAGCGATTAAGGCAGTACTGAAACTATGTAGAAGAAAACTCAGTAAGTTTGCAAATCTAATTACACCTTCGGCATTACCTTTGCTCTCTTAGTCATAAGCAGAAGAAATAGGTGTGGGATATTTTCAAATATTTTCATTGGCCTTGAACCACATTAAACCCTTTCACAAATAAAATAATTGCAGAGTTGTAAAATTACGTAATGCAAACGATATATAATTTCGTCTGAAGCCCACACGATCAAAACTATTCAAAATAATCCGGTGTCATAAACCAAACTTTTCATAATTCATCAAGCTCTAGCACATAAGGAGCAATAACCATGGGTTTGTCAAAAACTGATTGAGAACTAAAGTGAAAAAAAGCAAAAAAAGGAAAAAAAATCTCAATCTCATCTGCTAACCTGATTATGGGGGTGACAGGTGCTGTGTGCACGCAGCTTCGTGATATCCTTTCTTAATCCACCTGTCCGGGTCAGTCCATATTTTGTGACAGCGTGATTCATACAACAAACCCTAATTAGCAGCACCCACAGGCGAAAATAATTGTAATAAGGCAAAGTTTACTTTGTACACGTCACGATTTCAATAGGAGGACCAGACAATGATGCTGAGAACTTTTAAATCTTATCGAAAGCGAAGAAATTAAAATTTTGTTTTACTTTTAATGTTATACATAATGTTCAACTGAAACCAATTTCTAAGACCGAATGTAATTATGATCAATTTTAATAAACCTCCTCAGGTTGTCTCAATTACTCACAGGTATATTTAGTGTATTAACAGACAGAAAATAACAACGCTTAGAATATCGTTTATTTGTATATTTATACGCTTTCTAATCGTCTTAGCAACGTCTAATACCAATGTTGATGTTTCCAACAAAGTTTTTCCCTTGTACTGAATATGAAGTCATATTTTTCTTTCTCATTTTTTCACGAAAATATTTAATTAGTTCTTTTGGGCATTTTTTACGCATTCCAAGCTATAATCTCGCCGTGCAGATGATGGAAAGTCTTGATGAGATATATACAGGGTGTCCCTAAACTCATGGTATATACGCTAGGGGTGATAGAACACATCAAGACGAGTAATAGTAAATAGGAAACAAAGGGTCCCAAACGTTTTCCAAAGAAGATAGCCGCCATTAAAGTTCTTGGTCCAAAATTTCAAATACACATAAAAACGGAAATATTGGTCAATTGATTTGCGGTTTTCACTAAAACTATTCTTTATGTTGGCATTTTCTTGAAAATAAATTATAAAGATAAATTTCGAAAAAGGCCGATAGAGGGCGCTTTAGACTTTGAAGTAATGAAAACTATTTTTTGTCGTGATTTTTTGCATTTCATTAAATGGTTTCGTAAGCTTAGACTCAAACTTAAATTTTGAGATCAAAATCTGAATAGTTGGGAGTCGTTAAGTAGCACAAACTGAACTGTGTTCAGAGGGTTCAAACTTCAAATGATTATAAAAAACGGAAAAATTAGTCGATTCGTTTGCGGTTTAAAATAAATCTATTCTTTAAGTCAGTATCTTCTTAAAAATAAATTTTAAAGATAAATTTAAAAAAATTCCGTTAGAGTTCGCCTTAAACTTCAGAGTAACCAACAACTAATTTTAACCGTTATTTTTTGTATCTAATTAAATGCTTTCCAAAACTTATTAAATGTTTTCGAAATCTTAGATTTAAACTTAAATTTTGAACTCAAATTCTGAATCGTTGGGAGGGGTTAAGAAGCGCAAACTGAAGTGTGTTCTGGAGTTGAAATTTAACCCCCCCCCCCCCGAACACAGTTCACTTTTGCTCTACTTAAACACTCGCAACGATTCAGAATTTGATCTCAAAATTTAAATCTAAGTATTTGAAAGCATTTAAAGAGATTTAAAAAAATAACGGTTAAAAAAGGTTGCACCCTACTCCAATGTCTAAGGCGCCCTCTATCGGCATTTTTTGAAATTTATCTTTGAAATTTATTTTCAAGAAAACACTGATTTAAAGAGTAGTTTTAGCAAAAACCGCAAACGAATCGACTAATTTTTTCGTTTTTTATAATCGTTTGAAATTTAAATCCTCTGAACGCAGTTCAGTTTTAGCTACTTAACCACTCCCAACTATTCAGATTTTGAGCTGAAAATTTAAATTTAAATGTAAGCCTACGAAACCATTTAATGAGATGCAAAAATAATGGCAAAAAATAGTTGTTTGTTAATCCAAAGTCTAAAGCGCCCTCTATCGGCATTTTTTGAAATTTATCTTTATAATTTATTTTCAATAAAATACCGACATAAAGAATAGTTTTAGTGAAAACCGCAAATCCATCGACCAATTATTCCATTTTTTATGATCATTTAAAATTTGAACCCTCTGAATAGAGTTCAGTTTGTGCTATTTAATTATTCCTAACTATTCATATTTAAAGCTCAAAATTTAAGGTTAAGTCTAAGCTTACCAAATTATTTAATGAGATGCAGAAAATAACGGCAAAAAATAGTTGTTCGTTAATCCAAAGTTTAAAACGCCCTCTATCGGCATTTTTCGAAATTTAACTTTATAATTTATTTTTAAGAAAATATTGTCATAAAGAATAGTTTTAGTGAAAACCGCAAATCAATCGACGGATTTTTCCGTTTTTTATGTTTATTTGAAATTTTGGGCCCCAAACTTTAATGACGGATATCTCCTTTGGAAAACGTTTAGGACCCTTGGTTTCCTATTTACTATTACTCGTCTTGATGTGTTCTATCACCCCCTAGCGTATGTACCATGAGTTTAGGGACACCCTGTATATGTATAAAAATAGACATAGTTTAGGGACACCCTGTATATAAAAGCATCGCAGGTTAATAGCAACAGATAGCCTCAGATTTTTTCTACCAGCCTACCCCTTTGACGTGGGCAACCTCAGCATAAAGAAAGTTACATCTCAACAGATTTAACTCTGAAAATTAAAATCCAATATTAAGTGTTGAAGATTAATTGTTCATCAGCTTTCGGAGAAAGCAAACCTCCTGGCCGTGGAAACCATAATGTGTAATAATATTCTAAGCTCGGCTTGTAAGCCACGATGTCTGTAACTTTTTCATTATATGTAGTCAAGTATGTAGCTCATACGTCACCCATAATATAATAGCCAAGAGTGCCTAAAAGTTATTTAATTTCTATTATGTTTCTTCTAAGTACCCGAAGTACTATTCCTATACTTCACATATATTTAAAATACACATGTCATGTTTTTGTCGCCCTTCCTAATTGTTCTCCTTATGAAATGGTCGTTGATATATATATGAGATCAAAATAATCTTTATAATCCTGAATTTCCTGAATAATCTAGCAAGTATATTTTTAAATATTCGACAAAATGCCAAAAATTTAAAGTGTCCGGTCATTAATGGCTATTTTGTTTGTATCTGTATATGTCTAAAATTAAATGCATTCTTGTCTTATTTAATGCACAAGTAAGATGTTTCATTTCTAGGAAAGAAACATAAAATTATTTTATATACATATTTTTTTTAGTTGTTCCTAATTTAGTCTCTTAAGCGGTTAAGAAAATGTCAATGTCATCTAAAAGTGCTTTCAAAAATCTCCGTAAAGATATAAACCCAAAGTTCCCGAACCCTTTACAAACCCGTAAGTACACTGGTGCTATTCTTATAGATAATACAACTTCTATTTAATTTTTAAAACACAATTTTTAAAACACATAACCACTTTATTTATTCATACAATTTGCAATATTTTTCTGTTGTTAAAAATAAATACCACATGTACTCGGTTATATGTCGCCTTACCATTAAGCAAAAATTAAAAAAATAATAATAATTTCTGCGTATAAGTCTAACCACATTCCCAGTAATGTTTTTTTTTATTTAATTTAACATTTTAAAACTATATAATTATGTAAAATTTGAAGAAAATTAAAATATTTGGAAACATATTCACATCAATTTAAACATACTTAAAAAGAAAAAAAAATATTTTAGAAATCTATTCAAGATTTATTAACAATAATAAATAATTTCTGAGACTGCTTAAATATAGTACTTCTTTGTATTGTAGTACTTATAGGAGAAATACCTAGAAGTACAACCCTTGGCAAAAAGTTTCTGATCAGTGTTATCAAGTTTATGATTTTTGCATTTCGAAGCATATATTTTGCGATTCATGAGCATAGGGGCGTTTTAAAAAATGTCAAATAAAAGAACACGTATTAAAATATAAATGAAAAGTGAATTCAGTATAACAATTATATGATTTATTATTATACGGCAAGCGAAAAAGTTTCCTCGTGAGAAAAAAATATCCGATCAAAACGGAAGTTGGAAAATAATAATCGATCACTGAGGAAACAGGTTTGAAATTTGCATATTGAAGACAGATAGGAGTGCCTGAACATGCGTACAATATCTGAATCCTATTTAAAGAAGAAATCACCCAGCTGCGAGATCAAAAGCAGCTCTGAAGTTCTGGACAATGGCTCGTGCAAATAAACTGTCTTGCAGTTTAAAAATCTGCACGATTAAATTGTTGCAAGAGGGAAATTCACAAAGGAAAGTGGATGTTTTTTAAACTCTGCTCAAGGTATAGTATGCGATATTGGTGAAAAATATAGTTGACTAACAGCGTAGAAAATTTACCTCGATGTGGTCGTCCACGAATGAAAACACCTAAGGAGGGCAGAAAACTCGAAGAAATAACGAAAAGAAAGTGACGAGCAACTTCAAAAGAACTCAATTCGGAATGGTCTAAGTATAACGTAAATGTATGTGACCGCATTGTACGTAATAGTCTAAATGCAGCAGAATTTAAATTCTGTAAATCTAAAACGAAACCTTACTTGAAAAGGAAGCATAGAAAAGAATGCTTGCAATGGTGTAAAAATGTGTACACTGGCACTTGCTAATGGAATAAAGTTATTTTTAGCGATGAATCTCGGATATCTCTCAGAACAGGTGATGACTGAGGAACATTTGTTTGGAGGGGAGTTGGTGAGAAATTCAATGATAAATGTGTCAATACGAGGACTAAATTTTCACTTCATTTACAGTTTGGAGCGGTATGACATCACAAGGCGTTGGTAAGTTGTGTATTACGTACAGTAAATTCTGAAGTTTACATTGACATTTTGAACTATTTTCTGATTCCTAGCATCGATCAATGGTTCGTGGATCAAAATGATTTCTTACTTCAAGACGACATCGCAGCTCCCGAACGCATCAAAGCAATCAAGAAATTTTTACAAAATGTAGGTAATATACTGATTCAAACCTTGACTTGACCACCCAACAGTCCGGATTTTAATCCCATCGAAAATCTGTGGAATATATTAAAAAGAAAAATCGATTTTCGACGAATTACAGATGCCATAGAACTACGTAAAGATATAAGGGAATGCTGGTGTGAAGTTGCTCCCAATGAGTGTAAAAATCTTATCGAGTCCATTTCACTAATAATTTCGGCTGTCATCCGAAATAAAAGTGGATTTACGAAATATTGATTACAATGATCGGTTATTTTTTTCTAAATCTAAGCATGATCGGATAATTTTTTCTTTGGTGCTTAAATTTCAATCACAATTTTTCTATTTATAAATTGATGCATAATGATTTTTCTTTATTGCATATTGTTGTTCATTATATATAATACAAATGTATTATCGCTAATAATCTTTTCATTTTTATGCAGCGTGAATAAATAATCTTTTATTACAAAAAGTGGTAGTGGTGATGTAATAATCGGAAACTTTGTGCCAAGGATTGTAGTCTTAAGTTGAACGGTATTAAATATTGAAAGAAACGTTCATCTATTAAAAAGAACTGGGTGTAGAACAATGATACGGACATTATTATTGAGCTTTTTTTTTCGTCAATCGCAGGGAAATGAATATTCTTCACTTAAATCTTTATCTCAAAAGAAGATCCATATGTGAATACTTAAAAGACTTGTTTATTATCGATTATATATGGAAAAAAAACTTTTTATTTTACATAATTGCGTTGTAATCGATCCCCATTTTCAACTCCCAAATTCGAATCCCAAGTGGGCATTTTGAAACTTAGATATATAAAACAATTTTTCGAATATCATCAAAAATCTGCTTTTTATTGCGTTTCTTTCACGAGCAACATCTATTCTTGCCTGTTGCGTAATTCTGAAAACTGCAGAAGATCATTTTGGGTAAATTATCCTTTACGTTGTCGGCCATTCCACATAACTCTTTGTACTTTCAGCTATCCATCACAGCGAATTAATAATAGCTAATTAATATCGCTATTAATTAATTATTTTATTAATAACTAGTTTTTATTATTAAAGTTAGCCGAATACAACTAACCCTTCGTGTTTTAGTGTTTCAGTCCATGAAACACCCAACATGATACCGAAATGCAACAATGACACCAGAATTCGAAGATAAATAAATATTTTCTGTTTATTCCGTATGGAAACGATAGGGTCATGTGGGATAATTATAACCAGGGGATAATTGTAACCTCCTCCATATTGGAGAAAAATATGTATGGTAAAATTTTGTTTCACGCTGTGATATCAACCTCATAATGTGTTTTTCATTTTAGATACTCTTTATCACTAGTCTAAAGCAATTCTGATATCCGAATAGCAACTTGAAACAAAGTCTATCAAAATATTTCATAAACGGATTTACTGTTGGAATTCTAATGGTCTCAATTACCCCATACAAATGTGCATAGGGGAAGTATAAAGAGAAAAATGTTGGTCATAATTTACCCTCTAGTGGTCTTAATTACAGCAAACTTTTGCGAATGTGAGATTTTGATGGGGTAATTATAACCATCCTTTTAACTTAAAAAAAACAGTTATGAGAATTAAAACTTTTAAGAGATATTTTTAAAAGTTCAAAGTTACTTATATGTACTAAAAATACCACTTTTCAAAATAAAAAATAAATAAATAAAAAACAATGTTGAAAATGTACAAAGTGGTCACAAATACCCCTCCCGACATTAACTTTTTATTATTTTCAAATAAATTTGTGCGTAAATTCTAGTATCAAACTGTCATTTCGACATTTTTGCCATAGTGCCCTGCGCCACAAACGGCTAAAATTAACAATTTATTATTAACGCAAATCCATTAATCACTTTTAACCGTGACATACAAAACAATACACATATGACACTCTAAAAAATACATTCTATTTTTTCTTCATATCAAGATACATCTAACTTTCATCTTTTTATTCACTTCTCAAAATTTCAATGAGGAAAAAAAAACATGAAATTTTCCAATAACATGAAGAACAACTCAAGTAAAAAAATGTATATATGAACATAGTATTTAAAAAATGCCAAAATACAAAACCTCTCCATCGTCTTACTAAAACATAATGCAGAAAAAAAATCGAGAAAAAATTTCAGGAAATAAATATAGACGAAGCATTATAAATAAATATTGTGAAGGAGAAAAAAATAATAAAAACGCAGCATTCTTTAGACTGCACTTTCATGCTTGAGGCAACAAGAATGAGAATTCGTCCAGCAGAAAACAAAGTTCCATGTTTTTTTAGTTCTTTCCAAAATATTTGAAAAGTGTTATTGATGACATGCACTTTATCAAATCTGTGATAATGTCACAGTATTAATTTTCATAAAAGAAAGATGCCGGTCGGTGTGGAATTTAACTGAATTATATTAATACGGAATTCAAAATGTTTCTTTTTTCGCTGCAGTATAAATTTTGAAAGAAAATAAGTTATCTGAAAGCAAAAATTTTATTTATAAAATAAAACAAAATAAAATAAAAAAACGGTTTAAGAATTGCAAAAGATGTTTAATTAAATGAACAAATGATTATTTATACAAAATTCATTTATAATTTTACATCGGGGATATTAAATGCTTTCCAAAAATATATGAGAATTTTTATTCTTAATTTGAGAATTTTATATTTGCATAAGGACAAACCTTCCACGTGTCATTTTGGGTGCGTTCGTTGTTTATATAAATATGTAGCACCCATAGTCGTTGTTCAGTCCGTCCGTCTGTCCGCACATAACAGAGCAAAAACTATCCAACTTAATCATTTGAAATTTAAAATATATAATTGTGGCATAATTTTGTAGAGTTATTTGAAATTTTATGAAAACAAGATGTATAGTTCAATTACAAGCACAGACAAAAGTATTCCGTTGCATTGCGGCCAATGGAAAAAAATAGTTTGAAGTTTATTTCAACGATGGTGTAATACTCTTTCGAACGTAATAAAATAAACATGCATCTATAAAGTATATACTAAAATATACATTCTGTGCAATCTGTCGTGTAAAATATTCGTTATTAATTTACAGAGCCACGCAAAAGTATTCCATTGCATGATCGTATAAGAGGAAACATCGTGTGGGGCGCGTTTTAATTACATTAAACTATTTTATATTTTATAAAATTGATATACGTTGCAAAGATTTACTACAGGTTGTTTTCTGTATAATAGAAAGCATATAGTATTTACAGTGGCATACAAAAGATTTCGGCCACTATATTGTATCCGATGTGCCGTATGCTACTACACCATAATCTGAATATATTTAAAATTTCCTTATAGTACGAACACACCCCATTTGCTAAGTTTGCTAAATTTCCAACTTGATGTTATTGTCAAATAAATTTATACCCAAATTTTTGTGTCATTCAGTCATTTCGACATTTTCACAATGGAAGTGCCTTGCGCCGGAAAGGGTTAAAATTAGCAATTTATTATTAAAGTAAATCCATTATTAATTTGAACCGTGACATATACAACAATACACATATGACGCTTTAAAAAAATATCTTAATTTTTGCTTCATATTAAGATACATCTATCTTTCATCTTACTATTCGCATCTCAAAACTTCAATGAAGATTAAAAAAAAAAAAAAAAAAAAAAAAAAAAAAAAAAAAAAAAAAAAAAAAGCATCAAGCTTTGAAATAACATGAAAGACAACTCACATAAAAAAGTATATAAGAACATAGTATAAGAAATGTTAAAATACAAAACCCTTTCATCGTCATTTTGAAATATAATGTAGAAAAAAAAACTGAGAAAAAGTTTCAGGAAATAAATATAGACGAAGTGTTATAAATAAATATTGCAGAGGAGAAAAACTAAAAACGCGGCATTCTTTAGACTGCAATTTCTTGCTTGAGCCAACACGAATGAGAATTCGTCCAGCAGAAAACAATGTTCCATGTTTTTTAGTTCTCTCCAAAATTTTTCAAAAGTGTTATTGGTTACATGCACTTTGTCATCTCTGCGATAATGTCACTGTATTAATTTCTGTAAAAGAAAAATGCCGGTTGGCGTGGAATTTAATTGCGTTTTTAATAAGGGATTTAAAATGTTTCTTTTTTGCGCTACAGTATATAAAATTTAAAAAATAAAAATAAGTTATCTGAAAGCAAAAATTTAATTTATAAAATGAGAGAAATATATTTTTTATATAAGATGTGGTTTTAAAAAAAATGATAAATAGATTTAACTAGATGAATGATAATGAATGATTATCTTTAAATAATTCATTTACAACTTTACATTAGGGATAGACGATTTTTGACGCGATATCACCTGCGCTTGACTAACATTAAAATACCAAAATGGTCACCTAGCATTTAAAAATTGAAGTGGTCAATCCGGAAATGTTGATGGCAGTCACATTTCTTAGGCTTTTATTATACAAATATTAATCATTAATCATTTGAACCGTGACATATACAACAATGCACATATGACAGTTTAAGAAACACAGCCCAATATTTGCTTCATGTTAAGATACATCTATCTTTCATCATTTTATTCACATCTCAGGATTTCAATGAGGGGGAAAAAACATCAAGTTTTCAAATAACATGAATAACAACTCATGTAAAAAAAAGGACATATGAACATATAAGAAATGATAAAATACAAAACTTCTTCTCGTCTTCCTGAAATATAATGTAGAAAAAAAAACGAGAAAAAGTTTCAGGAAATAAATATAGACGAAGTGTTATAAATAAATCTTGGGGAGGAGAAAAAAAAATAAAAACGCAGCATTTTTCAAACTACACTTTCATGCTTGAGCGGACAAGAATGAGAATTCGTCCAGCAGAAAACAATGTTCCATGTTTTCTAGTTCTTTCCAAAATATTTGAAAAGTGTTATTGATTACACGCACTTTATCATCTCTGTAATAATGTCATTATATTAATTTTCATAAAAAAAGATGCCATGTGACGCGGAATTTAACTGCGTTATTAATGAGTTAATTTAAAATATTTATTTTTATTTTGGCAACAATACATAAATTTCTGAAAAAAAAGTTTTGTGGAAGCAAAATTTAATTCATGAAGTGATAAACATTATTTATATATATATAAGGTACGATTGAAAAAAATGGAAAGGAGATTTAAATAAATGAACGAATGATTATCTTTACAGCATTCATTTACAATTTTACATCAGGGATAGGACATGTTTTGGCGTCACATCACCTGCTCCTGACTAACATTTAAGTAACAAAATGGTCGCCTAACATTTAAAAATTGGGGCGGTCAATCCGGAACTATTGATGACAGTCACATGACTTAGACTTTATTATTGTATAAATGCCAATCTATTAAACATTTGAACCATGATATATACAACAATACACACACTATAACACTTTTTAAAAAATATTAATTTTTGCTTCATACCAGGATACATCTAATGTTCAGCTTTTTATTCACAACTCAAGATTTCAATGAAGAAAGAAAAAAAAACATTAAGTTTTCAAATAACATGAAAGACAACTCATGTAAAAAAAATGGTGTATATGAACATATAAGAAATGCTAAAATACAGAACCTTTTCATCGTCTTACTAAAACATAAAGTAGAAAAAATACCGAGAAAAGATTTTGGCAAATAAATATAGACGAAGTATTATAAATAAATATTGCGGAGGAGAAAAAAATAAAAAAGCAGCATTCTTTAGACTGCACTTTCGTGCTTGAGCCAACAAGGAGAAGAATTCGTCCAGCAGAAAATAATGTTCCATGTTTTTCAGTTCTTTCCAAAATATTTGAAAAATGTTATTGATTGCATGCACTTTATCATCTCTATGACAATGTCACTCTATTAATTTTTATTAAAAAAAGATACCAGTTGGTGCGAAATTTAACTGCATTATTATTAAGGAATTCAAAATGTTTCCTTTTGTACTGCAGGACATAAATTTTGAAACAAAATGAGTTTTCCTAAGGCAAAAATTTTATTTATAAAATGACAAAAATTTTTTAAATATAAAATATGGTTTTTAAAAAAATGAAGAGGAGGTTTAGGTAAATGAACGAACGATTATTACGTTACAAAATTCATTTACAGATTTACAATGGGCATAGTAAAAGCCTTCGAAAATTATTTCCTTATTTTGAGAATTTTACACATGCATAAGGGACAACATTCAACGTGTAATTCTTAGGGGCGTTCATAGTTATACAAATACGTAGCACTTATAAGTCGTCGTTTAGTCCTACCGTTTTTCCACGTGTAACAGAGCAGAAACTACCCAACCAAATTATTTGAAATTTAAAATATATAATTGTTACACAATTTTGTCGAGTCATTTCAAATTTTATGAACACCGGATAGATAATTTAATTATAGGGACAAATAAAAACATTATGGTCAATGGGAAAAATACTTTCATGTGCATTTTAATGATGTTTTATTCTTTCGAACATAATAGAATTGATATGCATCTATGAAATGTATGCTAAAAAATACATTGTGCCATTTGTGGTGCAAAGAATATTTGCTATTAATTTACAGGACCACACAAAGTATCACATTATACAAAGATATAGGGGAAACACAGTTTGGAACGCGTTTTAATACGATTAAACTATTTCACATTTTATGAAATTGATATAATAAGTTGCTGAGGTTTACTGCAAGTTGCTTCCTTTAGAATAGAAAGCAAAGAGTATTTACAGGGAAACACAAAAGATTTCGGCCACTATTCTGTTCCGTATTCTATTACACCAAAACCTAAATATATTTAAAACTTTGTTATAATACCAAGGCACCTCATTTGTTAAGTTTGACATCCAATTTCCAACTTGTTGTTATTGTCAAATAAATTTATACCGAAATTCTTGTGTCATTCAGTCATTTCGACATTTTCACAATGGAAGTGTCCTGAGTCGGAAAGGGTTAAAATTAATAAAACTAATTTACTAATAACGTAAATTCATTAATCGTTTTAACTGTGACATATATAATAATACACATATGATGCATTAAGAATCTTTTATTCGTACCAAGATAAATTTATCTTTCATGCTTTTATTTTCTTCTCTATATTTCAATGAGGAAAACAAAAAAGACATACATTTTTTAAATAACATGAAAAACAATTCACGTAAAAAAAGTATACATGAACATGTAAAAAATGCTAAAATTCAAAAACTCTTCATCGTCTTACAAAATATAATGCAGAAAAAAAATCGAGAAAAAGTTTCAGGAAATAAATATAGACCAAATGTTATAAATAAATACTACGGAGGAGAAAAAATAAAAACGCAGCATTCTTTAGACTGCACTTTCATGCTTGAGTCAACAAAAATAAGAATTCGTCCAGCAGAAAACAAAGTTCCATGTTTTTAGTTCTTTCCAAAATATTTGAAAAGTGTTACTGATTACGTGCACTTTATCATCTCTTTGATAATGTCACTGTGTTAATTTTCATAAAAGAAAGATGACGGTTGCTGCGGAATTTAACAGCTTTATTGATAAGGAATTTAAAATGTTTCTTTTTTGTGCTATAGTACATAAATTTTGAAAGAAAAAAAGTTATTTGAAACGAAAATTTAATTTATACAATCACAAATAAATTTTTATACATAAAATATGCCTTTTAGAAAAATGAAAAGGAGATTTAATCACACGAACAAATGAATATTTTTACAAAATTTATTTACAATTTTACATCAGAGATATTAAAAGCCTTGCAAAATTATTTGTGACTTTTTACCCTTATTTTGAGAATTTTACACTTGCATATGGCCATACTTCCACGGGTCATTTTTATAGGTGTTCGTAATTATATGAATACATAGCACCTATAGCAGTCGTTCAGTCCGTCCGTCTGTCCACGAATAACAGAGCGGAAAATACCCAACGGAATCATTTGAATTTTAAAATACAATTGTTACATAATTTTATCGACTCACTTCAAATTTTATGAACATCGGATAGATAGTTTAATTACAGGGCAATCAAAAGCATTCTATTACATTACGGTCAATGTGAAAAAATAGTTTTAAGTGCAATTTAATGATGTTATATTCTTTCGAACATAATAAAATTGTTATATATCTATGAATTATGTACTAAAAATATATTTCTACAAACTGTGACGCAAAGAATATTCGCTATTAATTTACAGGGATACACAAAAGAATTCCACTACACAATGTTATAGGTAGAAACACTGTTTGGAACGCTTTTTAATGCTATTAAATTATTTCACATTTTATGAAATTGATATATGTTACTAAAGTTTACTACAAGTTGCCTTCTTTATAATACAAAGCAGATAGCATTTACAGAGAACCACAAAAGATTTAGGCCAATATATTGCATCCGAAGTACTGTATACTATTACACCAAGATCTGAATAATTTTAAACATTCGATATAGTACGATCGCACCACATTTGCTACGCTTGACGTGCGACTTCTAACTTGTTATTGTCATAAAAAAATATAAGGAAATTCTTGTGTTATTTAATCATTTTGACTTTTCACAATGGAATTACGTTGTGACAGAAAGTGATAAAATTAACAATTTTTTATAAATGTAAATCCATTAATCATTTGAACCGTGACATATACAACAATACACATGCTATGACGCTTTAAAAAACAGATCCTAATTTTTTCTTTATATCAAGCAACATCTATCTTTCATCCTTTTATCCTCTTCTCAAGATTTCAATGGGGGGGGGGGGGGGGAAGACATACAGAAAAAACATCAAGTTTTCAAAAAACATGAAAGACAACACACGTAAAAAAGGTATGTATGAGTTTTGTATAAGAAATGCAAAAATACAAAACCTCTTCATCGTCTTATCGAAATATAATGTAGAAAAAAAGAGAGAAAAAGTTTCAGGAAATAAATATAGACGAAGTGTTATAAATAAATATTACGGAGGAGAAAAAAAAAATAACAACACAACATTCTTTAGACTGCGCTTTCATGTTTGATCCAACAAGAATGAGAATTCGTCCAGCAGAAAACAACGTTCCATGTTTTTTAGTTCTTTCCAAAATATCTGAAAAGTGTTATTGATTACATGCACTTATCATCTCTCTGATACTGTCACTGCATTAACTTTCGTAAAAGAAAAATGCCAGTCGGCGTGCAATTTAACTGAATTCTTAATAAAAAAATTAAAATGCTTTTTTTCCCGCTGCAGTACATAAATTTTGGAAGAAAATAAGTTATCTGAAAGCAAGAATTTAAACTTATATCGCTATATTTTTTTCTTCTATCTTCAATACAAGAAAGTATTGTAATCGACATTTTTTTCGACTACCGGTTTTCGACGGATTTACACGTTTTAGGGGTCAGATATTCCAAAAAAACATGATTTTAAAAAATGAATGTCTGTCCGTGTGCTGTCTGTCTGTCTATGTGTCCGTATGTCGCCATTCTACCATCAAAAAGTATATGAAATATGCATAAATTTGAACCAAATTTTTTGTGAACGTTTTTGGTTATGGCAAGCAGGTCCTCCTTCAATTTTTAAATATTCTGCTGAAAGGGGTTCTGCAATGGTGTTTTTTGTGCCATTTTCAATATTGTACCAGCTAATAGTGCATGAAGTTATGCATAGAATTGAATCAATTTTTTTGTGTAAATGTTTGGTTATGGCTAGTTGGTCCTCCCTGAATTAAAAAAAAATCCGCTTGTAGGGGGCGCTGCAATAGCGATTTTTGTACCTTTTTCAATATTGCACCACCTAAAAGTGTATGAAGTTATGCATACAATTGAACGAAATTTTTTGTGTAAGTGTTTGGGTATGGCTAGTTGGTTCTCACTGAATTTGAAAAATTCTGTTGGAAGAGGGCTCTGTAATAAGGATTTTTGTGCCATTTTAAATATTGTACCACCTAAAAGTGCATGAATTTATGCATAGAATTGAACCAAATTTTTTATGTATGATTATTTTTGAGTATGGCAAATAGGTCCTCCCTGAATTGGAAAAAAAATCTGCCTAGCATTCTGTTGTGCATCGGCTCGTGCACAGACGGAAGCTCGTTTTAAATCTGATTAACTGACTGAAGCAGAAATTTAAGATGAACATCAAAGTTGGCTTAGTATTCAATTAAAATCATAAAAGCATTAACATATGTAACTATTTTTTTTTCAAATATTAAAAAGTTTTGGGATTAGCACATCCAACTAGTTTTTTAAACATAAATATGGTTATTAAAAAATTACAAAAGGGATTTAACTAAACGAACGAATGATTATCTTTAAGAAATTCATTTACAATTTTTCATCAGGGATATAAGTCCTTCAAAATTATCTGGAAATTTTTACTTGTGCCACTTGCATAAGGGCCTGCCTTACATGTGTCATTTTTAAATTATTACTCAGATTTATTAATCCTTCAATTTCTATCCCCCACTTCTGGTATATGTATATATATATGGGCAAATTTCCACCTCCCTTATCACTGACGACGGTAAGCTATATTCTACCGAAAACGGTTTTCTCGTAATTTAATATAATTAGTGCTTCTAACGTTGTTCACTTTTATATTCCTATTATATTGCACCAAGCTGCATCTCAATAATTAATGACTTAAGTTAACCAAGATTTGAACCAGAAAATGTATTTCATCTATTAATTTAATTATGTATTAATATAAAATATTTATTTAATTTGGAATTTCTACGTGGAACAAATCACTTCTTGCCTAAATTTCTGGTTTGAAACATGTAGACAGGAAGTGGGAAGCACAGACAATCACCTCATCGATTTGACGGCTGTAATTCAAGGAACTAGTTAAGACTCGATTCGCCTTTTACAGCTCTATCTGTCTGCAAATTCGTATCTTAGTAGAAAGCACTGGAAAACCTGATCTTAATAGTTGACTCGCAGATTTACCATCGTGTTTTCTTGCACGCAAAGGGATGAAAACATGGCGGACTGGGAACAGGAGAACACAATGATAAACCTTCGTGTCAAACACTAAAATCGGGTTTTAAGATGTTTTCTATCAAGATATGACTTGACAGACCAATTGCGTTGTAATATGCGAATCGAGTTAATTGAATCTGAAATTTCAGTCTTGTACATGATGAGACTATCGTCTGCCGGTCTAATGTTTATGTGGCTCAAATTAACCCACGTTTTTTATGATAATTAGTGAATGATCATCTGGTTATGCATTACAGTTAACCTCCTGACTGCCGCGACCGGATTTTTTCGAACATTAAGCTGCAGGTTTCACAGCAACATAAGCAATATTTAAATTATTATAATTCTATAAATAAAACCCAATTTCAAAAATTAAGTTAGGATCAATACTCTCAAAGATTATAGACCTATATGTAACAACATATTTTGTATCAGATTGGATAAAACATCTTTTTTTAATATTTTTAATAAATTAAAGAGAAAATAACATTACAATTTTACCCTTTTGCTAGGCAGTCAGGGGGTTAAGACGCGACAGATATTTCAGTTATATATTTAGCCGATTTACGTATAATGCTTCAGTATGAAATAGGTATACCTTAAATGGTATGTTTACTACACCCGGTTCTGTACAAGCATAAGTTGATTAAATGTATAATTTAAGTAGACATAATTCACTCTTAATAAGAATGGACTTGATGAGTCTTACCTAGCTGAACGAAGAATAAATTAGAAATCGGTGGCATTCTCTTGGCAGTTTACATACGCTGTTAAAATTCTTGTCCTATTTTGAACCAAATTTTGGTGCTCAATAGCTGCCACTATAAGATAGTGAATCCTTGAACCAACATTTGGAGCTGTTTTGAAGCATAATTCCAATACTTGGAGCAAACTTGAAATAAGAAGCTATAATGATATAGGCTGCATAATATTCGAATCTAAATGCACATTGATATAAGCTATATAATGATGTAATCTAACTTACGCAATTTAAATCATACAAAAAAGGCCAAAGTTATATCTATTAAAATTGTATTTTCTGTACAGTAATTTTTCTGAAAATTCTTAGATATTTAAATTTACAATTCGTGACAACCATGCTTGCACAATAATTGGTTTTGTGTGCAGAGTATAATCATAATTTTTGTTTCTACAATACTCTTCGTAACCATTGATTAAAATCAAGTCTTATAAAGTTAAAATGAAGTGAGATTGTTAGATTTTAGCTAAAATTATAAAGTCCAAACAGCAATATCCATCTAAAGTTTTTTCAAAATCTCCGAATTTATGTTTTACCTTCTTAATATTAGATAATATATCGTGTCTTAAGATAAATAAATATTTTCGAATTCACAGATGACTCAAAATCAACCATATTTACGTTTCCAGTAGTTCTACGAATAAAACGAAAAACGTTTCGAATTAGATATAACAGGACATTCTTTGGAATGAACTATTTCCGAATTTTCGCAGCACTGATCTACCATGGAGTTATAAAAGAAGAGAAATAGACATATCCAATTTCCCTTACAAGAAACCTAGAAGACAAAAAACGTTCTTTCCCTCGCTATAGTGTACATCATATTTGACTCCGAACGAGAGCAATTCAATCAACAATTTTCATGGCAAGAATATTTTAATATGGGTGATGCAAGAGAAGGAGGGGTGGGGAGCAGCTTGAACTGACGCCATTTATGTATAACCCATTCCTTTCACAGCTCCATGGATGCTATCTATCCTCAAGTAAACATTTTTCTGTTCAACGAACATGTTTTACATTAACATTAAAATTAATATTATTTTATCAATTTTTTCATCTATGAATTCAATTACGCAGCTGAAAATGTTTAAATGAAAATTGATAACATTCTACAACAAAAATCCATATTTCAGTTTCAGAAAACTGGTGATTTCTCAAGCGGAGGGAATACTATAAAAAATGGGCAACTCAGTATAAGAGTGACGACATGCGATTTATAAAATTTCATTGCTTGAACTGATTCTAAACAAAAGATAAACTTCAAACACAATCTACCACCATTGCCATGCTAATTCTTACTAATATAACCTGGTATAACAAAAAAAAATCGTCCAAGCGAGTATCGAAAAGTTTTGGAATACAAAATGCATAGGTATGCCATATTTTGGGCAAATGCATATGTATGAGCACAGTCTGAGCCTCATATGTCTGGCAGTTTCGTATAGAAGCTTCATCATAAAAACTACTTGGAAACGTTTAGGGAAATTGGTGGCAGCAAAAGAAATGTTGTATTTACAAATATTTTATCAAATCTCGGAAATATATTGATTTTTGAGGGTTTTAAAGATAAAAAATGCTTTTTGAAATTGTGAATGGGCAGAAAATTGTGTTCTACATATAGAGAGAGACAGAGAGATATTTACGAAACTACTTTAAGTGTCTTCGGGAACAAAAATGCGTTGATAATACGTAAAATTACTTCAAATAAAAAAATATTATGTGAACGGCAAACACTTTTAAACAGAAAACTTTTCCATGCTGAAATATAAAAGAGAAAAAATAATTCAAAAAAAAGTTTCAGGAAATAAATATAAATGAAGTCTCATAAATAAATATTGCGTGGCGACAAGAAATAAAAAAATTTTATTTAAAAAAAAAAAAATTCTTTTTATGCTCCAGTTAAAAATAATGAGAATTCGTCCAGCAGAAAACAATATACCATATTTTAAAAATTCTTTCAAAATATCTGAAAAGCATTATTGTATTGAGTTACTTTATTATCTCTGTGAAAATGTCTCTATCTTTAATTTAGTAAAAAATGATCTACGAAAGGACAATAAATTTAGTTATAATATTAACAAGAAATTAAAATAACTCGTACTAAATTATAAATATTTAAATAAAAGAGCTTATTTCGACTTGCAAGCGAAAAATATAAGATATTGTAATACATTATTTCCGTTAGCATAACAAAAAATGCAGTTATCCTATTTATTAAGTATATTGTAAAGATTATCTATATTATAAAGGCCAAACGTATCTGTGCTTAACGCATACATCATTTTGTGAATAGCAACCCTTTAGCATGCAATTCAGTTTTCCAATTTTCGGTACTACAAATTTTATATTTCTAAATATCGTACATTTTCAAGTTTTATATCGGCGTATTGAGAAAAAAATGGACTTTTAAATGCAATTTGTTTGAAAACTGTACCTCAATTTATGTATGAGTTATTAATTTTTTTATAGTTTTTAGCACGGATTTGCAATTGTGGCAACAGAAATACGCCATTTTCTCTTAAAATTTATAAAAACTGAAATAAAAATATCATGTCAAAAGAAATCGTCTGATATAACATCCGATGAATTTTGGTTTTATTAATTTTTTATTCATCATTTAAATGCTTTTTCAGTTTATAGCAAACTTAATTTACAAAGGATACAACACATTCTCTTTACAAAAATGTATGTTAAATAATCTTCGAGTAACTTCACCGCATTTACTCAATTCGTATCGGAAAGCTAAATGAGAGCAATTTTATTTATTCGTATGTATGTAATGATATCTTAAAATTTTTGAAAA
Source organism: Maratus speculifer (assembly GCA_964019185.1). Lineage (NCBI taxonomy): Eukaryota > Metazoa > Arthropoda > Arachnida > Araneae > Salticidae > Maratus > Maratus speculifer. The sequence goes on from OZ025296.1 coordinate 241,710,713, forward strand.
AGAAAAACAAATGAATAATTTCTAATAAAACATGGGCCTCCGTGGCCGAGTGGTTAAGACGCCACTCTACCAACCTGGAGGTTGTGGGTTCGATTCCCGCTGGCTCCATTGCACACACACTTTGTGTGGAGCTCCTGGTTGTATTTCTCTTGTAAATTTCCTTGTGCTGTCTCGTCCTTGTATATTGACGATGACTTATAAGCAGGCTTTCATATCGAGCACACAAGTCGGATGTATGTTATTCAAATAAATAAATAAATAAATAAAATAAAACATGGGGCTATTATAAATAAAGAAGTGAAGATTTGTGAATCATCAAATATCCGATTTGTTTTGCCGAGTGTCTTGAACATAGCCGACGATATACTACCAGCCGAGCCATTTCGCGAAAACCCCCCGAAAAAGTGAAGCTGGATTCAGCTTCAAACCCTGAACTGTTTCATTGGACCACGTGTGAGTTCACGTGACGCAAACCCTGCCCAAATTAGCTTTGAATAAGCTGCTTTCTCTTCTGTGCACATGTTTGCACATTTGGTCATTGTTTTGGTTCAGGGTTTGCACGATTGGTCAAATTAACTTGGGCAAAGTATCAGAGTCCTCTGGCGGGAGACTTCATACATTAATCTCAAATAGACAGGCCTTTAGATATAGTGGGCCATGGTCTTGAATATTGTTTTTGCTGCGTTTGTGTAATATTCCGTCCTAATGACGTCATATGCATGCCATACTTTTCTATAAATGTTGTTTAAGACTGGATCCGTAAAAGTGGAATGTTTTTAGCGGATGCAAAAAACTTTTTTTTTTTATATAAAAAAGCAAGTAATTTTAAAATAATCAAATTAAAATACTATGAGAATTGCGTATGTAAGTTTTGTGACGATAAAAACAATGACGGGTTTAGATTTCATATGGGAATTCTATGATCATGTCCATAATGAATTTTTTTTTCATTCGCTTTATACAAAACATAAAAGCCTCAACTGATAATTTCATCATACTAACTGACCTTTGTTATACTCTGCTGATTACATTTGCGATTAAATTTTAATTTTAATAATTTGGACAACTGAGTTTTATAGAAACAGTTTTTTTTTTCTTTTTGTTTGCTTAGCTTAAAATAATATTTGTTTGAGAGTTAGACTGACCAATCTCAGATGCATGTTTTACTGTAGCTATTTTTGTGGGTTTATTATAAATCAATGAAACAGTAAATAAATGTATTTTTGAATTCAGTTACGAAAATTTTTAATTGATATACAAAAATTTTTTCAAATAAAATAATTAGCCCCTGTTTATTTTTTCTAAATATATTTGCGAAAGTTTAATATTCTGTAAATATGAATGGTCAATAGTCTTTATCACTTTTTCCAATTTGAACTTTCTACGTTAATTATTTTACGAGTAAAAAGGAGGATATAAAGAGACATACAAATATAGGAGTGATCTTATAATGATTCAGGGTAGCGAGTAGTCAGGGAAAACCGGGAAAAACACAGTCAAGAAAAGAGAAAACTATCAGTAATTTCTTACAGAAAATACTTCAAAAAATATAAAGACATAATGTAAACTGAATTTATCTTTAACAAAATACTGGTATTTCTCATCTATATTGACTGTGTTTTTAACTAACCACTCGCCACTCTGTGATTCCGCTTTTACTTTTAAGAACGAAACCCTAAAAACACCTTTATACACACATCGACACACACGTTCATATTATTATTATTATTATTTAGTAACTTGTTTCTTTTCCTTCATAAAGATAAAGGTAGATTAATGTATCAGGAAATAAATATAGACAACGTCTCATAAATAAATATTGCGGAGGGCAAAAATAAAAGTAAGGTGGTGTGGGGTAATAACGCCAGGCGGGGTAATAACGCCAAGTGCTAATATTTTGCATAATTATGAAATAATCTGGTAAATGACACCCATGTGCTCTGCGCAGAAGGGTTTTGAGTCATATAAATAGCAAAAAACAGCTTCAAGTTAATTTGTTTCATTTTTAGGTCTTATTGTTTTTACAAGCAACTGAAATTAACGCTTGATCTAAAATTTGCGAGATACGTTTTGTGATGTGAAGACTATTTTTTTTATCCGGAAATACTTTGTTAATTACATAAATTTTAGTACATTTCATGGACTTTCAAAATATTGTTGAAGATTTTGGATATCTTCTCGAGATAATTTGTAATTTAAAATGTACAGCGCAATAACTATAACGGGGTAATAACGCCAATCCTTGGCATTAATATCCCGGTTGATTCCCTACAGTGGCCGAGCTACATCCTAAATACTAATTCAAATAAACACAGTTAAAACTGTGCAATGTTTCTAATAATTCTATTTAAGCGGTCCTTTTTAAGCAAAAAGAAGCTCACAGTCTGATATTCTTTTGCCTCATCCTTCCCCCCCACACCACACCTTTATTTTTCTTATACTTTCACAAAAAATTGAACATTTTCAATAGCTTAGAATGCAATTTGTCAATTTCTAAGTTTTTAGAGTTTGTATTTTTAGAATTGGGCAATCTACATGCAATTATTCCATCTTATTTCATAGTTTTGTTTGCATGGCGTTATTACCCATATAGGTGGGTAATAACGCCAAATAGCATTGGTCAAGAAATCACGCCATTACGTTTTATGAATACATATCTGTTAAATTATTTTTTTTATATAGATAGTCAATGAGTTGCTGTATCGAATCATATATTTGTTTGAAAAATACAAACTAAAACTGAGCCGTGAAAATTGGTCGAACCTTAACGTGGCGTTATTACCCCAGGGTACCTTATAACATTCGTTAAAATGTTTTTCATACTCCAACCAACAAGAATGAGAATTCACTCAGCAGGAAACAATGTTCTATATTTTTTCAGTTGTTTTCAAAATATTTGAAAAGTTTTATTTATTTGAGTATTTTTAAGATCTCTCAGATAGTGTACTGTTCGCTTCCACAAAACAAAATGTAGTCGTTGGGGGCCACCGTAATACTTAGTCACCATGGATATGTATAATATAAAATATGAAAGTAAAACATGTGTAAATTATTTATAAATTGGATCGTAATTCCGAAATAAAATTTAAACATTTTTTAAATATTTGTAACATATAGTAATATTCTATAACTGAATTGCGGATATTACTTGATTAACCCATCGAGCATTTCGACAAACTATATAAATTGCCAAACTACTCGTAAATTATACAAATTGGGAATATTTTTATTTTAATAGATATATTAATAAATTTGTAAAAGATTAATAAAAATAAAGTAAAGTAAATTCTAATTATTTCAAATAAATTTTAGTATTTCTAGTAAATTAGGAAAAACAAAGTAAATTTCTAATTAAATATCACTTGATGACATGGCAAACACATTTAACACTTGTTTAATGTCAAGTGAATGTAATATTTATCATAAGCCTTTATTGGCATTAATCTTATAGTTTGGTGAAAAGTTTTGGTGGATGAGGTATTAACCGAATTGCGTATTTAAAGAAAAAAAAATCTTTATAATTCCAAAAATAATAATTGTACTAACTAACAATTTACTGCGACGAATTATGCGTCTCATTTTCAATTAAGATATATATTTGAATTGAAATTTGAATGAAATACAGGTTCATAAAGAATCAAATAGTGTGAAAAATATGATTCAAATATTAATTATTTGATCTTGTCTTATATATCCACTCCTTTAAATAAAAATATTCAATTTTTTATGTATCTTTCATCAGAACGAATATTTCGAGAGTCCGAAAAAAAAATTCCGGATAATCGAGGTTAATGATATTCAAAAGGATTTTTTCCATAATTACATACAAAGTACACACCAAATTTTAAGTCTCTATCTCAATTTCTTTGGGAGGTTTTACAGACATTCTGATAGACACACACAGAGAGAAAACACACACACAAACAACCGGGTGGCAATTTTTTTTTCTAAAGATATGGTTTTTCGGGATCTCCAGTATCTGAAAAATGTAAATCCGTCAATGTTTTTTTTTTTTTTTTTTTTTTTTTTTTTTCAAAAAGATTGCAAGATTACCCTATTCTTCGTATGATGGGTAAGAAATACAGGATTGAGATAAAATTAGTTGCATTATTATATATATATATATATATATATATATATATATTCAGAAGGCTTAAATTTTGAAATAAAATAATTTAACTCATTTTGAAAGCAAAGGTTTAAAAATAGTGTGATACAATTTATTTGACTAACAGAACACAATTTCACATACTAAAGATTAGAGATACTTTCGAAATCTAACAAAACCATACGGTAGAAATTAATAATAAAATTTTGAAACTGTATTTCAGGATTAGTTTTCTTATTTAATTTTTTTCCTTATTTAGAAAGTATCATTAATATTCTTTTTTGTTTTCAGCACAAATTCTTAGCCATCGATTTGAGCCGTATTACTTAAAAGGAAACCTGTTGATTTATTTCTATAAACTCAAATGCTTATAATTAACAGCCTTAATAATTATCTTTTTCTCACGTCTTGAATTCAAATAATATTTCTATTGGTCGCACGCCTTTTAAGCAATTAAATATGAAATATTACTTGAATTAAAGATGTGAGAAATTTTCTATAAAAATTTCCAGTTTTTTAACAATACGTATAAGTAATAAATTTAAATACGCTGATGTAATCGTATAATTCTCGTTAAATAGTATTAATTCTTTAACTCCATATCTAAACCTTTCGGTCTTTTTATTAATAACAGTAAATGTCATTTAATGGAGTATTATTTTCTTTAAGAAATACTTTTGCTTTTATTTATATGTAGTTATATTAATATATGTCTATGCACATTTACTATATTACTTTATTTGTGTTTAGGATTTTAGTAATAACAATTATTGCTTAATTCTCTTTGCGTCGTTTTCGATTCTTTTATTTTAAACATACATTTCACTCTTTAAATTTAAAATAAAAGTCACTTTCCAGAACTAATAATGTGTAATAAAGCGCAAAAAGTATTAGAAATTTGTAATATCAGTTAAATCTTTTTGTAATACAATACTTTTTAAACATCTCCAAAAATTTTGCTTAGCCTATTGCGATATGAATATGGATTCAACAGTACGCGAGACAACGTCATTCATTATCATTCAGATAATGAAATATTCTTTAAACTAGAGGTGCACGGACCGAAATTTCCAGGCCCGAGCCCGGCCCGAAAAATAAAATTTTGGCCCAAGACCGGCCCTGCCCGAAAGTTAAAATTTCGGCCCGAACTCGGCACGGCTCTGGTGAATTTCTACAGAACATTGATCTTTACTCTAACGGAAGAGTTCAGACCAAAAAAACTTATCTTAGTCTTTTTTTTTTCTTTTATGTTTATAATCTCTATTTATGCAGAAGTGCCATAGGCTGTGATATTTATGCTTTTAACCCTTCGAGGGGCAAAGCACTTCTATTCTTAAAAGGCTGAAATGACTGATTGACACCAGAATTTAAAAATGATTTTTTTTCAAAATAGATAAAAACTTTTCTGTACGTACTTGATAAAATTAAAATCGTTTCAAATTCTGGTGTCAATGTGGCGTTTCGCGATTAAAATTAAGTGGTATATATTCTATACCACCGCCCTTTAAGGGGTTAATGAACCTTTGTTTGTTGTATGTAAATGTTTCAGTTATCATTAGTATTATTAATACATAAAAAAAATCTAAAAAATGGTTAATGGTAAAAGTAAAATCTTCTAAGACATTGGAAAAAAAATGCGTTTCCTTCTTAGCATATGTAAATGTTTAATACATAATTTTTTTCGCGTATGGTTGTATTCATTTTGCATGAACGTACAGTTTAAAAGAAATTTGCAATTTTCAGTTTAAAAAAAAATCCGTCATTCTCTTTTTTTTTTTTTTTTTTTTTTTTTTTTAAGTATATATCTATTTGCAAACATTTCTGGATCAAGCCAAACTTTATTGATTTATGAACAGACTTTTCCACGTCGAGAAAAGGATTTTCATACGGGAAGATTCAACATTAACTGATTATTTAGGTCCGTGAAGACTAAGAAGAACGAAATTAGTCTCGGCTTCGTGCGGAAAAAATAAGTTAGACTCGGCCCGGCCCGATACTCCAGGAAAAAAATTTAAGGCCCGAGCCCGGCCCGATACTCCAGAAAAAAAATTAAGGCCAGAGCCGGCCCGAAAAGATTAGTGACTAGGCCCATCCGGCCCCGCCGGACGGGCCAGGCCTTTCTTCAGAAGATCGGGTCTTTCTTCAAAAGAAAGGCCCGAGTCCGGCCCCGCCCGAATGCCGTTAATGAAAATCGACCCTAACTCCGGGCTGGGCTGGGCTTGGGTTTCTGACCGAGGCCCGGCCCGTGCAGACCTCTACTTTAAACACTAATTAATCTATTTAGATAGCTAGTATTAATGTTAGTGACGTAAAAGAAAATTTCTCTAAAAATTGAAAAAAAAATTGGGACCCGAAAGGGTTAAGGACATCTTTTCTTTATTAATGCGTTTATATACAAGCAGCTCTCAAAGTTAATGCAACTTATGTATTTATAATAATCCTATAATATGCACGACTATACATTCAAATAATTTCAATAATAAAACCATTTTAAAGAATTTAAAAAACTAATGAATACTTTCTTTTAATAAATTAAATTAATAGTGCCGAATGCATAATCTTTAATAATCCATTTTCCTCTCCATGAACCGGGTGATTTTATCATAAAATATTTTTGGTAATTAACGGTAATAGAGACTCGACTCTTATTAAAATCAAAAAATTGTTATTGGAGGCAGCAGCACAGATAATCACCTAATTGAGTTCACGGATGAAAATCTAAGATTAGTTGAATTTTTTTATATTCATCTATATTTTATTACATTATTTACATTCATATATCTTTTAATATTCACATATTAAAATGCCATCTGTCTGCCAAATAACATCTTAATGAAGAAAACCTAAAAACCCAATTTTAGCAGTTGACTCGTAGGTTTACCATCCACTTTCCCGCATTCAAAAGTATGAAAACATTGGGTTATTGTGTTACATTGGGTTGAAAATTGGGTGTTAGGAAAACATAATGGTAAACTTATGAGTCAACCGCTAAAATCGGGTTTTTAGGTGTTTTCCATTAAGATATGACTTGGCGACCGATTGCGTTTTAATATGCGAATCCAGATTTATCTAATTCTACATTTTCATTCGTGAATTGGATGAGGTGATTGTTTGTGCTGCGGTTTCCCGGTCTATATGTAGCTATTGTTATTGTTAAGGTTGTCACATTATTATTATTATTATTATTATTATTATTATTATTATTATTATTATTTTTATTATTATTATTATTATTATTATTATTATTATTGTTCTTCTTGTTGTTGTTGTTCTTATCATTATTATTATTGTTATTATTAGCTATATATTATTATTATCATTATCGTTGTTGTTGTTTTTGTTATTAATATTCTTATCCTCATCATTATTTTTATTGTTATTATTAACAGTACTATTACTATGATCAAATATTTTGTGTGAAAACTTTTCTTGTAAATAAAATTATAACCCCCAAATAAACTTAGAATATGTCTTTCATTTATTGGAAATTTAATGCATCAGAAGACCCAGAGATTTTACCATATCAACAGACTTTCTCATCTCTTTATCTGCCAAGGACTTTGGACACATTAAGGAAGAAATTTACTCGTGAAAATTGTATATAGAGCCTGCCCCCGGAGAATGATTTATTATTTCCTCTTGTAGAGGAAGGGGGTGCTTGACAGATTTATTAAAACTAAATATTTTCCTTAAATAAACTTCTATACATTATTTATTCTTATGCATGCTTAAAATCTAACAATTTTAATTATTCTCTCATTTTATATTGTACCACTTTTTCTATAACATTAATATTTAAAATATTTTACTAAATTATCTGTGTAGTTTATAAACTACAGTTAGACTGATTCTTTCCCAGTATCTTTCCCAGTTAGATTTTCTTTTCTTTTTTTTTTATAGAAAATTTTAAAGAAAATTGAAATATTAAAAAAATTGAAACCCAATCTTGAACTCTTCATGTTTGTATTACTTTTCTTTTTTTATTAATACTTAATATAATAATTAAAATGTGACAAGCAATTATTCATATACTGTTAGTGTTACTCTGTAACTACAACAATAAAAAATAGACAGTTTCTCTGAAAAGTGTCTCCTTTATTAATAGATATGTGACTTTTGTCAGTTTTTGAACCTCCCTGCCCTTAACAAGCTTTATCTGCAATTTTTTACAGCATGTTTTTTTTTTTTTTTTTTTTTGTTTTTTTTTTTTTTTTTTTAAGCATGCTTTACATTTTTTTATTGTATTTCAAATGTTTTTTTAATTAAGCATTTTCTTTAAATAACCTTTTATTCATTATTTATTCTTGTGTATACTTAAAGCCTTACAATTTTAATTATTCTCTCATTTTGTTATTGTATCTCTTTTTCTATAGTATTGATTTCTATAGTATTTTACTAAATTAGCCATGTAAATAAATGTAAAAACATATGAAGGAACGCAATTTTCGCCTAGTTTTAAACACAAAATAGATAATGTGATCTTTTAAATTTTCCGGTATACTTAAAAAGCAATTAAAATTATCAAATGTAGATGTTAAAATTTAATTTTATTTAAAAACATCTTAGTACTCTTAAGCCTTAATCAGACTCTTTCCCAGAGAATATTTTTCTTTATACAAATACACAAATAAACTTATGTATTTGTATAAATAAAAAAAAAATATTCTCTGAAAGAGCCTGAATAAGGCTTAAAAGTATTAAGATGTTTTTAAATAAAATTAAATTTTAACATCTACATTTGATTAAAGCCTAATAGCCTAAACATTTTATAGTCCATATTATATTTTATCTCTATAGTTTATAAAGTATATATTTCGTGTGAATGAAAATATAACCCTCAAATAAACTACAATACCGAATAAAGAATAAGTCTTTCATTTATTGGAAATTTAATGCATCGGGAGACTCAGAGATTTTACTATATCAATAGACTGTCTCATCTGTTTATCTCCGAAGAACTTAGGAAGAAACTTAGTCATGAAAATTGTATATAGAGCCTGCCCCCAGAGAATGATTTATTCTTCCCTACAGTAGAGGAAGGGGGAGAAGACTGTGGCAATAAAATGCAGGGCCATAGGAGGCGCGCATCCATTGATTGGATGTCTACTGTTGCGTGGGGCCTAGACATACGTTCCGGACACAAAATCGAAAACCTCCGTGAGGATCTCCCTAATTGCATCCATTTGGAAACAGATATTGAGATGCTGTCTATCTACCAGGAGAGAATGAGGGATTGTATCTTCGACGAATTAAAAAATAGTTTAAGGTCATGAATTAAATCTGTTTAATTTCAAAATGCTTCGGTTTTTTTTATAGTAAAATTTTTTTTATAAAAATTGAAATATTTAAAAAAGTGATAGATCATTCTTGAATTCTTTACGCATGTACTATCTTTCTTTATTTATTAATATTTAATACAGTAAGTAAAATGTGACAAAAAATTATTTCTATACTGTTGGTGTTACTCTGTAACAACAACAATAAAAAATAAGTAGTTTCGCTGAAAAGTGCTCTCTTTATTAATAGATATGTGACTTTTGTCTGTTTTTAGACTTGGCTGTCCTTGACCAGCTTTATATGTAATTTACATAGTTTTTTAAACCATGTTTCACATTTTTTTTTTTACTGAGCTTCAGAGATTTGTTTAAACTAAATATTTTACTTAAAATAACCTTCTATTCATTATTTATTCTTATGCATAATTAAAACCTTACATTTTAAATCATTTTCTCATTTCCTTATTCTACCACTTTTTCTAAAGCATTAATTTCTATAGTATTTTACTGAATTATCTATGTAGTTCATAAATAATATATATTCGTGTGATATCTTTTGCTGTGAATAAAACTATAACCCTCAAATAAATTTAGAATACCGTTAAAGAATACGTCTTTCATTTATTGGAAATTTAATGCATCTGGAGACCTAGGGATTGTACTATATCAATAGACTGTCTCATCTGTTTATCTCTGAAGAACTTTGGACGCACTGAGGAAGAAATTTAGTCATGAAAATTGTATATAGAGCCTGCCCCCGGAGAATGATATATTCTACACTCCAGTAGGGGAAGGGGAGAGGACTGTGGCAATAAAATGCTGGGTCATAAGAGGCGCGCATCCATTGATTGGATGTCTACTGTTGCGTGGGGTCTAGACATACGTTCCGGATGCATTAAATTTCCAATAAATGAAAGACATATTCTTTAACCGTATTCTAAGTTTAGTTGAGGGTAATATTTTTATTCACAATAAAAGTTATCACACGAAATATATAGTTTATAATCTACATAGATAATTTAGTAAGATACTATAGAAATCAATGCTATAGAAAAAGTGGCAGGGTATGAAAATGAGAGAACAATTAAAATTGCTAGGCTTTAAATATGCATAAGAATAATAATGAATAGAATGCTATTTTAAGAAAGGTATTTAATAAAAAAAATCTGTGAAGCACAAATAAAAAATGTAAAACGCGGTTTAAAAAATATGTATAAATTACAGACAAAGCTAGTTAAGGAGAGGTAAGTCCAAAAAGTGACAAAAGTCACATATCTATTAATAAAGGGGGGGGAGGCATTTTTGAGAGAAAGTACTTGTTTTTTATTCTTGTTGTTACAGAGCAACACCAACAGCATAGTTGCTCTGTAACAACAAGAATAAAAAACAAGTACTTTCTCTGAAAAATACCTCCCCCTTCTTTATTAATAGATATGTGACTTTTGTCACTTTTTGGACTTACCTCTCCTTAACTAGCTTTGTCTGTAATTTTTATATATTTTTTTAAACCGCGTTTTACAATTTTTTTTTATTGTGCTTCACAGATTTTTTTTATTAAATACTTTCCTTAAAATAACATTCTATTCATTATTTATTTTTATGCATATTTAAAGCCTAGCAATTTTAATTATTCTCTCATTTTCATACCCTACCACTTTTTCTATAGCATTGATTTCTATAGTATCTTACTAAATTATCTATGTAGATTATAAACTATATATTTCGTGTGATAACTTTTATTGTGAATAAAAATATTACTTTCACCTAAACTTTGAATACGGTTAAGGGTGTATTCGAAAAAACGCTTTTCCACCTTCAGCAGCTCAAAATTTTCCGATACAATTTCAGACACATTTTTAAAAGTAGAAACATGAAATTTGCTGAGGGGATTTTTGAAGGGACGTATAAGGCGCCGTGTGATGTCTTTTTACGCTCAATTCATTAGAATTTGACTTATAAGCAATTAACTTCTCAGGAATACCCTTTATTTCGTTCTCAGATCTCCGACTTCGGAAAAATCGGTTCAAATTGCCGTTTTTCTTAGCTTTTTTTGCAATGTTTTGTGCACTTATCAAAGAATTGACCTTTACGGCACCTTGTGCACTTTCTAAATAAGAGAATCTGTGAGTTTTATGAGTTTCAGAGCAAAAGTGAATTCAAAAATAAATCGGAAAACAAGCAGTTTGAATCGAAATACACCCTTAAAGAATATGTCTTTCATTTATTGGAAATTTAATGCATCGGGAGATCCATAGATTTTACTATATCAATAGACTGTCTCATCTGTTTATCTGCGAAGAACTTTGGACACACTGAGGAAGAAATTTAGTCGTGAAAATAGTGTATAGAGCTTGCCCCCGGAGAATGATTTATTCTTCCCTTCAGTAGGGGAAGGAGAGAGGACTGTGGCAATAAAATGCTGGGCCATAGGAGGCGCGCATCCATTGATTGGATGTCTACTGTTGCGTGGGGTCTCTAGACATACGTTCCGGACACAAAATCGAAAACCTCCGTGAGGATCTCCCTAATTGCATCCATTTGGAAACAGATATTGAGATGCTGTCTACCTAGCAGGAGGGAACAAGGGATTGTATCTTTGTTGAATTAAGAAACAGTTTTAGGTCATGAATTATATCTGTTTAATTTGAAAATACTTCGGTTTTTCCATTTTTTATAGTATAAAAATTTTAAAGAAAATTGTAATATTAAAAAAAATTATATTTCATTGTTGAATTCTTTACACCTGTATTATTTTCTATTATTAAAACGTGACAAAACAATATGCATATACTGTTAGTGTTACTCTGTAACAATAGTAATAAAATATTGATAAATAATTGCTCTGAAGAGTGAGCGCTTTATTAATGGATTTTGTCAGTTTTTTGACCTGCCTGTGCTTAATAAACTTTATTTGTAATTTACATATTTTTTAAAACCGTGCTTGACATTTTTTACTTACCCATCATACGTAGTGTAGGGTAAGTCTTGCAATCTTTTTGAAAATCGAAAAAAAAAATTTTTTTGACGGATTTACAGGCTTTAGATACTGGATATTCCGAAAAACATATTTTTAGAAAATAATTTTTGCCGTCCGTCTGTGATTCTGTTTGTAAACGCTCTATCTCCCGAATATATTGAGATAGAGACTTGCAATTTTGTATATAGATAGTATGTAAGAATGGAACGAAGCCTATTTAATATCAGTAACCTCGATTATCCGGAACTATTTTTTTCGGATTATAAAAAAATTCGTCCTTATGAAAAGTATGTAAAAATTTTTGCATTTTTTTATTTTAAGTAGTGGACATAATAGAGAATAAAATAACACAAATTTTGCTTAAAGAACGCAATCGATTGGATTATTAGTTGCCGAGATATTTGTAACCCTGTTTTCCACATTCTTCGATTTTTCATTACCCTATATTTCATTCAAATTTCAATTTAAAGATATATTTTTATTGGAAATGAGTCGCTTATTCCGAGGCAGTAAACTGTTAGTTAATATGATTATTATTTTTGGAGTTCAAAAGATGTTTCTTTTACACAATTCGTACTACTTGAGTAGTTAGGCGTTTTATATAATTTATCGAAATTGGTTCATCAGCATTTCATTAATAGAGCATTACTATGTCATTAATAGAGCATTAAGCAGAGTTAAAATAGAGCATTACTATTAAAAATATTTAAATATACGTTTAAATATTGTTTTGGAATTGTAATGCACATTATAAATAGTTTACACATGTTTTATTTTCGTATATTATATTATTCATATTCATGATGGGTAAGTAATACTGTGGCCCCCAACGACTAGTTTGATTGTGCTTCCTAGATTTTATTAAAACTAAATATTTTCCTTAAATAACCTTCTATTCATTATTTATTCTTATACCTACTTAAAGCTTTACATTTTAATTATACTCTATTTTAATAATTTGCATTTTCTATCACTTTTTCTATAGCATTAATTTCTATAGTGTCTTACTAAATTACCTATGTAGTTTATAAACTATATATTTCAAGTGATAACTTTTCTTGTGAATAAACATATAACCCTCAAATAAACTTTGAACATGATTAAAGAATAAGTCTTTCATTTATTGGAAATTTAATGCACTAGGAGACCCAGAGATTTTACTATATCAATAGATTGTTTCATCTGTTTATCTCCGAAGAACTTTGGACACACTGAGGAAGAAATTTAGTCGTGAAAATTGTATATAGAGCCTGCCCCCGGAGAATGATTTATTCTTCCCTCCAGTAGAGGAAGGAGAGAGTATTGTGGCAATAAAATGCAGAGCCATAGGAGGCGCGCATCCATTGATTGGATGTCTACTGTTGCGTGGGGTCTAGACATACGTTCCGGACACAAAATCGAAAACCTCCGTGAGGATCTCCCTAATTGCATCCTTTTGGAAACAGATATTGAGATGCTGTCTAATCTAGCAGGAGGGAACGAGGGATTGTCTCTTCGATGAATTAAGAAATAATTTAGGGTCATGAATTAAGTCTGTTGTATTTGAAAATGCTTCGGTTTTTCCGTTTTTTATAATATTAAAATTTTAAAGAAACTTGAAATATTTTTAAAAAAATATTGATAGCTTACGCTTCTATTATCTTTTTTATATGTATTTATTACTACTTAATATAGCAATTAAAACGTGAGAAAATAATACTCATGTACTGTTAGTGCTACTCTGTAACAACAACAATAAAAAATAAATAAATAGTTACTATTAAAAGTGCCGCCTTTTTTTAAAAAAAAAATGTAACATTTGTCATTTTTAAACTTGTCTGACCTGAACCAACTTTAACTGCAATTTACATATTTTTTCACTGTTCTTTACACATTTTTTAACCCTTTTGGGTCTTCTACATGTTTTTCATCGAGTATTATTTTTTCTAAAGAAGTATTTAGTTGCACGTGAAGACTGAATAAATGCGACCGCGGTTTTATATTTTTTATGTTTTGTTTACTTTTTCTGCAATGATAACAATATATTTTTAAAGCAATAAGATCACATATATATTTTAAAAATTAACGGGCTGATTATGAGTTTGCTTATTACTATAACTTTAAAAAAAAAAAAAAAAAAAAAAAAAAAAAAAAAAAAAAAAAACAAGAAATTAACAACTGGGTTGTTCTGCAAATATTTAATATTTTTCAGTTTGTGTAACAAAAAATCAGTCTAGCAAAAAAAAAAAAAAAAAAAAAAAAAAACTACAAGAAATTAACAACTGGGTTGTTCTGCAAATATTTAATATTTTTCAGTTTGTGTAACAAAAAATCAGTCTAGCAAAAAAAAAAAAAAAAAAAAAAAAAAAAAAACTACAAGAAATTAACAACTGGGTTGTTCTGCAAATATTTAATATTTTTCAGTTTGTGTAACAAAAAATCAGTCTAGCAAAAAAAAAAAAAAAAAAAAAAAAAAAGGTTATATCGTATTAATTGACAATAAAGCGATTCAATTTTTTTTTTAAATATACGTACAAAAGACATATATTTTAAACGTAAACATATAAACAAATGTTCCTACAACAATATAAAAATTGCGTTTAATCCGTGACCCAGTTTGTTAAGCGATTTTTCTCCAGTACTTCGTAAATATTTGCGTTTTTTTTTTTTTTTTTTTTTTTTTTTTTTTTTTTTTTTCAACAAAACTTTGCAAGATACTAACGGGAATTAAATTTTGGAGATACTTTCACGGATCTTGAAAATGAGAAAACGATAAAACATGTTCATCATTCAACTGCAAATGTTAGCAATACATAACTTTAAAATATATATATATATACCAGTTTACTCCTATTAAAGAGTAACTAGGTATACTATCATAATCACACAATTTTATATTTGTTTTTTTACTAATTGTGTAACACAGGAAGAAGGTTAAAAAGCTTCCGTTTATTTGGAATTTTTAATTAGCTCAATTAGCTCAACAATACAATTATAAGCGAAATTCAATCTTTGCCCCTTCTTCATTCCAAATAAATTTATAATTTCATTCGTTTTGATTTTGCTTTGCCGATCTATTGACATTGCTACAAACTGTATTAATTTATTTTGAAGTACTGTCCCTTTGTTTTAAGTAATAATATTTTCCCTCTGCGGAATCAGAAATGAAGTTAAGTCAACACCTCTATCACCACCACCATCTTTGCTTCTTACTCCCATCTGAATTTATTAAATTTAGTTATCATCTTTACAGAATTTACACTCTCTGAAACAAGTGGGTAAGTGTGGTCGTAGATCGCACAGAGGATTTCCTTTAATATTTCTTTCAAAACAACTTATCCTTTAATTAATAAATCCAGACTGTTAATTTATAATTATTAAATTCTTATATAGATGGTAGTACCAGTAAATTTAATTTTAAAATAATTATAAAAGGAAGGTATTTAATCAAATTTAAAATGTTCATATCAAATTATTTAAATAAGTTCCAAAATTCTATTTTTTTTAAAACTCGAAATTAAAAAAAATGTTCAAAGAAATTTAAAATACTGAATTGTTAATATATCGCAATAGTTTTTAAAAGAGAAAGAAAATTAAATTCCAAAATATATTATGAATGTCAAATGAACGAAACCCTAATAATACAAACCCTTAAATTTGCTAAGAGTACGAAATTTCTTCTTATTAAATCCATCTTAATATGAAAATTTCAAGTTCTAGCATCGGGATTCGAACTAAGAACCTTCTCCTAAGTAGCAGGACGCTTTACCTCCAAGCCTTGATGTCTAAAGGAAAAACATTGAAATGAAGTCTCTATTTTAAAATTTAAATCGCAAAAAGGAACGGATGACAGTAAAAAATTTAATTTAATTAAAATAATGCACTTTTTAAAATTTTTATAATTTATCACGTGACAGGAGGTATTCAGCTGTAAATACACTGAGTTTGAAATACAGTTTTATGCGTTACGGAGTCTGTGACGGACGGACAGACAGAGAAAAGAGACGAATAGGGTTTCATCAGACGAACGAAAGCCTAACAACTGAGGTGTCAAAAATAGATTAATTGAGTCCATTGCTTTCTAACAATTGAAAGATTTCATTGAATTTCTAATAAAGACTACACTTTTAAGAATAATAAAGAAGTTTAATAACTTAAGAAAAAGAAAAAGAAGGAGCATTGCTCTTAGCTACTCTCAAAATTTCTATCAATAATTTTCGAAACATCGGACTTAAACTCGTTATGCAACTAGTATTTTCTATAAAGATAAGACAATTTTATTATAGTTTTAGATTACAACATAGTTATATTCCAATTGAAAAGGGGAGGGTGCGAATGGGGTAGACAACTGAAGTAGGAGAAAATTGCTTTTTCTAGCAAAGCATTTTTGTCAAATCCAGTTATTCTTCCAGAAGCGACAGCTCCTGTCTTTTTTGATCAATAACAAGTCGTGACATGTGACAATGTAGCCACTCGTTCAAAGTTATATTAAAGTTTTCATCTCCCCACAAAACACGATTGTCACAAATCTTGTAAGAGAATTATGGCAACAAGAAAAATCATGTCAAAGTATTGGTTCTTAACTAGCCAATGAATTGAATTTATCGCCATTTTTTTCCTTTGTACTACTCTTTCACGATTAGTTCTTCAATTTCTTGAGAATGAAAGAGTAATTCTTTTGTGGCAGTACCGGATGTCTGATTTTTTTACTTTTTTCATTTTGTTATTTTTATTTTTTGTAGGAAGAAAAGATTTATTGTGTTTTCTAGCTCTTTTTTCTTTATTACAATTTTTTCCATGTGTTGTTTTCTTTGGAACAATTCAGTACGCTAAAAGTATTTATCTGAAATGTAATGATGCAGTTAGTAATTATTATTTTCGTACTTTTGTTTATTGAAGAACCAATCTCAGTTTATACAAGAGTTTCCACCTCTAGTTCGTCTAATGACTATTTTTAGAATTAAATACAAAGCAACATGCTTCTTCAAATAAAATTATTTTGCCTATATATAAGAGACACTCATAGATAATGTCCTTTTGAAATGAGTCATTAAATATATATATATATATATATGGGCTGTTTAATAGCCTCTGCTTATCAACTAGGAGAAGATCCTTTAATTGCCTTCTAGGAGGACTTAAAGGAATTGACTGGGAGAAGAGACTTAATGTCCAATCAGCACCTTCCATCGGTACAGCCTGTTAGTACTCTTGAATAGTGCAAAAGGAACGAACGCGGATGGGCTTCCTCCAACCCGCTTGGCCAGCGTGGAGGGATTTGGCCACAACCCCCCTTATTTTACCATGAATTCACAAAACAAATCACGGCCCTCAGTTCCCGGTAGTCTGCATGTTCCCAGTTACGGCAGCGATCAGACAGACATGAAGACAGAGGGTGTAAGAATCACCGGGCTCGGCTTAGCTGCCATAAGTTGTTGACCTTGACTATGTATAATGGACGATCCCTATCTTCTGAAAATCGTTTACAGGAACTTGGAGAAGAGTTAGATAGGATCAACTGGGACATTTTAGGATTATGTTAAGTAAGAAGAAAAGGAGAAGAAAATATTGATCTTGCCAGCGGACATGTTTTATACTACAGAGGCACAGAAAATGGAAGAACAAGTGGTGTAGGATTTCTGATTCATAAAAGGTGGAAGAATCGCATTATAGAATATGATAGTACATCAGATAGAGTTTCAAGATTAGTAATACAAGTGTCCAAAAGATACAAGCTGCAAATTACCCAAGTTTATGCACCAACAATAAGTTATTCTGATGAAGAAATTGAAGATTTCTATGAAGAAGTAGCTTCGATGCATCAAAAGGGAAATTGCTACATAAAATTAATAATGGGAGACTGGAATGCTAGAATTGGAGAGAAAAAGAAAGGTGAATTATCTATAGGTAATCATGGATATGGTATGCTAGATGAAAGAGGAAACAGATTGATTGAGTTTGCAGAATGTGAACAGATGTATATCATGAATTCATTTTTCAAGAAAAAGCCACAAAGAAAATGGACATGGCGTTGTGCAAATGGCTCAACAAGTGAAATTGATTACATCTTGACCAACAAAAAGTATCTTATTCAGAACTGCAGCATTCTCAATAACTTCAATACAGGAAGCGATCACAGATTGGTTAGATGCAAACTGCTGTTAAATACTAATAAAGTAGAAAGAATGAAGCTTTTGCTACACTCAAAGAAATCAATCGATATTATAAACCTCCAGAAACATAAAGAAGAATTTCATTTGGAACTTCAAAACCGGTTTCAAGTACTTTAATCAACTGTAGAAGAAGAGCAGGATGTTACAATAGTGAACAAGAAGCTAACCAATACATTACAAGAAATTGCTCAGAAGATAGCCGGTGATGCACAAATAAAACAGACAAAGAAAATAACAGAAGAAACAAGAATATTGATGAAAAAACGCAGAGAACTTAAAATGAAGAAAAATGATCCTAAATCAAGAGTTGAATATGCTGAATTATGTAAAACAGTAAGAAAATGCGTTACAGAAGATATCAGAAAATTTAACTGTGATCTTGTTAAAAAAGTTCTGGAAGATAACAAAAGTTTAAAATCAGCTAAGCGCAAGTTATGTGTTGGAAGAAAAGGTATTTTTGCACTGAAGAGAGCAGATGGAGCAATCACCAAAATCAGCAACGAAATAGTACACATTGTTGAAAAATTCTATAATGATCTGTATAAATGTGAAGATCAGAGGGAAATTAACGTACACGATCAACGAGAAATCTTAACAGAAACCCAAGAGATAATCCCGGTGATGACAGATGAAGTTTTACAAGCTATTAGATTTATGAAAAAAGGTAAATGCCCTGGAGAAGATGGAATTACAATTGACCTTATCAAAGAAGCAGGGAAAGAATTTGCAAAAAGGCTATCCTTACTGTTTTCCAAATGTCTCAAGAAGTCAGATGTACCAGAAGATTGGAATAATGCTGCGATGGTGCTACTTTATAAGAAAAGAGAGAAGGAAAACATTAAAAATTACCGTCCGATCAGCTTACTGTCAGTGATTTATAAAATTTTCACCAAAGTTTTAACGGCAAGACTTGAATCAGCTCTGGATTCAGCTCAACCTAGAGAACAAGCAGGATTCCGAAGTGGATTCAGCACAATGGATCATATCGAACAGTAAGGGAACTCATAGAAAAACATAAAGAATATAATTTACCTCTCTGCCTTGCCTTTATTGATTATGAAAAAGCATTCCGTCTACGCATCAGCAGTAGCTCTCTAGAGGACATTGGTATAGACAAACCCTACATCAATATCATAAAGAAGATTTACAAGAAAGCAACAGCAACCATCCGTTTAAATAAAGGAAAAGCGAAGATCAAGTTCGGAAGAGGAGTAAGACAAGGAGACACCATTTCACCTAAGTTTTTTAATGCTGTCTTAGAAAATATCTTCAAGAAGCTGGATTGGGAAAACAAAGGGATCAGAATAAATGGGGAATATTTAAGTCATCTCCGGTTCGCTGACGACATAGTAATTTTCAGTAACAGTCCTGAAGAATTGGAAATTATGCTAAAAGATCTTGCAGAAGCTAGCATCAATGTGGGATTAAAAATAAATTTAGAAAAGACTAAGGTGATGTTTAATTCATTTACATCAAAAAAGAAAATTGTCTACAAGAACACTGAGATTAAAGAAGTGCAAAGTTATGTGTACCTAGGACAGGAAATATCATCGGATAATAGTATCATGAATAAAATCAATAGAAGAATAAGAAATGGGGGAGTGCTTTTGGGAAGAACATTATTGTTCTGAAAAGTAATATACCTCTTTGTTTGAAAAGAAAAGTGTTTAATCAGTGCATTTTACCTGCATTAACTTACGGAGCAGAAACATGGACAATAACAAAACGGATGATACAAAGGCTACAAACAACACAGCGAAGTATGGAAAGATGTATGCTAGACATAACTAGAAGATACAGAAAGAGGATAACCTGGATAAGAAATCAGACAAAAGTTTTTGACATCCTTGAAAGAATCAAACAGCTAAAATGGAAATTGGTTGGGCACATTGCAAGAAGACAAGACAATAGATGGAGCACAAATTTACTACAGTGGTATCCCAGAGATGTAAAACGACCAAGAAGACAACCACAAGTAAGATGGAGTGACGAAATTAGAAAAGTGGCTGTTGTAAATTGAATGACAGAAGCACTAGACAGAAAACATTGGAAAAATCTGGGGGAGACCCACATCCAGCAGTGGATCGAAAACGGTTGATGATGATGATATATATATATATATATATATATATATATATAACCTTTATATAATACTACAATTCTACATCTATAATGATAGAATAACTCAATAATATAATAACAATCATTGAAAAAGATTGATCTACAATTAAATAGTTAAAATAGACTCTAATAGTAAGCGGACAGCGATGAAAAACTTGTAGTAATAAATGGAAATTCTTAAAGAAAGGTATCAAATAACTACAATTGTAAAAATCTAAATATAATACACTATGGAAATGCGTAATGCAGCAATAAACTTAGCGCATAAATATTAAGAAATTTGCTAATGTTGAACATTTAGCTAGCCGATTATATATATTAAATAATATATGAGGACCCCAGAAGCCAAGGGGTATAAGTGACAAAATTGAAAAAAATAAACTAAATACACAGACGACCTAAAAATATGCTTTTTTCATTTCAGGTAAAGAAATATAAGTGATTTTCTTATTATTTGCTGAGTTATTGAGACAAACCACTTTTTTCGAAAAACAAACAATATTGATTAATTATACATTTAGAGGAAATTGTACTTTATTTTTTAACAGTTATTGAAATAAGAGTTCAAAGACCAGAATGCAACAAGCAGAAATTTCCTATTTCAATCCACTCAATTGTTATTGATGTTCCAATTTAACATCAATTATTTTTAAACTCAATTTACTCCAAGTCGAAATTGTGTCACTTGTATCAATTGGCTTCTGGGGTCCTCATATATAATACCCATAATAAGAATTGGTGTTTCAGAAAGAATTTTACAATTCAAAGTAAAATAAAAATAAATCAAAAAAGCATACATTTATAATTACTTGCGCTTTTGCATCATAGTAATTTGAGTGCTAATATATACCCATTATACAGGGTGTATCTAAACTCGTGGGCAAAACTTTAAGGAGTGATAGTGCACAACAAGACAAACAATACTAAATAGGAAACCAAGGGTCCCAACCGTTTTCCGAAAGAGATATGCCGCGATTAAAGTTTAAGGTCCAATATTTCAAATTATCATAAAAAACGGAAAAATTGGTCAATTGATTTGCGGTTTTCACTAAAACTATTCTTTATGTCAGTATTGTCTTAAAAATAAATTATAAAGATAAATTTTTAAAAAAAATGCCGATAGAGGGCGCTCTAGACTTTGGAGTAAAGTACAACTTTTTTTTAACGTTATATTTTGCATCTCTTTAATTTTTTTTAGAAGCTTAGATATAAACTTAAATTTTGAGCTGAAAATCTGAATCGTTGGGAGTGGTTAAGTAGCGCAAAGTGAACTGTGTTCAATGGGGGTGGGGAAGTTCAAATTTCAAATGATTATAAAAAACGGAAAAATTGACCGATTCCTTTGCGATTTTCGCTACAACGATTCTTTATGTGAGTATTTCCCCTTTAAAAAAAATTTTTAAGATGCATTTCAAAAATTTTCGTTAGAGGGCGCTTTACACTTTAGAGTAACCAACAACTATTTTTAACCATTATTTTTTGTATCTAATTAAATGCTTGCCAAAGCTTAAAATTAAATTTTGAGCTCAAATTCTGAATCGATGGGAGGAGTTAAGAAGCGCACACTGAAATGTGTTCAGGAGTGTAAATGTTACACTTCCCCCTCTCTCAAACACAGTTCAATTTTGCGCAACTTAATTACTCACAACGATTCAGATTTTGAGCTCAAAACTTAAGTCTAAGCTTTTACAAGCATTTAATTAGATACAAAAAAATAACGGTTAAAGTAGTTGTTGGTTACTCTAAAGTCTAAGGTACCCTCTAACGTAATTTTTTGAAACTTATTTTTAAAATTTATTTTCAAGGAAATATTGGCATAAAGAATAGTTTTAGCGAAAACCGCAAACGAATAGACCAATTTTTCCGTTTTTTATAATGATTTGAAATTTGAACCTCCCCACCCTCACTGAACATAGTGCAGTTTGCACTATTTAACCACTCCCAACGCTTCAGATCTTCAGCTGAAAATTTAAGTTTATGTCTAAGCTTCTAAAAAATTTAATGAGATTAAAAAAATAACGTTAAAAAATAGTTGTTCATTGCTCCAAATTCTAAAGCGCCGTCTATCGGCATTTTTTGAAATTTATCTTTATAATTTATTTTCAAGACAATACTGACATAAAGAATACTTTTAGTGAAAACCGCAAACGAATCGACGAATTTTTCTGTTTTTTATAATCATTTGAAATTTTGGACCCTAAAATTTAATGGCTTCTACCTCCTTCGGAAGACGTTTGGGACACTTAGTTTCCGATTTAATATTGTTCGTCTTGATGTGAATTATCACCTCTTAAAGTTTTGCCCAAGAGTTTAGATACACCCTGTATAATACTACATTTCAACATCTACAGTGAATATAGATTAAATACAGTAAATATAGATAAAAATAATTTGATCTACAATTAAATATTTAAAATAGACCATAATATTAATCGAACTGTAATGAAAAACTTATATATATATATATATAACCATTAATTGTAAAATAATATATATCAACAAAAAAGGAAAAAATGAATTAAAATAAATATTTGGTATATATATGTATATATATATATATATATATGTATAGGGTGGTCCTAAAATATGTGCCAAAAGTGTAAAGGTAGGTAGAGGGGACCTAAATAAACATATTTTAGATAGGAATGTGTGTGCGGTAATGACACATCAAAGCTCACAAAAGCACTTTAAACACATTAAAGCTAGCCTTTAAAGCAGTATGAATCAAAGGAAACTCAAAAAACAAGTAAAAACAAAAGAAAACAAACAAATTATTAACAGTTTATTAGAGGTGCTTGAAAGAGCGACCACCATCAGCGATACAAGATTCACAACGACGGCGCATATATCGACGTATATTAGAAAAGACGTCAAGCACATGTAAAACAGCAACAGACAAGCGAGCAACAAGATCTTCTTCAGATGTGACGGGACTCTTGTACACCAGGCTTTTAATATTACGCCAAAAGAAAAAAGCCAAACAGGTTAAACCAGGAGAACGCGGCGGTCAGAGAATTGAACCACCCTGTCCTATCCAATGCTGGCCGCAGACAGTATCCAAGTGATTCCTGACGCCTTGACTGAAGTGAACTAGGGCTCCATAGTGTTAGAACCACATTCGTCTGCGAACAGTTGGAGGAATATCTACCAGAAGTTCATGTAAACCTCCTGTAGGAAGATGTATGTATGGTCAGTTAAACGACTAGGTAGAATGTACGGTCCTACTAAGCTATTGTGTACAATGCCTGCTCAAACATTAATGGAAAACTTTTCTTGGTACGCGTCTGCTATTGAGCCATGTGGGTTGCCCTGAGCCCAAAGGTGAGCATTATGGATGTAAACATATCGACCACGTAAAGGTAACCTCATCAGTAAATAAAACATCTGCTGGGAAGGCTGGATTGACTGCCGTCTACTGTAAGGTGCCAACGATCAAAGTTGAGACATGGAAGATAATCGTCAGGGGTCATTGCTTGCACTCTCTGTAAATGATATGGATGCATTCCGTTTTCATATAAAATCCTCAAAACCCTTTGATGGCTCACATCCAACGCGCGTCCTACAGCTCTCGAGTTTGTCAAAGGATTATCCTCTACTGTGTTTAGTATTCTGGTTTCCACTGCAGGAGTTCTGCGATATCTTCCAATGCCAGCTCCACGCCCCATTTGTGCGTAACTTCCGATGAAGACGCTCGAATGTTCGACGATACAGCTGATTCCTATTCGGGAGTTACTCCCTGTACATCCTCTGAGCAGTTAATCCGTTTCCTTGTGCTGCCCCATACATGAAATGCAACGACGGCAAGTTCCACATTGGTGAAATGATGCATGCTGTTTGAAATCCGTGTTGGAAATGATGAATCCAGCTAGCGAAGCGGTTTTATATGCCACAATCATCAGTGCTCTCTACCGGGTCAAGGTGGCATTACCGCAAACAAAATCCCATACGAAATATGCTTTTTAGGTCCCCTCTACCTACCTTTACGTTTTCCATACATATTTTAGGACCACCCTGTATATATAAAAATGCAATATGCTGTTACTACTAATTTGTGTTTATTCAGTATACTTTTGATCGAAACTTCAAATGAAAGGAGTAAGAAACAGACCTCTTAGTCATATTATTACGTGAGAAAATGTATAAATAAAAAAAGAAAATGTTTTAAGTATATCCACAGAGTGTGATATATCATGTCTGTGAAATTTCTCCGTTCAGATTTTATAAGTACAGATGTAAGAATATCTTAATTAAAAACTATATAAAGGAATATTTATGCAAAATTATTACTTATCCTCCATTAGCATTCAAGTAATAAAAAAGCAACCCCAAATTCTGAAGATCGCGCAACACCACATCGAAACGTTTATGGCCGTAAAATTCTCGCCAGAAAAATCGGAACGGATATGGAATTTTTCACCAATATTGGTTTTAAGTATAATATTACTAATGATGTTAGGCAACAAAATTGATATAAATTAACTTCTTTTGTTTTAAAGAAACAAATTAAAATGAAAGAATCTGCTAGAGAGAGTATTTTTACTTCATAAATATTGTAAAATGATATTTTCTTGTCGTTTTATTTCTTTTCAGCTACCAGAATCATAATTCATATTTAACTTAATGGAGAAAGAAAGCGTTGTGACCTTTCTCTTTTCATGAAAACATTAAAGGATAAAATTTAAATGCGAATTTGATAAGATTTTCCTTTGTTGTTCACTTTTTAATTTTCTGAACTAGCTGTTGCCATTTTTTTACAAATTCAAAACTGATTTTGTTTTGTCTGACTTCATTTTCTGTCGACACTGGAAATGGAAAATGATGGATGAGATCAGGAAGGGAAAAGGCTGCGTTAAAATGAAGATAATGTTTAATTTCACTTCTAAGAAATCATTAATTCATTTAAAATATTTTTTCTGTACCCACATGTGCATTTATGTATGTATGTTTGCATGTGTGTACTTAAATACCAAAACAATATTGAGTAGATACAATCTTGAGTTGATATTGTTTGTAATGGCTATATTTTTAGAATATATTAGCATGAAATATTGTTCTAATATCGGATGTTTAAATTTTGGCCAGTACTGTTCCAATATTATTATTAAGAAATAATAATATTGCAAGGAAGATATTATTAAAGGGAAAATATTTAAAAAGAATTACAATATCTTCGATTGCAATATAGTCACCATTATTCACACAGATGATATCACTGGATAGAACTGTTGCAAACCAAACATATTCGTTAGTAAGTAACGGATATTCTCTAAAATAAGAAGTACTGAATCATTACTGAAAAATACGAATCGTTAGTTGTTACTGTGTCAATACGCAACCGAACAAAGTGAAACTAACATAAAATGCTGCTTACGTTTTTGTAATTCATGAATGCAGCCAGACAGTCGAATGCGATAAAAGATGCGAATTTGTGTTTGGATCTTGACAAAATGGGCCAGATTCACTTGTTTTCAGTATCGGTGTATGCGTATCATTCTATTTGTATCAGTTATTCTCAAATCTCAAATAATTTGGATTTCGTATGGATTTGTTTGCTCATCTATATATTTTATTAAATAAAGAAAAAGAAATAAAAAGTGGATATATTTTTTCTGGTATCAAATGACAATAAAAAATGTGATTTATATTTATGCCAAAAGAAGTATTCAGTTAAAGGTGGTTCAACAATGAATTTAAAAATATATGTATATTGTTAAAGAATCCTAGAGCTTTCGTATTTTAAAAAAGTACTTATCAGTGATGTATATTATTACTATCTGAAAGGTTTTTTTTTTTTTCAAAATCAGATTATTTATTATCTGAAAGCACCCCTCTCCCCTCCACCTGAGCCGAAACTTAGAAGGGGGGGGGGGTTAGAGAGGGCGTGTGAGGCAGTCACTAGAATAAAGAGTCACCAATTAATGATTCTTTTGTCGATTTTTCTCACGTCTATCTTTAGTTTGTTATGCCAAAGCACAAAAGAATCTAAGAATGATATAACATAAAAAGCCTGTATATTACGGAAATTTTTCGAATCCGTTTTCAAGATTATAATGAATCAATATTTGACGAAGCAAATTACATAGTTCAGTATTATATATTTTATGATTACATATTTTAAATTTTAAAATAAGTCGGTTTAAAATTTAGTAAGAAAATTAGTAAAATTCTCTTTCTAAATATACTTTATGGAAGAGAGGGTGGGAGGGGAGCTAAAATTCGTGTTTACCCCGTGTGCAAAAAGGCTAGTTTCGGCCCTGAGACCCTATCATTAAAACCAAAAAGAATGAAAAAATAATATTTTAAAATATAAATCAAAGAATTGCGAAATAATGATGCGAATGATGTAAACTTTGATAAAGTGATAAAGCCCAAGATGAAATACATTTCTTTTAAATGTTCTGAAATTTTTCGAGTAATTATGTCAAGTTTGTTTTGAGTGCATTCTTTTTCTTATTAAAACACCTTTGTAGGTGTATTTATGTTTTATATTTGAAAAAAAAATTATGGTAAAGACAAATTTTTAAGTTGCTTGTAAAAATATTTTAAAGATAAAGTTTATTTATTTATTTATTGTTGCTAGTAAAAATATTTTTGTTACTATGTTTTAAATTTCATATTTGTAAAATAAAAAAAAAGTATTTTTATGATAAATGAAAAATTTCAAAAATAATAATGTGATTGAAATACAAAGTTATTAGATAGGAGGATTAAACAGGAAATTAAACACATTTTTTTTTAATATTTTAGAACTATTATAGAAATTGAATTTTTATAACTCATAATTACTTTTAGTGTAAAATTAGTAAGTAAATTTGCTTGTAAAAATATTTTGTTTGTGTAATTATATTTCATAATTTTATTGTAAAAATTTTGTAAAGTTTTACTCTTTGTAAATTGCTTTCGCCCAGTATTCTTTATTTCATAATTAATGAATTCTACAATTTAGACATATTATATGCAATTATGCATCGTATTTTAATTTGGTTGCATTTTTTCCTCAAAATTTAGAAACTTAATTAAATATAGAGGAAAGGGGGACACAGTGGGACATGGGGTACAGTGGGACAATAGGCATTTTCCCCATAATTCAAATACTCAAGAATTAGAAAAGTATGCCATTATTTATTTACCGTGTAGGGTAACACTGTGGCGATTAGTCACTGTCACATTTCATCTTGTAGGGAAGTCGCAGCCATTTTTGTTTTTACTACCATTGTTGGAAAAATCAAGCAAGTTTTACTTTTTTGGATTTCAGCAATAAATTATAATCCTATAATCAATATCAATGCATTAATTTAAAGCTTCAATTTTTTTAATTACATGCATGTAATGTTCTTTATTCCATTAATAAATTTTATGCAACTTTTTACTTTTGATTTAAAAATACTTCTTGTGGGATACAGTGGGACACGTTGATGGGGGTACAGTGGGACATTTCTCACTGTATCCCAAATGTAAATAAATTTTAGAATATGCAGATTTAAAATTCAATTATTCATGTAAAGGTATTTTAATATAGTTTTATTTAAACACAATATTACTTTTCCAATGATAATGACATCTAAAACATGCATTTAACAGCTCATTAACCTATTGCTACTGTTATATTATTAATGTCAGTTTTTTTTAATGAAGTGTTAATTAAATGCATTATTTTGAATATTTTTGTCTCTAAACACACAATAATAATCTGTTAACTTTAGTTGAACACAAAAAGAAATTATGAAAATGAAAGCAATAGACTATTTTCATAGTACAGTTAAAATTACTTTTAACTGTTTGTGCTACATAAACTGTTTCAATATTGATACAGTAAACACTACCTAATTTGAATTAAAATTTTCGTGTTGATTTTTAGGCTTAACAACTCAGTTTGAATTGCAGAAACTTCCAATGCTATGCCATGTTAAAATGTATGTTTGAAAACATTTTCCTAACTTTTAATGTTTTGATGTTACTTTCAATTTTGTTGTTTATTTTCAATTCATCAAACATTATTTTACAACAAATTTTTCAACTCTTAAATGCGTTCTATTATTATATTTCAAAGTTTTGTCATTTGAAAATTGCTTTCATATTTTTTGTGTTCGATATTTCAATCTGTATTTAATGATATTAAATGTGCTGTCATTATATAGTTGATTTTGTATGTGCTTACTCATTTTCCCACTGTACCCCATTCCCTGTCCCATTGTGCCCCGCAAGGGGGCACACTGGGACATCTTGAGTACCTTTTGAAAATTAAATTTTTTTAAAAGAATAAAATAAGGATAAATTATGAAAAAAATTACAATGAAAGGCTGAAAGTTGCCAAAATATTATCCTGTATCTAAAATTTGCTTTTAATTATATAGAAAAGGGTTATTATAAAACAAGTGAAAATTGTCCCACTGTGCCCCCCCTCTCCCCTAAGTTTTACGTACAGATGGCAGCACATAACGGAATCCTGCAAAATCTCATATGGTATATAATTAGATTCGCTACAGTTTTGTAGTACGTATGATAATTGTTAATATTCGGTTTCTGGATATACGAAAGTATTGAGAAATGAATGTTTTCTAACGGATAGCGAGTTTGAAGGTAGTGATAGCATACGGGTATTCATGTTGTCGTCACTTTTACAACACTATCACAAGAAGGGTGTGACACAATCAGATGTTTTATTCTTTATCTTTAATGTTTGAGTACCTAGTACCTGAAACTAATATACCATGCTTTTTTTAGGGCTCCCTTTTAAACATTTTTGCGGGTATGCATATTATACGGGGTACAGATTTTGGATATTTATGAAATGACCACAGCAAGTATACGTATTATACAAAACAATATATACATTACATTCAACGTATATATGAGGTTTACCACTTATGAATGCTTCGTATAATGCACAAGGAAAATATGTTTTTCTTTTGGTAATTTACGGAGCATAGATATTGATAGTCCAAGAGCCGACAGCACAAAAACCTATGTTATCCAGCACAAGAAAAAAAACCTTTATTTTATGGAAGAGTAGTAATAGGGGAATCTAATAATCCGTGTGTGCCGGAAGCGAAGTGGTACATAAGCCATAACTGAATACTGCTAGTGGTTGACTCGAAAGTTTAACATTGTGTTTTCCTGCTCCCAGCTTTCATGCTTTCATACCTTTTATTGTAAAGCAAATACAATGTTAAACCTACGAGTATACCACTTGTGATATTAATTTTTGGCTTATGCACCACTTCACTTCCGACAGACATGGATCATTAGATTCCCCTATTACTACTCTTATAAAATAAAGGGAGTTTTTTTTGTGCTCGATAACATAGGTTTTGTGCTCGGCTCTTGGACTCTCAGAGATACCTGCTAGAATTCTGTATTCATAATGACAAATAACAGCCATAATGAAAATTTTGTTAAGTATAAAATAATTTAAACAATTTATTTAATTTTGGGAATAATCTTCTTACCACAACTATAATTAATTTCTGTGATATTCTTTCAAAATTATGAATTTATGCCTTTTTTACTTCCTTTTACTTTTTCTATGCTAATAATTACTACAATATTGAAAATGAAAATTTTCAAGATAATTGGTCAAGATAATCGTTCAATCAGCGCCAATACTGTTGTATCCTTTGTAGCATTACAGATGTGTCACATAATTTCTTAGCAAATTGCAGGCGTTGCCATTGGTTGCTTGTCGTAAACCTCAAGCAAAATTTATGAAACTAGTAAATTCTTTTGAAACGTGTTTGTATGAAAGAGAAGTTTTCCACGCTAAGCTAATCTTTTTTTAAATAATATTTATTTATTTATTTATTATGGAAATTATTTTTCATAAATTTTGTAGTTAGTTTTTAACTATGATAAGCACGATGTTGAAAATTTTTATTTTTCTTACAATCATCCTTCGCAATATTTCTGATATTTAAAATAGTTAGCTATTAGCTTGCCTGAACTTTTATTCTTAAAATTAAATTTTTCCGTTAAAAAAAAAAAAAAAGATAAATTTTTAATTTTTATGCGTATTACTTTTAGTTTGCCATTAGTTGTTGATTATCATAACATCTATATTAAGAGTTTTGGCATTTACTTCGCTTATAAACACATATATTTTTATATTAGTCAAAATATTACGCATACACCACAAGTTCGCGTTGTTGATAATTTCTGCCTTTAAAACTCAAGATAAATTTATGAAACTATGTTATCTTTTACTCTGTTTTTGTTTGAAGCCGAATGTTTTCCTTCGAATCTGATACATTTCCTTACAAAAATTTGTATATATGTATATATCTGTTTATTTAGGTTACTTTATTTTGTACATATATTTCTTTTCCTTATACAATAGTTTTTCATAAATTTTTAATTAGTTCTGAATGAGGATATAACCAAGATGTTGAGAATTTTTACTTTTATTTTCCTATCAAAAGCAATACTGTTATGTTCTTTGCTATGTATGGCCGCAGTCCCCGAATTTTTTAATCGTACTACGTATAATTGGATTGCTCTGTAACTAATACTTATTACTGAGATTTGCTATGTTATATTCGGTATTGAAAATGAGCTATGTAACGTTTATAGTTTATTTACAGAAACATTCAAAAGTATTTTATTATCATATAATCTGTGAGGAAATGTCATAATTATACCAACACGTAACCCCTATAATCGTCGTGTGGTCTTTTCATCTGTCTGTCTGTGTGCACGCATATAACAACGCTAAAACTACGAATCCGAATGTTTTGAAGTTAAATATATATAATAGTTTGCCAAGTCATATTAAATTTTATGAAAATCGAGTCAAAACAGCTTCGATAAAATATTTCTTCATTCTATCAAATTCTGTCATACTTAAGTAATTCAGTGATATTCCATAATATATAATGATGCTAGGTTACCATGATCATTAAGTCCTACTTAAGATGGAGTCCTGTTATCCCCATATTACTACATTTAGTATACAAAATTGTAAATAATCTTTATACTCATCTATTTTTGCAAAAGAGTGCCACAGCTATTACACCAAGATCTGAATATTTTTATAACCTCGTAATTAGTTAATCATACGACACATTCTCTCTAAGTAGTTGAGTCCCAAAAGATTAAAAAATATTTCATATTCATTTCATGTATTATTAAATTATTTTTAAATGCTAATATGTCTGTTTAAAAAAAATCTTTCACACAACCACTATCATTCTTTCTTTTTTAATAAATCTTAAAAAAACCGAAAAATAAATTAAATGCAAGTCAACCTTCTTAAAGTGAGTTTCATTCTATCTCTTTTGCATTTTATACGTGAATATCTTTGAAAGTAATACATTTTTCATTAATATCAATATTTATAAATAAATACATATATAGCTATATGAAACTAATAATCAATTACAAAGGTCGAAACGAATTCGCCAGTGGCTTTGTTCACTTGTAATAGGTAAATAATTCATCTACTGTTGCTTGAAAAGATGACGCAAAATGCGAAAAACAAAATAAACAGAAGACATTTACGATTGCTGTTTTGAACTTATTTTATTCAATTCCCGTCTTAAGGTTTTATCTTTGGAGGAGAAAGCCTTGTTATGGTATCGGTTGCCATAGTGATTCCATATATCATCCGTGTTTGTTTGACCTCCCCCCCCCCCTGCCTATCTTGGTGACACGATTATTTTTTGCATTTCCTGGAGTAATGAATAAAAATTAATAAAAAAAACAAATAAATTATAGAAAAGAGATTTTTAGTGTTACTGGAATACTTTATTTTAAGATTCAAGATATCGGATTACACTCAGGATAAAAATTGTTTTTAATCATATTTATCATATATATTAATTCTGTTATCAATATTCGTTCTTCCTAACCCTTTCAAATCCGATTTTATTTATTTATTTTATTTAGTTTTTTTTTTTTTAAGAAAATATTTTTACGTTAATAACATTAACACTAGCTGTCCAAATTGATGAATTATATTTTAAGGAACGTTTCATTGCCTGAAACAAAACGATTGTTGTTGTTTTGCGTACTATTCAATAATATTCATAGACCAATAGGCTAAGGAAGAGATTTTGGAGATGTTTAGGAAATATTGTACCACAACAAACTTTAACTGATATCACAATTTTCTAATATTTTCTGCGCTTAATTATACATGAATCCTTCAGAGCACTTACCTCTATTTTAAATTTAAAAAGATAAATTTATGTTTGAAATGAAAGAATCGCGATCATTGCAAAAAGAATTCGCAAATATTTATTATTATTATAATTACTCAATGCGTAAACCTAAACGAAGTCATATAATATATATGTTACAAGCCAAACCCGATTTTAGGCCAAACTAGATTGGCCTAGGCCAGACTAGTCTATCCTAACGCCCATCGGATAAACTAGTTTTTCCTAGGCCAAACTAGTCTATCCTAACGCCCATCGGATAAACTAGTTTTTCCTAGGCCAAATTAGTCTATCCGAACGCCCATCGGATAGACTAGTTTTTCCTAGACCAAACTAGTCTATCCGAACGCCCATCGGATAGACTAGATTTTCCTAGGCCAAACTAGTTTGGCCGAACGGTCATTAGGATAAACTAGTTTAGCCTGCTATTCATTGGTTTGAACTAGTTTATCCTAGGCCGATCTAGATTGTCCTAGACCAATTCAATTTGGCGTGATTTTATTGAATCTAAAGAACGCCACGGGGCCAACTTTCTAGTTTTGATCTAATTTATCCTAGGCCGATGCAATTTGATGCGATTTTATCTTACAAACTATCAAAGCCTGAGAGCTAATGTGCTCGCATATTCCGTTAGTGTGTATGTAACCATGTACATATGTATGTACGTAATGCAATAATTCCTGATAGAAATATCCGATTTGCTTCAAATTTTGGACATAGATTTATCCTGATAACGAACTTCCCTGATTAGTTTCAGGAGTTCATTGGATAAGAATAAGGGGAGAGGAACAAAAGGCTAATCTGCACCCCCTCCCCTCCTTAATTTAGGTAAGTCAGTTTTTCATGCAAAAGTATCAGATTTTATTAAAATTTCAGGTATAAGATCATTTTGATTAGGCACCTCAATGATTCGTTGTGAATGTTCATTGTTTACGTACAAAGAAAGAAAGAATGGGGGGTAACCCCCTTAATTTATGTAAATAGGTTTTTCACCTAAAATTTACCGATTTGTTTCAATTTTTTTATGTAGGTTCCTTCTGATAAGACGTTTACCTGATTAATTTGGGGGGGTTCAGAGGTTAAATATAAAGGAAGTACGGATTACTTTTCAATTGGATAAAAACATTTGGTTTTTTGAAAAGATTTTTAATTCGTAACAGACATTGGTTTTTCCACACATCACTTCACTCGAAATTTTTCATATTAAAAAACTAAATATCCGACCCCTTTTAAAAATAAGAAAAAGCTTAAATAAAGCATGACATCTAAAATGTAGGATTGGAGGGGGGGGGGTAGAGTAAGGGGACGCTTGAATTTTTAGAAAGATAATAAAACATGATATTGAATATTTAAGAAAAAGGATGCCGCATCAAATTTCGTGCATTAGTTCTTCAGTTACAGCTCCTACAAAATTTATGGCACAGACAGTCAGTCAGAGTCATAGACTCACAATTTGAAGAACATGTTTTTTGGAATCTTGGACCACTAAAACGTGTAAATGCGACAAAAACCGGAATTAAAAAATTTTTACGAATCAAATACTTATTTTAAAGATAGAAGAAAGTAAAATAAATAAAAGAGTGAATTTTAAATGAACTTCGCTTATTTCAATAAATGTGTCTGAGCTAAGCGGATTCTTTTGAAATATTTTGAATTTGAGCTTAAACTTGATTAATTTTTGAGAAATTAAATTTGAGTTTGAAATAATTATTTTCTTTGTGAGCGTGCCAAACAATGATTGGCATTAATTACAGCACGTGAAATTGAATTGGCCTAGGATAAACTAGATTGTCCTCGGATAAACTAGATTGGACTAGGCTAAACCAGAAGATTGGCGCCGAAGTGGTCTTTGAAAAGAATAAAAACACGCCAAATCCAACTAGCCTAGGACAATCTAGATCGGCCTAGGATAAACTAGTTTAAACCAATGAATAGCAGGCTAAACTAGTTTATCCTAATGATCGTTCGGCCAAACTAGTTTGGCCTAGGAAAATCTAGTCTATCCGATGGGCGTTCGGATAGACTAGTTTGGCCTAGGAAAAACTAGTTTATCCGATGGGCGTTAGGATAGACTAGTTTGGCCTAGGAAAAACTAGTTTATCCGATGGGCGTTAGGATAGACTAGTTTGGCCTAGGAAAAACTAGTTTATCCGATGGGCGTTAGGATAGACTAGTCTGGCCTAGGCCAATCTAGTTTGGCCTAAAATCGGGTTTGTCCTGTAACATATACATTGATGTATACTAACATTGCTACATCTAAATAGAAACAAAAGTATTTCTTAAAACAAAATAATACTCAATTAAAAGACGCGTACTATGAAATATAAATGTTTAACTTTCTGCTATTTCAATTGGTAGTCATGTTCATGATTTGATGATAGTACAATAAATATTGCTGTTTTTATAAAGAAAAAACACATGAGAATATGATTTTTAAAACGTGCAACTTGTATTAAAACATGAAAGCTTGACTTAAAAGTCTCAACTTTTACTATCTGTCCACTCTTCAAAGAAAAACAAACTTGTTCTATCATTTTACCAAAATATCTTTGAGCCAAACCAATGTTTTTGAGCCAACCCAATAGTTTGCAAAAGTTGGTGCCACTGCATGGGATTATTATTTTGTTTCAATAATATAGCTTAAAATTATAGCTTAAAGTTTGTGGAGCAAAATTATTATGCACCTAAAAGAATACGGACCTAGAAGGTTTTAAAAGAATATATTTTATGCACTGTGTGTGTGTATAGTTTCTTACCTTTATCTCAAACTATGTGTTTTTTATACTTTTTTATAATTCTATTTTAATTGAACAGTTGTAACTTTCCTAGGTTGTGTAACTAACTTGTTACTTTAAAAATATCTATCATTATAGATCTGAGTCTAAAAAATCCCTAAAATGCACTTGAAATTGGTATCAGTCAATAATTTCTCATTTTACGAACAAAATTTACCGAAAAGCGTTAAGGCGTAGAATCAGGACCACAACGAACGCAGTGATCCGGTAGAAATTCCGATGCTAAGGATTATCTCCGAGAAATCCCTGTTCCCCTTCCTTAAGGGGACAAGGGACCTTGAAATCCTTAAAAATAATTTTTTTTATTTTTTGTAAATTTCACCTAAATATTATTCAAGGGTACATTATATGCATTATAACATGCATTTATCACAAAAAAATGCAAAAAAAAAATTATTTTTGACAAAAAAATGGCATTTTACGCAGCGTCTTCGAAATGCGCCCTGCGCATTCCATATCAATGAAAATCCCCAATATTTTTTATGAAAGTTTGTTTTATATATATAAACAAAATTGTGCATCGAATTTTGAATATTTGAATTTAAAGGTTAAAAAAAAAAAATTGAAATTTTGAAATTTTTTCGAAATTTTTTTCAAAATTTTCAATTTTTTTCAATTTTTATTTTTTATTTTTTGTAAATTTCATCTTAAATATTATTCAAGGGTGCATTATATGCATTATGGCATGCATTTATCATAAAAATATTTTTTTAAAAATATTATTTTTGAGAAAAAAATGGAATTTTACGCAGCGTCTTCGAAATCTTCGAAATGCCCCCTGCGCTTTCCATATCTATGAAAATCCCCAATATTTTTTTGGAAAGTATGTTTTATATATATAAACAAAATAGAGCATCGATTTTTACATATTTGAATTTTAAGATGTAAAAAAAAAAAAAATTGAAAATTTTGAAAAAATTTCAAAAAAATTTCAAAATTTCAATTTTTTTTTAAAACTTTTAAATTCAAATATTCAAAATTCGATGCACAATTTTGTTTATATATATAAAACAAACTTTCATAAAAAATATTGGGGATTTTCATTGATATGGAATGCGCAAGGCGCATTTCGAAGATTTCGAAGACGCTGCGTAAAATGTCATTTTTTTGTCAAAAATAATTTTTTTTTTTGCATTTTTTTGGGATAAATGCATGTTATAATGCATATAATGTACCCTTGAATAATATTTAGATAAAATTTACAAAAAATAAAAAAAAAATATTTTTAAGGATTTCAAGGTCCCTTGTCCCCTTAACTTTGTAAATCGCTATATGGTATTGATGATCCAGAACTTTTAAATTCCTGTTATTCCATAATTATTGTGTTATTAATCCTTTATATGCATATATAAATTTAATAACGCCGCAGAAATTGTTTAATTAAAAATAGCATCTTAAAAACAGAAATTTGGATTTGAAAAACTATTAATAATTTAGATGCACAACTAAGTTTCGGAGTTTTTTGATCCATAAAAAAAGGAAAATTTCAAGAGAAATACAAAAAATGGTTTATTGAAAGTATTGTTCCTCACTAGCTGCACATTTTTGCTATCTTTCTGGCAACACATTAATACCGGGCTGATAGAAGAATGCGCTTTTAGACTGAAACCATTTATCCAATCAATTTCCCACCTCTTCGATATTAGACAAGTGTATCACAGCTAAGCCATGCGCCATCGACCAGAACAAGTGATAATAGGAAGGGGCCAGGTTTGGCGAATATGGCGGGTGTGATAGCAGATCCTATTTCAACATTTTGATAGTGTCCTAAACAACGAAATCGCGATAGCACAGAACGTTGTCGTGTTGCAATATCCCTGGTTTGTTCGAGCTGTGCGTGGTTTAGATTAATTGGTTGTTGCAAACATTGGGCATTATCTTCTTTCCGAAGTCATTTGGCTGGGCCGTGCGATGTTGACGCTTCGCCAGTTGAAAGCCACGATTTTTTGGATTTGAAATTCTCGAATTCTATCCACTTTTCATCGCCAATAACAATTCGATGCAGAAAACTCTTTTTTGTTTTGAGCCGCAAAAGTAAAATTCCGATAATGACTCTTCGATTTTTCATATGTCTCTCAGTCAACTTATGTGGCACCCATTTTCCTTAGTATTGAATTTCTTCAATGACATGTAAGCGTTTGGAAATACTTTCGTGAGTCATGTTTAATGCCTGTCCAACTTAATTTTACTTTATTGTTATCATTTTCTCACAATAACGCATGCAGATCGGCATCCTTAATTCTTTTAATTTTCCAAAGAAATTACCTCTTCAAAACCATTTAAACAAATCTTCACGGATAGTTTCTGATGGTGGATGTTTTCCGTAAACCTCCTTAACAAACGACGTCCTTTAGCTGTAATTATTTTCATATTAAAGAAGATAAGCAAAAATTCTTCCAAATGTTGTTTATTTGGCGCAAAACTCGACGTCTTCATTATTTGAAAAAATATTTTTTGCGATGCAATATGTATTGGTATCAC
This sequence comes from Maratus speculifer, assembly GCA_964019185.1. Classification (NCBI taxonomy): domain Eukaryota; kingdom Metazoa; phylum Arthropoda; class Arachnida; order Araneae; family Salticidae; genus Maratus; species Maratus speculifer. The sequence goes on from OZ025296.1 coordinate 241,748,775, forward strand.
GACAGTTTATTGATAATAGATGTCCAGTCTATTAAAAATATCTAATTTCAGACATGTATGTAAGTCATCTGTATGTGTCGTTCACGCCTCCATGTGTGAAACCCAGAAACTTAGTTGCGCACCTAGTATCTTATAAGAAGTACTCGGAACCGTTTCCAAACATCATAAATAGGCAAAAAAAAAAAAGTTTTAATTAGTTTTTAAAGCTTGCCAATATACTGTTTTCTGATGTTTAAGAAAATAACAAACGCTTTTCAAAATCATGGGTAAATCGTGGTCCTAATAAATTCTCCATAATTAAGAAACACGTTTTTTTTTTTAGTATTTACGATTTTACTTTAGCAGCTATTGTTAGAGATGGACCAAAAATTCCGTTTCGTTTTTGGCCAGAATATTAGTGTCGGAAAATGCTGCTGAATATTCGGCCTTACCGAAACTATTTGTATTCCAAGAAACTCGTTTCTTGCTTCAGAAATTTTCAGCGTTACCCACAGATTAAGGACGTATCAGCTCAAATGAAATACTTTTTATTCATTTCAATAAATTTCATTGTTTAAAATTATCAGTCATTACTTGACTCAAAACATAAATGCAAATTATATGGATCGCTCAAATGAAGTGGAATTGCTGTAACAACCCCGCCATTTGAAGAGAAAAGTGATTGTGCATGCTTCTGTAGAAGGCGCAGAGTGCTGAGAATGCATGCGATATCTGGTGATCCCGCCAAATGCGTGTGTGATAGCCTGGAAGCATGTTAAAAGTCATCGTCCTCATTATACATGAAATTTAAAGATGTCAACTCGCACTCGGGCAATTTTTAACAGCGAAAAATGTGAGTGTTAGTGAATTCTATCGTAGAATACAAAATGTGTATGATACGACGTGTATGTCACGTAGATTGTATTCCGATAGTGAAGGGATTTTCATAGAGGAATAAATCATATTGAGGAAAGGTCCCGAACTGGTCAAGCGCATGTGGTCTTCTACCATTTCGAAAATTCCTACACCATCGGAATACTCTGATCTGCGTGACATACACGTCGTGCCATACACATTTTCTATTCGACGTATGATTTCGCTCGCACTCCATTTCCCGTTGTTAAAAATTACACTACTGCACGCTGACAAAGTTTGGAGATATCCATGATGCAAACGATGCCTTTTAGCTCCCACGCTATCACACACGAATCTGCCGAAATCTTACAATATCGCATGCATGCTCAGCACTCAGGGACCTCTATAGAAACATGTGCTGCCATCTTTCTCTTTAAATGGTGGAATTATTACATCAATGCCACTTTCATATGGAAAACCCTTATATAAAGGAAAAATGCATGCACGACTAAACTTTAAAGACTATTGTCATGTGATAATTATTAGCTGCAGGTTAATACTAATAGAATTTATATTATTTGAAACTGCAGAAATATCAAAGAGTATTTAAAATACTCTTTGAGAAAATTTTATTATAACATATCGGCTTTGATCGGATACACAGAAAAACTTGGGCTAAACACATATTACATGCATAATTAATTAATAATTACATATATTTATTTGTGTATTAATTGCTTATTTTATTTATTTATATATTTATTTTTCAATCTAAAATAAAGATTACCTAAATTGGGTTTCTCTTCGGCCGATCCTTAGTTATTATAATACGAAAGTTTTGCTACAGCTGAAAGAAAGAGATAAAAATAGGTTAACATCTATATTTTAAATGATCAAACTGAAATACTGAAAAATGAAAATGATGACGGTAAGTGCTATTTTATAATCTAAAACTATTTCATGTTCTTGAAGCGAAAATTATTAAAAAGACTTTGCTTTTTACCAAAACTTCCTTCTAAAATTATGCAATGCATAAAATGCGCAAGGGCACCAATTACGATAGTATATACAGTAATTTATCCGTTGTTTTTCCAATAGATGACGCAAAACAGGAAAAATAAAATAAACAAGAGACATTTACGATTGCTGTTTTGAACTGATTTTATTGAATTCCTGTCTTATAGTTTTAACTCTGGAGGGAGAAGGACATGTTAGGCACGCCACACACTAGCGAGACATGCGTCAAAAATCGTGCAACATGTCGCAGTCAAACCGGTTTTTTCTTTGTTATCAGGGTGAAATTGTCGCATGTCTCATGTTTTTTCGCTCAATGTTTCACAGGTGTGTGGCCTCCCTTATGGTGCGGGTTGTCATGGAGATTCAAGATATCATCTGTGTCTGTGTCATTTTTGTTTTCTCTCGTGCTACGACTATTTTTTTTTATATTTCCTAGAGAGATGAATTTAAAAAATACTATTTAAAATTTAAAAGAAAAGCTAACACATTCCAAAAAATAGGTTTCTAGTATTAATGGAATCTGAAAAGTGGAATTTAACATTTTACATTATTTTAAAGATAAATACAAGTGAAATTTTTACTGTCATGCCAATGGATATTTAGTGGAGAGGTCTGGATAATAGAGGAATCTAATTATCCATGTCTTCCGGAAGTGAAGTGGTGCATAAGACAAAAATTGATACCACTAGTGGTTGACTCGCAGGATTAGCATTCTGCTTGTCCTACAATCAAAAGTATGAAAACGTGGAGAACTGGGTGCAGGAAAGCACAATCCTAAGCCTACGAGTCAACCACTAGCGGTATTCAGTTTTGGCTTATACACCACTTCTCTTCCGGCAGACGTGGATGATAAGATTCCTCTATTACTACTCTTCCATAAAATAAAGTTTTTTTTTCTTGTGCTCAATGGCATTGGATTTTGTACTGTCGGCTCTTAAACTAAAAGAATTGTTAATGAAATACGATGCAAACTTCGAACATGTCTTTTTACATTAATTTTGTTTGGGCAAATTTAAAAAAATACTTAATTTTAAAATGTAATTTTTTTAAAATAAGTTATATTATTCTCAAATTTATTTTTAATATATAAAAAATTTGTGTAGAAAAATTCTGGGAAAAAATAAAAAATACATTTTCTTCTTTAATTAAATTAAAAAAAATCAAATTCAAAAAATTATATTTTGAATTATACTCATATTAAATTATCCCACGTAAAAAAAAAATAACAATCATTTTATTTATTTATTTATTTTTTAATTTAATGAGAAATTTTTTGTTGTGACTATATTTGTAAATTATATAATTAATCAAAAATATCTAAATTCTATATTAACAGTTACTTATTTTACATGTTTCTCGGATCCTTTCATGTAACATTGCTTCGTGAATTACACACATTTCAATTTATGTCTAATCCCTTTAAATCTGACGAATTATTATCTCTCTGAATTTTGCTGACATAACGATACAATTTTTTGTGTTTAATTCAGGAGTGGATAAGGAAAAGTTTCTTCTTGGAATTATTATCCTACGGCGCGGCGGCCGTAAAAAAATGTAATTTTCATATTTTTTCCAAAGAGACCCCCCACACACACCCCTCACCCCCTCATAAAGTTCCAACTTTTGTCATACTATTTTATTTTATATTTTTATGAAATTTTGCAACAGGAAGTATGGTTCTACAGGCAATAATTAAGGAAATAGCTTATATTTTGATCATTAATATTCACACTGTATGCTATTATGAATGCAGGGCTCTTGTAGGTGTCTCTCAATGTCTGTGATCCACCAGAAGTAAAACGTTTTTTTTTTTCTCACATGGACGAAAACCGTTTGAAAGTTTTTATGTTTGACCACCGGGGTAAGTTCTGTATATATGCTATACGTTGAAAAAATATTCACCAGTGGCATCTAGAAATGAAATTATGGCTTTAGAAATAATGGTTCTATGTCATTCTTATAATTTTTTGCTCCGTTTGCTAGAATATTTTAGCTATACGAATTGAATATTTCTGAGAGAAAAATTGTCCAGGCCCGGAATCGAACTCAGATCTTTAGCTCACTAGGCCAATGCTTTACCGTTTAAACTAATTGAGTGAGCACAAACGGCGAGTTTTTCTTGCTCAGAAAACCTTTTTGTTTAAATTTTGTACCTTAAAATTTAAATTGTTAACCTTACTCGCGTAACTCGGAAATCTATATTTCTAGCTTAGGAATTTAGAAATGACCATTTATTCGATCTAGATCAAGGAGATGTATTTTTTCTCTCAGTGTACATTTTATATTGTTTCGTATAACTGTTTGGCTATATCATGTGTATCCAAAATTAGTACAGATTATAAGATGCATGTACACGTACAAACATTTAATAGGAACACTACTTTTAAGCGGGCACCGTGGCAACGATTTGTCACAGCAGCGATGGTCATCATGCGTGAAACTCATGGCAGGACAGTCATAAATTTTTGGTCAACAAATTAACTTATATCTTTTAAGTTTTTGTTTATGGAGTGACAAATATTAATTACTCTACTCTGCAATTTTTTTATTTAGTGTTTGACAAAATGAGATAACTATAGTGCCCTGTTGCATATATTTTTCGTCAGATTAATGCCTCTTTTAGAAACATTACAATGAAAACAAAATAGAATTAACATTTAACGACGAGGTCAAAGTGTTTTAAAGAAATTTCCACTTACATTAATGACTATATTGTAGTTGTTCAACCAGGTTTTGAATTTAAAATATGCATATATTCTGTTTTATATAATGAAAAGTATGTTGCAACAATACAAATAATTAAAAAAATAATAATTAAAAGCATATTACTTTTTCATTGTATATAGTATAGAAATCTTCAAGCATTTTAAAAATCGATTTTTTTTCCATGTAATACACATTTTAGGTGTTAAAGATTCGGAAAAGCATAGTTTTAGAAAAAAAACTGCAGTCAGTCTGTCTGTAAATGCCCCATCTTCCGAACAACTTGAAATACAGACTTGAAATTTGGTATGTATTTAGAATGTAAGAATAAGAAAAACCTCATTTAATATTAGTAACCTCAATTATCCGGAACTATTTTCTTCGGATTCTTGAAAAATTCTTTCTGAAGAAAAATAAATAAAAAATTACGATTTTTTTTTCTTAAGGAATAAAAGTAAAAAACAATAAAAAAAAAAAAACATAAATTTTGCGTAAAGAATGAAATCGAACATATTTTCAACTCGTTACATATGTTTGTTACGTCATCAAGAGATTTTTAATTCGACGTTTTATCTACACTATTATTAATCTTTTACTTATTTATTTGTTATTTCGTTATTTACAGTAAAACTTATGCTAATTCGTATAATTTAAAAATAGTTTGGCGATTTATATTATTTGTTGAAATCTCTCTACGTATTTCCCTGATGGGGTATTTACTGTGTATTAAAAATATTTAAATTTACGTTGAAATTTTATTTTGGAACTGCGATGCATTTTATAAATAGCTTTCACATGTTTTATTTTCATATTTTATAATATGTATATCCATGATGGGTAAGAATTAAGGTGGCCCCCAACGACAGTCATTTTCAGGTGTCCAAAAAGGTACATGCAGTAAAATTAGAGATGGATTTTACATTAAAAATAAAATAAAATTTACGAAATATGTAAATATGAAAATGTTTGTGTTTCTCATACAGCTTTGGATTAAATTTTATGATAGCTAATGTTTAAGAAATATTATCGTTTTGAAGTTGTTATTGTTTCGGAACCAAATGTTAATTACCAAGTACTAAATAAATATATTTTTTCCCCAATAAAATGAATTAATTTGAACAATCAACGATGTATTAAATTTTCATAATCTATATGTTTTTCTTTATAATGTATCCTCTTTTATCGAGTTCGACGTAAAAATAAAATTAAATTTCCCATTTAAGGAGCAGCTTTTCACCAACAAAATGAATTAGTGAATTCCTATCAGGGATCTGTCCAGACTTTCCTCACAGGAATCTGTTTTTATGAATGTACGAAGTTTTCCTTGTGTTTGGGAAAAATTTTAGTCATAACTTTATTAATTTTAAATTAGCGATGCCTTCAGGTTCTATCCTTCTATTGAGATCTCTGTTACAGATTATAATTAAATCAATTCAAAATCGTACTCAAAAATAATCATATATCACAATATAGACAACCACTTTCATATACTGCTGATTTATTGGCTTGATTATTTTACCTACTTAATCATTAAACAGACTGAGATCTGAACTAGATTACCACCTATATAAATTTTGTTGTTGCAAAATAATCAAATTTAAAAGAAATTTCATAATACCATTCAGAGTAAGTTAAGGAATCAAAGAAATAAATTAAAGTTACAAGACAAATCAAGATGATTTACAAATTAATTATAATACCCTCATTCTTGCATAATTATCAGATACTAAAGGCAATTAATAAGAAGTACAACAAAATTCTCAATCTGTTCAGATCCCTGATCATCTATGAATCTGCAACAATGATCCCAACATTACCAATATTGTTTTACAGGATGTAAGGTACATTCTAATGCTTTAGAGAGAGTTTTAGATATTAACCAAAATTCTGAAAGAGAACGGGAAACCTGAAATCTCTCAACTGTTCAGAGAGCAAGGAAAGATAAATTTTCAACATAAATTAAGAATTTAATAACATAAGAGCAAACATCCCATAACACAATAATGGCGTTTGACCATAAAAATATAGTGGAAACACATTTAACTTTCTCTTTTTTTTTATTTTAGGAATAAATCATTAAATTATTTCATTTCATTTAAATTCATTAAAAGGTCTTACTTTGAGTATTTCTAATATTCGATTAAATAACTTTATCCAATCTCAATAGTGATATGTAAATTAATATATGCAAAGATAATTCTTAATCTAATATATTGTAGTAAATTTGAAAAGGGGGTCAAGATTATCTCGTTTTAAAAAAATTCAAGGAGTTTTTCATATCTACTCAAGTCAGTATGTACTTTAGAATCGCTATTTTAATATTTATGAGATTAAAATTTAGTTAATTATTACCCAAGAACAGGGTAAAAGGAAAATTAAGAATTATGCTTAATTAATTAAAGTCATTCATACTCAGTTAAATTTTAAAATTAGTACAGAGTGTTGATCTTGCATCAAAAACTACTTAACTTTCATCATTGTATAATTAAAAAGACAAAGAAGATAAAGTAACAGGAAGCATGTATTTAGTTTAACAAAAATCCTGTTTATTAAATAACACATACTATATATATATTGAATTGCTAAAGTTTCCTTTCTATAGATTAAAACAATAAATAGTTACTTTACAAGGCAACCAATGATCTACAATACATTTATGTAACTAACAGTTTTTTGATATAAACATACATATATATAAAGGCCATAAATAATTACTTTACAACTCAGAATACTGGAATTCTCTTACCTCAAGCCAAAATGATATACCATTTATAATTGTCAAATGAGATAAACTCAGGACTGGTTTTGCACAAGAATCATCTTTACGTAGCAGATAATTCCTACAGGCATGGCTTCCAGACTTCATTGGAAAATTCTAACTGTAAGCAATGTCTAATTTGCCGGTATTGCGCCCCAGTTCAGTTTGGGCAATCTGATTATTGACTGATCAATCCTTGTAAGGCATTCTTACTAAACACCAATGGAGGGAATTCACAGATCTTTACAGCTTCCAAGGGTTCCTCAGAAAGCTAACAGGAAAGCCGGGGTCAGGACTGAATTCAGATATTTTCATTTACTCCCATTCCTTCTTTCCACGTCAAAAATTCTCATCTAACTGCAAATGACGGGGCATAGTGATTTCCCAGAATGTCCCTTTTTCAAACGTCGATGAATGTAGCTTATTGGTGACCTAAGGTCTGCTAGTACTGAGTGGAGGAAAGTCTACAATTTTTTAAGACCCCTCGTGGACTTGTTACACGGCAGGTTTTGAAAAAGTGTTCCTTCATGGGACCGAAGTTTTTTATAGGCACCTCTTGCTTCGTAAATCTTTTCTTGTACTGCTCTGTGTTTTTCGAGAACCTCGCTCTCATCATTTTCACCTCCCCCCTCTTTTCGAGGGGGTGGAAAACTTCCAGCAAATACGCTTACCACCTCTCACCGAAAAATCTTTTTCTAAACTACTAAGTTATATCCCAGCGCCTACGATCAGTCCTTTTCCGCGGGGTTTCCTTAATAACACCAGGGACCTTCCCCCTTCCTAGTGCGACCACAGGGTGGGTTCTGATTGGCCCATACAGCTATCCACCTCTGCATTACCAAATAAGACTAGCTAAAAACTTCAAACCCACGTGATGCATATACATCCCTTCTGAAAGGTCCAGGTGTCAATTCGCGCCCGCAATTCCCACGAAAAAAGAACAACTACATTTCAGCTTCTCGTTTTCATGATAGCAATAAAATTTTTCTTTCACGGAGGTCTCATTTTTACAGAGAGGCTTATGGACAGGGGATATTTTAAAGCCTGTTGTTCTTATTCTTGAAAATGACATTTCCATCCTATTCTCAGGCAATAAAACTACACTATTGTATTTTTTAACAAGCTTAGTTTGCAAAGAGCGCACGTGTGGTCTACTTCAGTGGAAACCTGTTGCTTTTCACAACACTGTTTACAACCAGCATCCATTTATTTTTATCTGTATCTATTTATTTAATGGGACAGGGATTGTACTCCTTTACTTTTAAGTATGGGAATATTGGGGAATGTTTTATCACACACAGGGTTGTGAGCAGAGGGCAGAAAAATAAAAGGAAAAAAATAATGCAGGAGCATGTGTTTTAATTAAAAAATGAAGAGGGAATTTTAATTTGGAATAATTTAATTTTAACGAAAGGCAGTAGGCATACGGCCTGTAACACTTCATTAATAAAAAAGATAAGTAATATGTTCTTTGTCGAGTTCAACTGTTTATTTACAGGCCAGATTTTTAAATGATCAGATTTGTGAAAAGTTCAGTTTGAAAGTGAAAAAAATCTGCGAAAGGTTTGTTTAAGAGATAAATAATGTTTTGAAGGGTCTTTTTTGGAAATAAAATGTTTTGTGAAGGGGCCTTTTGGGGATAAAAAAATTTGTGAAGGGTACTGTTTGGGGATAAAATATTTTTGGGAAGGTCCTTTCAAAGATCCAAAATTTCCCTAAACATATCCCTGACTGTATCAATTTTCAAATAATTGCACTTCATACATGGGATAAGCGTATTCACAATTTTATCATTTGACGTGTTATTTTTTATGGATATTGTAAACGCAAGTGACTCAACTAAAACAATTTTTCATTCTGACGCAAGGCACCCAGCATTATTTTTTTCTTTCTTGTATGCCAAATAAATTATTTTATATCATAAACGAATTAACGAAATAAATAACATATTATACAAAAAAATCATTAATTAAATATTTATGAACTAAATTAAATTATTAAGTAAACATTATTTACTAATATTTTTTAATCTTATTTATTAGTCTTAAAAAACGTGAAAGGTTTGCTACTAAGCTGATGTCACATAATGCCACTACATTGCTACTCCGGAATACCAGACTTGCGCGCTGCCACAAAAATTACGACTTTTGCAGACTGATTTTTCTTCATCTTTGTTACAGTCCATTAAATTTTTATACCAGTATTTTCTAAAAAATATTCTTTTCTTTGTTTACTCAGAAAAAAGGCGAAGAACAATTTACAATATACCTATATTTAAATTAAGCTTATTGCACAAAATAATCCGCTTGTGATAGAAATCTTTTTCATTTTTTCACTTAGGCCTAGTATGAAAGAGGAAGTAGTTGCTAGTACTGAAACTTTTCTCCGCTTTATTTTAACAAACGAAACAACCAGGATAAAATTCTTATAAGAGAATGCAGTATATTCCCTCAAATTTACAATCCTAAAATCCGCACATATTCGCTGATGTAAACTATGAAATCAAATCTTCCGTTCAGATTTAGGAACAAAATTAGACTTTTTTGTATTTATATAAGCTCAGTATGCATTTCAATATGTAATTCTCGTTAATAATACTGATTTCATGTTTTTTCATGAAGGAAGTTTAAATTTATTAAAATTAACATTAAAAAATCAAGGTATTGCTGATACTAATAGTCACAAGCTTTTTATTAAATAGATTTATGTATTAATCAAGAATTTTTGGTTATTAAGTCTGACTAAACCTAATAAAACATTCTTGATTTTATGAATTTCGTGTGAATTAGTATGATACTTTTATGAAGCAAATTTCCTAGAATAATTTAGGAAAAGTAAAAAAATTATCATATTTTTTATTATTTTAGTTTATTACTTTACTTTATTGTAAGCATTCATTATAATTCCAATTGCATTATTACAAATTATTATTTAAAAATGTAAGCAAAGCAGATATCCGCAAAATTCCGAAATCCACACAATTTCTGGTCCCAAGCAGTGCGGATTCGAAGGAGTAGATTATGCTGTATTTGTTTCCTTCACTCTTCTATACAAACTTGTTATATCGGTCTCGATATTGGATGTATTATCCACAAACCTGGCTTAGCGAGATTATTTTTGAGTGGTACCGTGGCAACCACTTGTCACAACAGCGTTGATTGGCAGGTGTGAAACTGATGGCAAGACTAAAACGATAGCGTAAAACATCTGGTTTCTGAAAGAGAAAATTTCTGATAACAGATTAACTTTATTGCTGAACTTTTTTTTTCTAAAGTAGAAGATATTAATTAGTGTTGTCGGCCAATTTAACACTTTCGGGTCTGATTTTTTTTCAATTTTTAAAATAAATTACTTTTACGCTAATAACATTAACACTAGCTATCGAAATCGATTAATTAGTGTTTAACGAATAGTTCATTGTCAAAAACATAACGAATGTTGTTGTTTTGCATCCTATTCAATTAATATTCATATGACAATAGACTAAGGAAGTATTCTTGGAGATGTTTAGAAAATATTGCATTACAAAAAGGTTTAACTTACATTACAACTTCCTAATACTTTTTGAAATTTGTTCCACATAACGCTTTCAAGAAAGTAACTTTTATATTTTAAATTTAAAGCTTGAAATGCATGTTTAAAATAAAAGAATCGCAAACGGTGCAAAGAGAATTAAGCAAATAATAATAATTATTATTATTAATAAGAAATGCCTAAAAATAAAGAAAGTGATATAGTAAATGCATAGACATATACTAACATTACTGCATGTAAATAGTAGCAAAAGTATTTCTTGAAACAAAACAATAACCTATTAAAAGACATGTACTATTAATAGTACACCAGACCCGAAAGGGTTAATTTAGTTTTCAATGTAAGTAAATTATGCATGTTATTGCGATGTCATAAATTTATAATTAGAACGGCGTGAAATTTCATCCAAACTTTAAAATAATATTTTGCATGAGAATACTTATTTAAAATTATTTGATTGAAATATTTATCGTATTTCTGTTTTGTAAATGCTTAACGCATTTTTTAAAAAAGAAATTTACTTCGAAATGACAGTTAACAATTTTGTCGAAGTCTAATTGACTTCTGATAGATATTCTGTTTTAATGTTAAAAACATTTTTATTAGACTTCTTCGACTTCATCATTATAACAACTTTATTTTTCTTAAACAGAATTTAAATTCAGCAAGAGGTGAAGAACAACATAATAACATTCAAAATAAGATTTCAAGTTAAAGAAAGTTAAATAATAATAATAATAATAATAATAATAATAATAATAATAATAATAATAATAATAATAATAATAATAATAATAAACACAATAAAGCGGTGATTATATTCACAATTTCGGTACTTGACGTGATAAGTTTATTACACTGTTAAACTTATGTTAAACTTTGCATGAAAATGCAAAAACAGCGATTTTTCTCATCGTTTTATTAATCTGCGTGATACACTTGTGTTAGTACATACATTACAAACGGTTTTTGTAAAATTGTTGAAATACATTACACATATAAAACGTAATTTTTCAACAATCTATTGCACAAATAAAAGATTATTCTGAAGTTGTGGTAGCATTTAATTGTGCAAACACTTTTCTTTAAAAAAATAATTATGAAAAACATGCTTAAGCATTTAGTATTTTTCAATCAAAATCGTACTAACTGTTGATCTTTGTTTAATCACATCTTGGTTAGATTTAAAAATATATATTTGGGATACAATGTAAAGCTCCTCCCTCTTTGACATTGCCTGAATTTAATGTTAAAAATCTCATCTTTCTTTTTTAGATACCAAATAGTAAACAATTATAAGTTTAGTATCTTATAAAAGAAATTTCGTTTTATTTATTTTTTTATACAAGCTCAATTGTTATATCGCTTTCAATAAAGATGCAATATACACAAATGTGGCTTGAAAGTTTTTTTCAGATTTTTTTTTTTTTTGAATGGGTGCCATGGGAACACAATTTAATCAGGCATGGGGACACAATTATATCAGGCATGGAACTAATCACATGCATACAGAGTTCTCGCTGCCGCTCATCATTCCTCCAAATTGTGACAAAATCATTAATTTGGCGAGTAAAAGAACAATCAGATTCGCCAAATTGCGAGGGCTCAATTTCTGCGCCTATATAATGAAAATTCTTATCCACGTTGCTGAACAATAGGATGTCGCTTTTTTTTATGTTCTTGCCACTTAAATTGTTCTATTTATAGAGATACTGACTCTACACCCATTCTGTATCAACAATCAGAGACAGAAATGATTATGCGATACATATTTATCTATTGTCAGTCAATCACTATATCTGTACTAGCTTCGTACCTGTAAAAATACAAACAAAATTACTTGCATCAAGTGCCAAACAGGGAAACATTATGCTGTCATGCGGTGCTGAAATTAACCATTTATCATGCTATTTATCAGTTATATGGAAAGTTTGCCGGTCAAATTTTTCCTATCGATTCAAAATCTCAAAGCTATTTTTAGCGTATGTTTTCGCAACGGTAAATCAATAGTAGCTGTTTTTAATTTTTATTTAGACTCATAAAAGAAAGTGTAAAACATTTACACATTTAGGACTAGGGGACATTTAGTTTCTGTAGAAGATAGTCGAATTATTATTTTATAAACAATTACGAAAAAGGGTTATTTTAGAACATTTGGAAAACAGGAATACAATAAGAGGTTAAAAATACAATTTTCAGTGTTTTATACATCAAATATATTTTACTGACATTTCTTTTCATTTGGCGAATTTTTTTTTATTTCTTATTCGCCAAATTACTAATGTTGCTCAAAAGTCAGTGAGAACACTGCATGCATAACTGCCGTGATCGGATCATCTTTTGAATACATTCAAGTAATGAAGCCTGCACTGTTCCCAACACTATACGAGAGAATATCATAAAACATGAAAATTACAGCCCGCACAATAAAATTCCTTTTAAATGCTATGTAATGCAGTTTATTTTTTTAATTCTAACATAAATTATTCTTAGAAGTATTTTCAAGAGTCATTACATTTTTAGTAACACAAATAAAGCAATTAAAAGACTTAAAACTTTACACTGTCATTTTCCTGGCATGTCACACTGTGATGTGTGCAATGTAAAGGGCATTCTGCTATATTGTACAAATATCTTTTTCCAGTTGTTTTAATTTCTAAGTAATATTTATACCTTATAAAAAACATAGAAGAGAAAGATAACAAATTCTATATTTTACAAATAATTTTCCATAATTAAAGTATGATTGACACTGAAAATGAATGCATTTTCCTAACCTGCTCATTTTAGTTCTTTATCAGGTTATAAATATGGCGCTCAGTAATTTTTCTTATTTTTGACTTAGTTCAAGTCAGGAGTAGTAAACACATTGCTACCAGCAAGATCTTTCAGATAATTCTTTGAAAACAGCGTTTTTAAAGTCATTGTAAAAATTGAGTTGATTTTTATTATATTATTTTACTGGCTTTGCTAAATTAACAAATAAAACTGAACATTACATTTAATTTGAGATTATATAGAAAACATTTTTCTTTAAACAAAATTAAAATGTTAAACTTATTAAAAAAAAAAAAATGTTAAAATTGTTTTACAACGAACTTGTCATTATCCTGGCATACATATGCAAAGAAATGACTAATAATTCCATGAAAATTAACTTATTATTTATTGAAAATTCTTTATTTTCCAGTAGGAAATAAATTAATCTCATGAAATCTCACATTTTCTGATGTTTACCCATACAGCCTGTCCCGCAGATAATGTTCACAAATATGGCGGTTTTTATAATTCAAAAATTTCGACTTCACACCAAAACGATTTTAATTTTAATTTATCAATATTTTATTTTATACTTATTTTATAGATATTTCACGAAATATCTATAATTATATTATTTAAAAAAGAAAATTATTCAGGCTTTCTGGGGAAAACTTTAAATTTCTTAAATATAGTTAATATCGTGTTAAAATTAACGGCTTTTTTTCAGAATTCTCTGCATAAATAAGACGAAATGTTAAAATTCAACCTTGAGTGATTAAAAATATATAGATATGATGTAAACTTAAGAAATTCATCATTTACTTAAAAGATTGTTAAAAAAATATAGGTGTAACAAACTCATTTTATTTTAAGTCATATCTGCAGCTTATTAAAAGAAAAATTGAAATCAGTAAAAATTGTAGCAAATTTGAAATTTTTTAAAAAGAAAATCGAGTTTAAAAATATCTGCCCCACACTGTCATATAGCAGGAAATTCGTGTTTTTTCCTAATTTTTCCACCAAACTCTAGGGAATTTTGTATTCATGCATGGGTGTACCGCTACATCCAGTATAACAGAATAGGAAATGAGCACTCCGTTCCGGGAATTGTTCTATGTATATCATTTGAGCAATGACTAGATTTCCTTGCGCTACCCAATACATGAAAAGACGCATTTCTGTAATGATATAATGTTGCTCGAAATCCCTGCAGGGAATGACAGTTCAAGCCAGCAACTCGCTTTCATCTGCCAAACTCAACTGGACTCTACTGCCTCGGCGTTGCATTCCATGTTTCATCCGCACCCATATTTCTATACGCAATCTGCTTATTTAGATCTCATCTACATGCCGTTAAATTTCTGACGCATACTTTTGAAACACCCTATAGATGAGAAAATATATATTTCCGATATCAATTTTACTATCTTACGCTTTTGTAGTCATAATTTGCTTGATTTTACAGTCTATTCTTGACGTTAAAAAACTAATTTGGCGCTACATTAAATGCCGCAAGTAGTAAAACTACTGTTTACTTTTATTTTAACGAACTGTAACAATATATCGCATCTTAGATGATACTTTTCATTTCCTACACTTTTCTGTGCAACCCTCATTTGTTATATCTTCTCGATATTGCATCCATATCCGCAAGCGTGTCTTGACATATTGTGAGATTATTTTTGAGTGGATACCGTGGCAACCAGATGTCACAACAGCGTTGATTGGCAGGCGTGAAACTGATGACGGGACAATAAAGACAGTGTTCATTTAACGTTTGAAAATAAATTAACTTTCGTCCTAACATTTTTTGCTTCTAAAGGAAGCAAATACTAATTACTCTGTCCCATGAATTTATATTTAGTGCTCAACAAAAAATACTTTATTAAATCACGATGTCATAAATTTTCAAAACTCTGTGTGTTTTTCTTTGTCGTCAAAGTCATTGTATGTGGCAGTATTATAAAAATATGAATAAGAATATGAATAAAAATATGAATAAGTGCAGTTTCCAATATACAATCAGCTTTAAACTTTCAAAATTGCTTACACTATTTGATTATTCGGTATATCAAATTTCAAATAATTAAATTTTATTATGAAGAATAAGGCTATTCCCAATTTTCATATTTGATGTATACTTATAAATACACATTATACCATAAAATAATAATAAAAAAGAGCGTGGATCTGTAGTTGCATAAATCCTGTGTTGCAGGTTTTCGTAAAATATTAACAAGAACAAAAAATCTTGCTTACATCATAGATTATGAAACATTTTCACACATAGTATATTCTGACAAAACTTAACAGTTTATGAAACATTAAATCTTTGATGGATTCATGAAATCAGTTTGTGAATGCATCATAGATTATGAAATACTTTCCGAAAAATTTGGAATACTATGACAAAACTTAACAGTTTATGAAACATCATAGATTATGAAACACTTTCAAACACATTTACCATATACTATGCTAAAATTTAACAGCTTAAACATCAAATCTATATGTATTCATAATATATGTTTATAAATACATCATAGATTATGAAATACTTCCCAACACATTTAGAATAACTCTGTCAAAACAGTTTATGAAACATCAAATCTATCATGTATTCATGAAATCAGTTCAGAAATACACCACAGATTATGAAACATTTTCCATCACATTTAGAATACTCATATAAAACAGTTTATGAAATTTCAGATCTATCATGTATTCATGAAATCAGATTATGAATGCATCATAGACTATGAAACAGTTTCCAACACATTTCGAATATTATGACAAAACTTAACGTTTATTAATAGTGAAAGTTATAAACAGTGAAACTTAACATTTATTAATAATGATGTCTAATTAACAAGAAAAGTGAAAAGCGATGACAGTCCCGGGAATGTTGCTTTCGCTTTAGATTATAAACGATATCCTGGGTGGTATGAATGCAAACCCACTACTTACTTTTAACATACAGTGCCAATACAATCGATCATATATTACTAGTATTTATAGTATGATATACCAATTAATAATTTATTTTGTAGCCAAATTAACACTTTTTATGAAAGAAAGATATATAAAATAATATTGAATACTATTTTATGGACACTGCTTAAATGAGAACATTAAATTATTAACATGCAATCAAATATCAGATACAAGCAATACTTTTTTTACTTTCACAATTTTGATATTTTACATGTCTAAATAAAGTATTTAGAAAACTCATAACGTATTAGAAAATCCGATTTCTGTTATTAACAAAAATAATCATTAAAATATACTTTTTTTTAAATTAAATTATGCAATTTGGTACATGATCAACAGACATGTATGAGTATTATGACATGTTCCGTTAAAATTAGTTTAGTTAAATACATAGCACAGCTGAAAATTTCTACTCAGCAAGTCCCACTAATAAATGGATGATTTTGGAACATTTTTGCGATCCAGTATATGATCTGAAGAATTTATATACAGTTAGTTATATTTAAAAAAAAAGTTAAAATTAAAAACGCGAAGCACAACAGAAAACAATTTTTCAACAATTATTGTTCATAGCACCCAATAGTTCAATTATTGCTCATGTTCCTCTATAATCAAATTCTTTTCTGTGTCCCTGTAAATGAAAGATAAGCTTTAAGCACACCATATTCTTTAGTAAGACCTTGTAGTACTCCTCAGTTATGCACATCAATTCGAATATATTTAATATACTGTAATATTAATCAAATACACGGACAAAGATTTTTCTCCATTGACCGTAATGCAACGCAATTCTTTTGAGTGGCCCTGTAAATTAATCGAAAATGCAACACACTTTATTTTCAGTGCCGAACATCACATAATAAATCTCAATAACGTATATCAACGTATATCAACGTATATAACGTATATTATGAAAAAGTACTTTTCATATTCAGAAGTATTTTTCGGGTACGAAATGTTTCAACAATATAAATTTTGGAAATAAATGTTATCACTTGAGAAGAGGAGTGCTTTTAAAAATCTGTCTCTATTTTAAAATAGTAATACTCCCCTTATTTAACCTGTGGTTTCATAGGAGATTATTTTCGGAAATGGTGTTGAATTTTTTAACTTACACAAGTGCGAAGTGGGATCGAAGGATGCAAAAAGGGTTTCGTTTAATATTCCTTTTAAAGCAATTTATTTTTTAATTAATAAATCCAAATTATTAGTTTATAATTATTATTCTTTTTCTTTTACAAATAAGAACATAGATGGCAGAACCATTAAAAAGTATTTACAACAATATGCTCTTTTTTATTCATATTAAAAATATTCAAGAACTGTTTTGTAAACAATTATACCATCTTACGTTTTATAACAGAAAAGAGTATTTAATTACATGATTTAATTTTATTTAAAACAAACGAAATTCTTAAAATGGCTTAAAAAATAACATGAAAGTTCTTTTAAATAAATCCGTTGGGCAATGAATATAAACCGAGACAATAAATCTAAATTAAATTACAGCACTAACATTAATAGGAAACTTGATGTTTAAAAATAAGAGCTGTTTAAAGATTTAAAATATATATGTATATAAATGAATTTTAAAATTTCAAAGTTTAAAAAAATTAGCAAAAGTTTAATTAAAGTTTAAAATTTCTAAAAACAAAAGATTTAAAGAAAATTTAAAGTGTTGAAATTTCTCAAACATTTAGTGAATTTTTAAGCAAAATTTAAAATTTCGAATTTTTTCAAAACAAAAGAAACTGTTTAAACGTAATTTAAAATTTCAAAAATTAAAAAAATATATTACAAAAACAAAATTTTTTGCAAAATTTAAAATTTCAAAATATTTCAAAAGAATTTTAGTATTAACTAAATATTTTTAATATATATTTATCAGTAACTTTTGGTATTAAAATGATAAAAACAATTATAAAAATTCTGTAAAAATTTAATATTTTCAAATACCGAAAGATTCAGCTTCGAACTAATAAATCTTTTAAATACAGACAAATGCGCCAATAGTGAGCCATCTAAACGACGGAAAAAAGAAAATAAATTAAAATTTAATTCACAGAAAGGGTCAATTCTCATTAAATAAATTCATTTAATTAAAATAATATAAGACTTTTTTATGATTTCTCGCGTGATAAGAAGTTTTCAGCTATAAGTATGCAAAATTTCAAGGCTTTCATTTATACAATTTCCTAGAACTCACTCTGTGACAAGATAAACAAAGGAATAACGCAAATAGGATGTCAAATTATCGAATCCCTAAAAACTGTTCATTTAACAACATGTGTTCAAATGAGTATTGAAATCATGTAGGAAAGCTTTGTAGCTATACTTGCATTCTGACAAAATGTCCCTGACACTCATTGCGCATCGAAGTAAAACAACAAATTTTTAGGCCGATTTTAACCCCAACTTTTCCCCTTTCAAAGAGAGAAAAAAGTTACAATTGTCGAAGGGAAAATGTCTGAGGAAAAGCGGGGAAACCAGTATTACTAGTACCAGCCGTTAATATTTATGGACTATTCGTATTAATCATTTATCTCTGATTCGTTGAACTGTTTGATGTTAGATGAAAAGTCTCGGCCAGTGAAGACATTTTTGGAACTGCGGAAAAATGTTGGGGAACATTGCTGTTTGCTATCACACTGGGTGTCGTGCGGATATTTCGCGAAATGTTGAAGAAAATCAAGTGTTGGCTCAAAAGTCTCTCGAAATGTTGGTGAATATAACAGTAGCTTAAGAAGTACTCTTCTTCGAGATTAAAAGGTAACGAAGCTGTGTGAATAGAAAAGGGAGAAAAAGTAAGTAGAATGTTTTGAAGAATTCGACGGCTAGTGTTGAAAGCACAGAATCTTCTTTCAACGGAATAAAATAGAAGATTTCACGAGATGTAAAAACTTCACGCAATATTTGACGACATATTGTTTATAATCCAAAGATTGTCGTGTTTTAGTCAAACTTTGTTTGTGAAAAGAGAAATATCTGTATTTTTGTTTGTATTCATCAATTTGTCTTCAATAAATGTTAGTGTCCGTCGTTAAAAATAGTTATAATCTTTAATATGGAATTTCGCTCCCACCTGTCATATGCATATCAATATATAATTTCCGAATTAACTCTTATCGTCTACGCGCAATTTAATAATATTTCACTTCATCTTAAGAAGTAATTCATGACAAAACCTAAACTTTTCCTCTCTTTCAAGCCACATCGAACGCCGCGGGTATTAAAACAATTCTTCTCTTTATTTTAACTAAATGAAACAATCTTAAAATCGTTTCTTACATCACAATTTTTGTTTTATTTTCTCTTCTTTGCAGTCTTTATTGCTAAATCTTTACGATATTGCATCTATATCTGCCGTAGTTTGACAGTTTGTGAAATTATTTTTGAGTGGATACTTTGGCAACCAGATGTCGTTGATTATAAAACAAAAATCTGATTGGGTAGATTTATAAAGATAGAAGCTAGCGTTTGAAAATCAACTAAGTTTTATTCCTAAAAACTTTCTGTCTCTGATGTAGCAATTATTAATTACTCTAGGCTGACAATTTCTATTTAGTTTTGAAGAAAATGAAGTTACATGTCTAATCACGAAATTCTAAATTCAAAAGATGCATATTTTCCCTTTTTGTTTTAAAAGTTTTTATTAGCGATATGACAATACAAATAAAATAGAATTAACATTTAGCGAAAAACTTTAATGTAACAAATATATTTTTATGAATATATTAAGTTGCATTCATTATTTTATGAAATAAATACACGTATGTATCCGGTTTAATTGATCAATGTGGTAAATAACATGGCATATTTTGTGAATTTACCATTCATATTTGGAAGTATCGATTTCACAAAATTACGCTGATAATTTTCATACACAGATTGATTCATAAATATCAAAACAATTGGCTAATTCCTTAAGTATTACATCTAACTTCCAATTGGAAAGTAAAAAAAAAGGGGGGGGGGTTCAAAATGTGATAACATAACTTGCATCTATTTTGGGGGGGGCGGTCTTTTTGAAAAAATAAAAAAATTAAATTTTATAAGGGACCCGTAGAGCAAAATTCCCAATTGGGAAATTTTTCCTTATCCATGCCTGAATTTAACAAAAAAGTGTTTATCTCAATATCCACAAATCTCACAGTGATATTAAATCCAAAATTATACAAAATTCATGCACCACTTAATGATGTTTCTGAGCGAGGAGTAATTGACATAATTTCAATGCAAGATAGGGATCATTCATAAATTATACTTCAATAAAAATCGATTTAAGACAGTACCGCTTCTTTGGACATAAAATAGCAGCGTATAAATTTTAAAATAAACCTGCTTTGAAAATATGTTAGTGGTCTACCTAAAGGTCTGCACAAGTCAAAATACCTAAGTCAGTTCCTGAATCGACCCATAGAAAAAACTTCGGGTCGGCTCATAAAATGTTAAAATCGTAGCCCGGCCCCATCTAATTGAATTTCTAGATAGTTTTTTATATAAATATGGTTAAAAGTTGTTTTTATGAATGAATTCTGACCAAAAATACTTACTATAGCTTTTCATTTTTCATGTTTATAATCTTCCTTTTTTAAGAAGCGCCAAAGGCAGAGGTATATTTGTTTTATTAATGAATGTCTACTTATATGTAGAAGTTTCACTTTCACTTTAACATCATTAATCCTTATTCCATGTGTTGGAGACTTTAAAAAATTCTATACATAAAATATTTTAAAATGGAATCTTATGGGTAAGAAAAAAATGCTTTATAGACAACTTCTCTTTTTAGGTGATATAAATATAGTCTATTTTTTCTCAAGTATTATTATATTATTTTTGCATGGATTTTTTCGATTTAAGACAGGATTCTGTCATAGAAAGGGTTTTTTAGCAAGTTTAATTTACTTATTTATTCATTTCCCTTTAAATTTACTATCCTAAAAACAAATTTTGAAAATTTTATTGTAAAATAATGGCGATTTAAAAATATTACTTTATTGAAAAAAAATTTAAGCTGAGCCAAATTTTATAATTACTTTACACAGATAAGGTCAGTCAGAGACAAGGATTTTAATACAGGTTGTGCCGAAACCGGAATTGAAAATTTAGCCTCGAGTAGATCTAGGATGAAGGACGGCATTCACGGTTCGGGATTGAAAAAATATGTTTGGCCTTGCCAAGTTTTCAGAAAAAAGTAACGTCCTGAGGATGACCCCGGACCAGCCCCAGAAGATAGACTTTTTTAACAGCCTCATCGAGACGATAAAAAGCCTGCAATTGTGAGGACTAAAGTTGTGAAATACTCCTAATTGGCATTTTAGAAAAAGCATTGTTTTAAATAACTGACGGACATTTAAATACAACAGGAGGTGGAAACGGCATAAGTTAAATTTCATCGGAAATTTAAGCTACAGAAAGAATTTATTTTTTCATGTTATTTATCACATACAAACTTTTAAAAAGCATTTAAACATTTTTTAAGGGGCCAATCTTTGTTTAAAACTTTCAGTGCGTTTCCCTGCATGATTTTTTTTCACTATTTTTCATTTTAATTTATTAACTAAAGAAGTAAGGTGCAAACTTGCAACTGTCTTATTTCATTATTTTTCAATAATTTATTTCGGCAAATTTGAAAAAATATTTACTTTTGAACATATGATTTTTTTTAAAAAAAAGTTATATCATTTTTAAAAATAATTTTTTTTATATATTTTTTATTAATTTTTTTTTTAATTTTATGAGAAATTTCGATATGTGATTCTGTTTGCAAATTATATGGTTAACCATCACAAAAATAAAAAGAATCAAAATTATAACACAATAAATATATATTTTGTATTTTCCTAGAACTTTTAAAGCAACGTTATTCTTGAATTGCACGCATTTCAGTTTGTGTCTAATCCTTTAAAATCTGACGAATGTTTTAAATGGCCACAAGTCTGTGAGTTTTGCAGATATGAAGGTATATTTTTTTGTGTTTAATTCGGGAATGAATAGGGAAAATTTTCCTAACTGGAAATTTTACCCAACGAGGGCCGTATAATAAAAAGTTTCATTTTCATATTTTTTCAAATACATCCCCCCCCCCCATGCAGTTGCAACCAGTGGTGTAGTCGTAGAAAAAACAGTGGTATACGCTCTAAGCAGAGGGCATACGATCAAGGCATAAGGTATATCTTAAAGTGTATATACTATAGCTTTCTTGCGAAACAGGAGGTATACGATATTACTTAAAAAATTTCTGAAGGTATTCGCGTATATACCCGCGTATACCCTCCACTATATTTCTGGTTGCAACTTATCTCATTATATTTGATACCTTTTTTATGAAACTTTACAATTAGTTTGAGTCTAGGAGCAATATTTAGGAAAAAAACTATTGTTTTGATATTTATGAAGCACCCTGTTTATGCATAAACGCAATACATTTTTTAAAACTAATTGATACTAAATGTGTGCTCTCATTTCAACCCACTGTATCACCGTGTTGCATATCTACAATGTATCCAAACATCAATGTAACTTATACAGCGAGATTTAAAAGAAGATTTTATTTATTGCAGCTATCTTCCATTACAACAGATAATATTAATTGTTCATAGAATTCGCAACAGACGACGTTAATGAGTTCATTTTTCATGACAAAATATTATTTATAATATAAACAGTTTCACGTCATAATTTCTAAAATGAACTATGTAAAATAAAAAAAACTGTAAATATCCCAAAATAGATTTTTACAAAAATTAGCTCGTATACTTTAAAATTTCATATTAGAGTATTGACAATATTTATAAGAAATGCGCAATTTCCTGTTTCATTGAATTGCACTTTTTTATATCTGAAACTTTTTACATATATATATGTTCTATATAATTTAAATTATTATTCCCAAGCTCAAAATGATGTTTTCTAACATCAGAGAGTATAAACTTTAAAATATACAAATAATTATTTAAAAGATGTTACAAATACATAAAGATATTATTTATTTAATATGTCCCTGAGATCTTTCGGAAGCACACACGTTCATTTTTAAAGGGGAAAAAATTGACCAGAATAGGAAACATAAATAAAAGCAAAGCATAACAAAACAAAAATTGTACGCATGAGCAAGAAAAGTTCAGTCCACTGTTCTAAAGAGAGGTGAAAAGATCAATTCTGAATATCACGAGTTCACCGAAACACCTAGGATATTATGTATAATTTTGTGAATATTATCAGAAAGGAAATCATTACGAACTACCCCTAAGCAAACTTTCAATGGATTCACCGATTATTGAAGAGTAACTGTTTGATACCGAAATGATCATTTTAGCTTTGTCGAAGTTTATCAAAAGATTTTCACTTTGATGCAATCTAGACAAGGCTGTACTTTGGCTTGTTAAACTTCATATCAGATAAATGCTATTTTAGCCTTCCTTTAAATTTTATACCAATACAGAATAATTTTTTTAATGTTATGTGGTGAATGGGATCATTACACTATTGCTTTTTTCATAATTTGAAATTAGATTAATTTTGCTATATGAATCAAATCTATCAATTCTGTTGGAATACATTTTTTAAATGTAAATTGTTAATTTAAAAAGGGGTTAACTCTATTTTGATTGGTATTAAAAAATTATTCTTAGCTCCACAATAACTTCTTTCTCTAGTAGCAGCTCGAGCACCAACTGTATTGAAAGTTCTGTTTTCCACAAAAGAAACGAACTAAGGTTTCTAGTCGTACATGAGATCATTTCGTTTCCTTCGATCTGTGGTGCAATCTCCGTTTTTATATAGTTCTCTCTCCTTGAATCTGTATCCAGAAGCCCGACTTGACAGATGGTGGGAATATTTTTGAGTTGGTACCACGGACAACCAGGTGTCACAGATTTGTTCCTCTGCCGGGAATATAGAGAATTCCATAAAAGTGCCTTACTTCAGTTATTATTTTTCAAATTTATTTTTTCACCTTTCACTTCATTTAAAAGAATGATGTACATACGTGAAAAAAAGTAAACATAAACACCCCCTAGTAACTCCTCAACAAATTATCGTAGAAGAAAGTTACTGGTACTGAAGGATTAGAAATAAAATCTTCGTTTTAAATGGTGTATATAAAGCTTTTAAAGGGTCCGTCTACATGTTAAAACGAACTCAAATTTCATTTTTATTTAATAGCAATACCCAATTTTAACTAAATATTTCAAATTTTCGGTTCAAACTATGTTTAAACGCTAAATTTCAAGTCATTTGAATGATGAGTTTTTGAATTATAAACATTAAAAATTTTGTGCTTCTAATGTTAAATTATCTTTTCATATTTTTATTAATATCTCCTGAAATTATACTCGTAATGTGCTAATTTTTTATGTAGCAATAATATTAAAATATCCAAATATAAACATGTTGATTTCGCAATTTTTATAATTTTATAATATGATTTATGAATAATGAAATTAATTTAATTCAAATTAACAAATGCAACTTACAATTTTTTTTTTTTTTTTTTTTTTTTTTTTTGATGGATTTAGAAATATTAAGTTCTGCTTTACGGAAATCGAAAATTTAAAATTTTTCTTCCAAGTAGCTTTTAAATTATGCTTAAAAAGGGGATCTATAAGTCTTAAGCCAGTTTAAGGGAGGTCTGTGACAGAATTGACAAGATATTTTAAAACTTCTTGTGTTCCTCTGTAATCTAGCAGTCTTCAATGACTGCTTGAATGACATCTAAGATGCCTTGATTAAGAAGGAGGCGCTCTCAAACAACAATTGAGTATCAAACTTCAGTTTGGATATAGTCCCTAAAATATGCTGATTTTAAAATAATTGATTTTATGGAACCTTAACGTGTGAATTGCTTGAAAAATTGTTTTTAGACTAATTGAAGAGTGTAGAGTCAATTTATTTTGTCAGAATTGGGTACTGCTATTGAAAAAAAAGTTAAGAGTTTTTTTAATATGTAGATTGTTTTCTAAGCAAATTTTATGAACATTATTTTAAAATAAATTTTATTTCCAATTGTATTGTACCAGAAGTTTTCTTTTACGATATTTTTTGCAGAATTAGTAGGGGGTATTTCCTTTTTCCCCCCCGACTATACTTTATGCAAAGTATATAAATTGATTCCAAAAATAAATTGTCTTTGCTGCTCAAAAATACAATATAGTTGCTTATAGGTAGTGTATGTCCTATATCATTAATGGATTGATAATTCAATGCAAACGACATGCTGTTTGAGTCGCTTAAATCTCAATACTGTATTATATCATTGTAACGTCATTTGGGAAGGTACTAAATAAAAACAGATCAGAAAAACATATTTTTGTTTTTTAACCTGACTGAGTTGGATAATAAACAAAGAAAAACTTTTCAGTTCCTTTTTTAAATGTTTATTTGTGTTTTATTGATCCGATATGCGAAAATTGAATATTTTGCACTTCGTTTTCAGGCATTAACATTTAGAATCACACGTATATATTTCGAGCAAATCTGACTTTCATAAACCCCCAAAACCTTATTTTTACTTATTTTTGCTCGTATTATATTCTTATTAGATTTAATTAGACAAAACGATAGTAAAAAATTGAAAGAACAAAAACAGGTTTATTTGACAAAAAAATATCTATTAATAATTGTTAAGATGGAGCTTGGTGAAATAAAATAAAAAGACAAAAATATCAACGTTAAAAGAATCAATAAATTTAAATTTAACTAGGATTATATAGGATTAAGTATAGGATTAAGGAAAACTAAAAAAAGCAATGATAAAGTCGAATGCATACGTGTGTCTAATAAGAGAATACACGCGATTTTTTTCCAGTATGTAATGGAATAATACTGTCTCTATATAAATCTGGATAATTATTGCGAAATCTTTCATGATTTTATGACTACGGGATGCATTCGATTACTGGAAGACGCCCGGTGGGTGATCGGTATTGTATGGATTAAAAAGGCGTACAGTGTAATCCTCACCATCGAAACTGAAGTTCTCATTTTCTTGTAAATCTCTTGTAAATTGTACTGCAATAAACGCTGATGGTTGAACAATTAGAAATTTCCTGCGTCCAAGAGAATTATTGATGCTACGTTACTTTTCATTAATTGAGGATTTATTTTTATATCTCAATATTCGAAAGAGTTTTTTTTTATTAATAAACTGACAAAACATTACGTTTCTACTATTTCTCTGATTATCTAAAATTTTGGCATTATGGTTGCATACAAAATTTCCGTTTGGTTGCATAAGAAAATTATATCGCACGTTGTTGCGGTATCGCCCTTTCCCCAACCCTGGTGCAAAATTTGGTGCTCCTGGTACGGTCCGACAGTATCTGTTGTTGATCTGCGATAGGATGGCCTTCAATTTTTTGGTTTACGTTGTCGCATTCTTGCTGTTTGCCCTCCTGGTGCAGACGTTTCCTTGAGTCTTGGAGTCTTCAAAACAATCAGCGGGGAGTAAAATTTCGTGCTGCAGCGCAGATTTCACGAAGTTGTTTATTGTGGTTTGGCCAAAGAAGATCAAGTAACTATCTATCTACTATATTCTTTAGTTTGGCCTTGTGTCTACCTTCTCAATTGTTTCGACTGATCGAGTGTTGTACGTTTGGGCATCACTTGATAAATTTTGTGACAGTGTGTCATTACGCATTTTCCTTGGAAGGACCGCATAGAGCCACTTTTTTCTGGTTCGAGGAAATATTTAGTCTTCACACTTTCCAGCATAGTTGAAACTTAATTTGTCGGCACATCACATAGTCTATCTACCGTACTCTAACTCGGATTGTTATGTGACTGACATATGTTATGTTATTTCACTTTACCATGGCATTTTTGGTGTGAGAAATGAAGGGTGTTGCATTTGGAGTTCTTTTACAAGACTCCCCAACAAAATTTCGTTACATTATGGTTAATGGAGAAAATCATTTGCAATGGATTTTGATGATGCTGCACTATTTTAAACGTATTGAATGAAATAAACGTCAATCTAATGCACAAAAGGTAGTTGCTGTGAATAAAGTGTGTATTTCATTTGTCATTCATATATAGGGACATGCAAACGAAAGCAGTTTCAGTTTTATGTATAAGAGATAACTGCTAAAAATACCTTCTTAATCCGGGTATTTATTTTTAAATTTAACATTTTTTTAAAATATAACATTTAGTGCACATGTAGTCTAAATATCATATCCCCTGGGTTTCACAAAAAATTGTGTACATATCCACTTATTGCTGGAAATCGTTGAAAGTGAATTTGATAATTGAACTAAATGTTTACATACAATGTAACATCTATAGAAACATATGGAATCATATGCAGGCCTGTACTATTCACTATTTTTTTTTACTTTAGATGATAACTGCTGAAATTAGGTTTTCGAAAGCGTTATTCCTTCGAAACTTTGTTTACTTAAATTAGACTTCAGCTTTCGCATTGTAAAACATAAATTCTTACATTATTCTGAATGCTTTGGAAAGTTTATACGTGACGCATAATTATTCTGTCTTGTTTTTGTTTCAAAAATATTTAGCTTTACTTTACAACACAATAAAAAAACAGACAAAACTTTAGGGTCTATAGCAACAATTTATAACGTTTTCAAATGCTATGCAAAAAGTTCAACTCAAATGTTAATTCTCATTCGTTTACCATACCGACAAAACATGTTCAACATTGCATAAAAGAAAATAATTGAACCATTTACTATACTCCAAATGAAATTTATTTCTCGAATTTTTCGTCTGAGAAAAAGTGCACTAAGATTAAAGAAGATCTTCAACAAATTATTAAAAGAGGAGAAACTCAATATGATTAGACGTTCACGTGTCTTGCGGTCCTTTAAATCAACGTGCAACAGAGAGAGAGAGGTGCTTATTGATTTTATTCTACTAATCTGTATTTGCCAGCGTCTTTTGATGAGGTTTGAAAGTGACAAGTTATAGCTCTACGCGGTTATTTGAACACGTATTTCATTTATGACATAATTTAATTATTATGGCATATTTCGAGCGCATCAAAAGGGAAAAAAAGGGAGGGAAGACAAAATATTTTTAATCGTGTGATTGTTGAAATAATGGTTTGTAGAATTTACAATGGCTTG
This sequence comes from Maratus speculifer, assembly GCA_964019185.1. Lineage (NCBI taxonomy): Eukaryota > Metazoa > Arthropoda > Arachnida > Araneae > Salticidae > Maratus > Maratus speculifer. Next base: position 241,777,464 of record OZ025296.1, read on the forward strand.
TTTTTCATCCATATTAAAATGATTTTTCTGGTGATGCAATGAAGATACAAATGCAAGGCAATCAATTCACTAACCACCCGTGAAAATTCTTCTTATGGAAAAAAAAATCTGCATGCTTTGGGCATCGCTAAACATGAATTTGTACCATATTCTGAATGCTTTGGAAAGTGTTTTGTAATTTATGCTTGATGAATGATATTTATTTATTGTTTCAACTTCATAAATATTTAGTTTTACTTTACACTTCAATAAATAAACATACAAAACTTTAAGAGTTTTAGCAACAGTTTCTAAAGTTTTCAAATACTGTGCGAAAAGTTCAACTCAAACGTTAATTCTCATTCGTTTACCATACCGACAAGACATGTTCAACATTGCATAAATGAAATAATTGAACCATTTACGATACTCCAAATGAAATTTATTTCTCGAAATTTTCGTCTGAGAAAACGTGCACTAAGATCAGAGAAGGTCTTCAACAAAATATTAAAAGAGGAGAAACTCAATTTTCACGAGTCGTGCGGTCCTTTAAATCAACGTGCAACAGAGAGAGAGGTGTTTATTGATTTTATTCTACTAATGTGTATTTGCCAGCGTCTTTTGACGAGGTTTGAAAGTGACAAGTTAAAGCTTTACGCGGTTATCTGAACACGTATTTCATTATAGCCTGGGAGACATAATTTAATTATTATGGTATATTTCGAGCGCATTATAAGGAAAAAAAGAGGGGGGGGAGAAATACTTTTAATAGTGTGGTTGTTGAATTGTTGTAATTGTTAGTAATTGTTGTAATTGTTAGTAGAATTGAAAATGTCGTCATTACTTTTTTGAATAATAAAATGTTTTTCTGGCGATGCAATGAAAATACAAATAAAAGGCCATTGAATTCACTAGCCACCAGTGAAAATGTTTCTTAAGCAAAAATAATTATTTCTACATAATTCGGGCATTGCTAAACATGAACTTTTGCCGTATTTTGAATGCTTTGGAAAGTGTTTCATAGTTTATACTTGATGCATGATATTTATTTCTTTTTTCGATTTCATAAATAATTTGTTTTACTTTACACCTCAATAAATAAACAGACAAAACTTTAAGGGCTCTAGCAACAGTTTCTAACGTTTTCACATACTGTGCGAAAAGTTCAACTCAAACATTAATTCTCATTCGTTTACCATACCGACGAAACATGTTCAACACCGCATAAATGAAATAATTGAACCTTTTACTTTACTCCAAATGAATTTCATTTCCCAAAACTTTCGTCTGAGAAAAAGTGCTCTGAGATCAGGGAAGGTCTTCAACAAAATATTAAAAGAGGAGAAACTCAATTTAATTATAATGTTCACATGTCGAGCGGTCCTTTAATTCAATGTGCAACAGAGAGAGGTGCCTATTGATTTTATTCTACTAATGTGTATTTGCCAGCGTCTTTTGATGAGGTTTGAAAGTGACAAGTTAAAGCTCTACACGGTTATCTGAACACGTATTTCATTATGGTCTGGGAGACATAATTTTATTATTATGGTATGTTTCGAACACATCAAAGGAAAGAAAAAGGGGGGATACTTTTAATCGAGTGGTTGTTGAAATAATTGTTTGTAGAATTGAAAATGGCTTGTTTTTCATCCAAAATAAAATATTTTTCTATTTATGCACTGAAAATGCAAATACAAGGTCAGTCAATTCACTAACCGCCAGTGAAAATGTTTCTTACACAAAAATAATTATTTCTACATAATTTGGGCATGTGGAAAGCGAACATAACATTTGAAATGTTGAATTAGCTATGTTGATATTTCAATGAAGAACTATTCGTTTTTGCATTATAAGATAATATACAGGGTGTACATAAATAAATATCCAAACTTTGCAGGGTTATTAAAAAAAAATGTTTTAGTCCAATAGCCGACAGCACAAAAACATATGTTATCAAGCGCAAGGAAAAAAACTTTTTTTATGGAAGAGTAGAAATAGGAAAATCTAATCATGCATGCCTGCTGGAAGGGGCGTAGTGCATAAGTCTTAAATTAGTACCGCCAGTGGCTGACTCATAGGTTTATAATTGTGTTTGTCGTTTAATCAAAGGTATGAAAACATAGAGAATTGGAAGCAAGAAAACTTATTGATAAACCTACTTATCAATCACTGGTGGTATTAATTTTTAGCTTATGCACCACTTCACTTCCGTCAGACATGGATCATTAGATTTCGACAGACATGGATCATTCTATTCATCCATAAAATAAAAGTTTTTTTTTCCCTTGAGCTTAATAGCATAGGTTTTTGCTGTCAGCTTTTGGACTATTTGCTCGTCGAAAATCAAAGTAACAGTTGAAGGTTAAAGTTCAACACGATTATAAGTTTTTAATGTGAGCCTCTTCAGAAACTTGAATGATATAGAATCAGTTCAATAATTCGTCCCACATTTTTCTCAGCATTTTTGGGGTGATTCTTTGAATTGTTGCAGATATGCGTGTCTTAACTTCATCAACGTCCGTTGAATTCCTATGAACACTTATCTGAAATTTTTATGAAGCCCCCCCCCCCCCACACACAAAAAAAAAAAAATCATTCTGAGAAAAGTGTGGGAGGAGTTATCGTACCGTCTCGAGATCGTTCATGTTTCTGGAGGAACTCATAAAACTGTATTGAATTTGAATTTTCAACTTTTTTGTATTTAATATCTGATGAACACTAATGTTGTAAATTTATGATTTTTTAATAATCATGTAAATTTGCTATATTCATTTTTCCAAGCCCTGTATATGATATATTTTAACTTTATATTTAGTCTGTACATTTAATGGATTAAAAGTAACGCTAATTCTAGCTGTATTTTATATTAATACCATACAGTTTTTCTTACACAAGGTTATAAACTTGTAGAACTGTATCTTAAAAAATTAAACGTAATAAAAAATTTCTGCGGTCAAATTCGATTTTATTGAGCCAAAATTAGTAAAGATTAATTATGAAATACAGGCAGGAAAAAGTGATTTACAGATATTATTATAACTTACAACATGTTTTTGCTATATAAGCTTATATAGCAATAGTAATCTTTAAAAACCGGAGCTATTAAAACAAAATTGAGATCATGTTTACTCGGCCCTAAGTTAATAATGATTGACTACTCTCATTGAAGAAGCAAACAAAAAGAAGGGGAAACGGGGTTGTTGGCTAATATTATTTTTTACACAAAAAACAAGTTTAGCATTTTTTAACTGTTTAGAAAATTGTTGTTTTCGGTCAAAATAGATCTTGTGATATCCGCATTTTATTTTTTATGTTTGGTCCAGGAATATTAATGTTTATTCTATAGCGTACGTAATATATGGCTCTTCTATTAAGTAAGCCAATTTTTGATGTTTTTATTGATTTTTATTAACGCAATGGGAAACATTCAAACATTTTGCTTTTGGCAATGGATATCTACATTTTATTATTTTTTACTTTTTACGAAATTCTTTACATTTTAAATAATTTTGATTTGAATAGGAAATTGAAATGTTGTTTTTAATAGAGACGAAATTACAAAAAGTTACAAAATGGGCAGACGCAAATTATTAGCTATTAAAAAAATAATAATAAAGAAAAAATAAAGAAAGACGTCGTATAAAAGATTATCTTTTATAAAAAATTGAATGATTATCGAACCCACCGATTACAAAATATGCGACGTTTACGAAAAGGAAATAACCTAATGTTGTTAAAACCGATTGATCGCAAAAGACTATGGTTTTTTTTTCTTTTTAAATGTAGAATTTTTTTATAAATCCTAAATCTTAGTCTTTGAAAAAATCATTTTTCAAATGGTTATTGTAATTTGTTAAATTATTTTTTTCTGAAATTTTTAAATAATTAACTCAAAATTATATTTGTCGTGGTTACTAGATTAACAATATAAATTTCAAATACGCTAACCAACAGTATCAGAAGTAACTTTATTTTACTCCGGGTCATAATAAACCAAAATGTGTGTATTAAGAACAAGTTTCAGATCTGTGGTAGATTCATTTTAAAACAATCTTTTATGGTGAATAATAGATAAAGTTTATTGGAAAATTAATTACACTACGCTTTTTAAAATTTTAAACCCAAAAATTAAAACTATATAATTATTTTAAAAAGAAACAAAACATAATAAAATATAATTCTTGCTTCATTGTCAATGGCTCCATTGATACTGAACGCGTAGTGTTAATTCAGTCAAGTCCGAAGCTTTTCAAAATCCTCCTAGGGATGGGTTTTGGATAACTGGGTGCATGGTATAAAATAGCCTGGCCTGGACTGTACCCTCATCTCAACCCTCAAGAAAATTTACCGGGTATCCTCAGTAAACCAGTTTAAGCCAATGGCAAACAGTTTAAGTCTATTGCAAAACTGAAGGCCGCGATCTTTGAAGTCCGGGTTAATATTGATGTTACTGTCGTCCATTGATTGATAAATGGTATGCCTCATCGAATATTCCATGTGGATTTATTTCGTCAAAACAATTTCTTCCTTTTTTATTCTGGCCAGGTGGTGCAGAAACTGAGTTACTTCTTCTAAATATGTATTTATATGTAAACATTCTTATTATATATATTTTTGCATTCTCATTGGTTTCCTTCTTGTCCAATTACGGTACAAAACCACCGTGGCGTTATTTCGATAGGAATTGGAAAGTTATGAAAATAATTTATAAAAATTGTTACCAGTATACAAAGTAATAAGTTTTTCAGCTAATGAATGTAATAGTGATTAGTAGAGAATATCTCCTTATTCTAATCCAGGGTACGAACCTTACTGCAAAAAAAAGTTTATTTTTGTTGTAATATAGCTTTTTCATAAATAACATGATGTTTCTATGGCTCTTTATCAGTTGAAATTACAATTCGCTATTTATAATTTTAATCTACGTGTAATTTGAAATTTCCGACCAAGCAATTCAACAGTTAAAATAGTAGTATGCTAACTAATAGCTACAAAAACTTAGACTTTAGAACTTTTAGTTCCAATTAAAAATCTTCTTTTTTAATCGTAAACTGTACCATTAAAAAAGATACTTTTGATCCGGAAATAGTGGTATTGAAAAATTGAAAGATTTGGTCACTGTGATTATGTATTTTTGCTTTAAAATGCATGTACAAGAATAAAAAATGATGCTGAATGTATTAAATAAAAAACAACTGAACACAGCAAAATTGGAATTAAAACGATAAACCCGGAAAAAGATCTATATCAAAAAACTCACTATTTATTAATTCATTTTAATTCACAATATAAATTTCGAAGTGAAACATAAAAGCAAAAATAAATAAAATTAATAAAATTAATAAAATTAATAAATAAATAAATAAATAAAGTCATTGTACTGAATTTTATGACTTTAGCCATAAAAATGAAAACTAAAGTCTTAGAAACATCTTAAATGTTTAAAACAGAAGGTTTACGGTTTACGGTTTTATTTTGTATTGGGGAATCTACTTGTGTACCGCCCGAACAGGAATGCTCTTTAATCGGAACGTGCCATGAGTTGCCACCTCATAAAACAGGTGAAACAATCTTTTAGAGCGAAATCTGTGAATTTCAAAAATTTTCTCTTCTATTTTTAATTACGGCATTTTTTAAAGAACAGCTGTAACATAAAACCAAAATCAATTTTTTTTTCTCTTTTTAAGAAAACAGTTTAACTTTTGAACATTTTATATATATATGGGTGATTCTCAAAATAGGGGACAATTTATGTCTTTCGGCATACAAAAAAAATTGAGAGGTTTTCTGTCATGTTTTTATATTTAGATATGTTTGTCTTAATATTATTCATTATTTGCACTCAAGAATTACTCACTTTTTAGTTAAAAACACCTTAAAATAACAGAATAAATGTTCAAAATGTCATTAGCATGGATGCCCACAGCAGCTGTGCCTTATATATACTAGCTTTTTCAAGAGTTAATATCATGTTTATAAAATAAAACAAATGTTATTCTTTCTTTAAATTAATCAAGGAAAGGATTTATCCAATAAATTTCTTTTTAAAAATAAAATTATAGTACATAAAAAAAGAATTAAAGTTTGTCCTCCATATTCGATTTTCAAAACAAGGTCATACTAAAACAGCTGGTTATTAATCAAAATTTCATTTTCACATATGACAATAGTTTGAAAATATAAAGTTTCTCCATGGCAACAAGTAGTCATTTTAAACCAGCCAGAAAATAGAAGCATGTATTGTATTTTAAGAATAGAAGTTGAATATTAGGGGGTTACATCAATTGTATGTCATTAGAATGGATAATAATTTTCATGTTTATTTTATAGTTAAAATTTTTATTTTATTTATTTGCATAGAACTTTTGTGTTTTAAAAAGCCCCAGAAAGGAATATTGCATTGTGATTATATTATGGCTCATAATCTTATTTAAATTAAAATTTGTCATTAGCATGGGCCGATATCAGTGTCATTAGCATGGTTTTTCTGTCCATGCTAAAGACTCCTATGTACATAAATGTAACCAGTGCTTATATTGTATCCTTTATAAAGTTTAATTTTACGTATAAATTTAGGTATTACATTTATTATCCCTAAAATATGCATTAAATCTGTAGGAAAATCACTAAGACAGCTTCTTACATTGTTAGCGTCAGAATGTTGCTCATGTAACAAAGTTTGCTCTTTGGTAATGTTTTTATTCTCCTTATATGTATATATGTAAAAATGGAAACCATTTTCTGAAAAAGAAGGCTAATAAATATAGAAAAAAAAATATTTAAACAGGAAGAAAATAAAAATTTCATAATATATTTATTTCATACAATTCGTTTTGTCATTAGCATGGCTCAAAAAATACTAATTATTTTTTTAAGTTAATTTTTAAATATTTAGCTCTGCTGACTACATGGAAAGTATACCTAATACTATATTAACAACACCTATTTTTTTCAGAAATTTTGCTAACAGTAATTTTTTTAAGATTTCATTTTTGAAATCGTCCCCTATTTTGAGAATCACCCATATATATGTGGTTAAAGTCATGAAATCACTGCATTTTAATATTCAACTTAAAGTACATTTTTAAAAGATAATATTTTTAACTGCCTACTTAATTAAAAGTTACAAAAATTATAAAAATTGAATTTTCATAATCTCTACTACATTTTGAAGTACTAGGAGGCTTTGCCCCTACGAGCTACGCTCTTCAATTCGCGTTGAGCCACCACAAACTCTAAAAACATGTTAATTTGATCGGTCTTTAAAAGATTACGAAACATTGAACTATATGTATTTTTTTCCAAGTGGCAATTTTCCTGTAAAGGGGTTTCAACTCATTTCACTGGCTATTATATGTTTGATTAAACAAGATCAGGTAAATAGTGAAATACACACAATCTTTGCCTCTTGGTATATTTTGAACCTCAGTATAAGAAAAGTTTTTGAAAGCATGCATTTTAAATGTATCGTTTAAATGTGAAGTAATTTTCACTAAATTTTTCTTTCTCTTTTAAATATTCACGAGAAAATTAATTTATTGTTTCAGAGAAAATATTATATGTGACGTCTTAGGATTCACAATAATAGTTAAAAAGATCATATGTCTCGTCTGAATATATTTCTAAAATTTAAATATTTTGCAATATTACTTACTCACTTAAAATATGACATAATTTTTTTTAATTGCTGTTTTTAACTCACATTAATGAATTTACTATTTAAAAGTTTTCGTTCCCTTTTTGATATTCACGTGAGGATATTTCTATTACTAGAAAAGAAATATTTCATTTCCACCCTTCTGAATTGGGAACAATAATTAAAAAGATAATTTAGAAATGTGAATTGTGAAATGTTCTCACGTAAATATACTTTTAAATTTAAACTGTTTTGAATAATATTCTTTGTCTATTTTTAATATGACGTATTTTTTTCCATTTGCGACGGTTAACGCTGTTTTATAATTTCAACATTTTAATAATTCATTTCTCTTTTAATATCGATATGTTAATATAGTTTTATGACGTAGTTTTCAATATCTTCCCGCTTTTAACTCATAATTATTTAATTCTCATTTGAAAGTCTTTTTTTCTATTTCTGATAGTCATGAGAAAATATATATTTTTTTAATTTGAAGGAAGTATTATTCTTTGATAGTTTGGCAACAATTTTAAATAATAACCTTTTCTAAAATGTGTAAAAAGTATCTCTCAAAATGCTGTAAATTTGAGTTTAATATAGAAATAAAACCTCAAAAAGTAAATCAAATAGAAAAAAAAAAATAAATGCAGTCCGCATATCGGGAGCTTCTAATGCATAATAAAATGATTAAATTCCCCATGTATAGTTTTTGTTCCTATAGAACTTTTTAATGGAACGATTTTGTCCAACTATAACATTAAACATCTCTTAAAATAATTATTCGATTTAAAAACTGTGTGCATCAATGTATTTATCAAACACTTTTCTGCAATACTACCAATTTTCATATTTTGGTGAGAAATAGTTTTCTTAATATTAACGAAGAAATATCCTAGGTCACAAAACTTCATTGTCAGCGGCGGTGATAGCGTAAGTTACATTTTTTTAATAGAAAATTAATGTTTTTGCCCATTTTGTATTGTTTTGTTTTAGATATCATTTAATATAACGTTTTACTGATATATCTAGTTTAAAACAATATTATCGGGATTTTAGGAATTTTCCACCAAGATATGACTTGGTAAACCGATTGCAAGTTAATATGCAAAACGAGTTTTAACTAATTCTGAAAGTTTAGCTGTGAACTCGATCAGGTGATTGTCTGTGCTGCCGCTTACCGGTCCATCCAACAACTGAAATACAGTGACGGAAGAAATTGGTCCAACGGTGCATTTAACCAAGATTTATCCTATACACAATTGTCAAATTTTACAGGACCACAAGTGTCGCTGATGACTTTTAATATTTTATATTCATCCTAATCTCGAAAAAATTCTCTTTTTGGTAGACATAGAGAATCACCCCTAACTCTAATCCAGGATACGAAATTCATAATTGCGAAAGTTCAATTTTATAACCAGGGATCTTTTATCATAAGAGACATGATTTCTTTATGACCCCTTATCATTTATAATTACAACCAACTATTTTTAATTTTAAATCACATATAGTTTGAAATTCAAACTAGAAAGTTTTCGATGTTTCTATTTCCAGCAATTCTAAAAATATAATATGCTAACTTATAGCTGTCGAATCTTCATACTTTCAGCACCGCTATTTCCGAAAATAAATCTTCGGCTCATTTAATTCTAAAATTCCGTCTAAATAAAAATAGCATTTCTATCCAGAAAGTGGCATTTAAAATTAGATGGTTTAATAGCGGGGATATTTAATAATTTGGCTTTAGAATACATTTTTAAGATTTTAAAATACTGATATTATCATGTTAATAACAACTCAACATAACATTATTAGAATTACAAATATAGGCCCAGACACAGATATTAAACAATTTACTATTTATTTATTCATTTTCCTTAAGTAACTGTCTTAAGATTAAAAATAAATAAAATAAAATGAAATATTTTCAGCGAACTTTACAATTTTAGCCATAAAACTGAGAACTAAAATCTTCAAAGCAGCTTTAATCTTTCTCAGTTTATGGATTTAGTTCGTATCGCGAAAACTACTTACATTCCGACTGAAAAGAAATACAGCCCTATAATCGAAGCATGCCACGAGCTGCCACCTCATAAAACAGATCAAACGATGCCCTAATAAAATTTGAAAGTTTCTAAATATTTTTTTTCTTTTTTATTAATAATTACTATGTTTAAAAAAATTATAATAATAAATATTATTTGTAAATAAATAATAAATAATAATAAATATTATTTGCATCACATATTGTACAGAATGTGTATATTTTAGTATGTACTTCATAGATGTATATCAATTTTATTATGTTCGAAAGATTGTGATATCATTAAAGTGCTCTTGAAAATATATTTTCCCATTTTCCATAATGTAACGGAATACTTTTGATTGTCCCTGTAATTAAGCTTTACATACTATTTTCATAAAATTTGAAACGACACGGAAAAATCATTCATCAGTTATATATTTTGGATTTCAAACGATTCGATTGGGTAGTTTTTGCTTTCTTGTATGCGGACATACAGATTGACAAAGAGACAGGCGGACGGACTGAACGAAGACAATAGATGCTACGTATTTTCCTAATTAAGAATACATCTAAAAACGGCTATAATATAAATCCAGAAGTAGAATTTTTTATACTTTTAATTGCTACATTTATTTTGGTATTTATGTATTTATTTTTTAAGGGAGTCTGTGACAATAAATTTTATTTATTGAATTAAAGTTTTGAAATTCTTTTGTGATGCTTATATTATTTTAAACAAAATTACATTATTAAACTTTTAATCATTTTTAAAGAAAATTTTTATTTAAAATTTAAGAAAGAGAGATATTTGAAAATCGTTATAACTCGAAATATTAATTGTAAACTTTTAATTTAACTTCATTTAAATCATCAAAAATATGTAACCTTTGACTCAGAATTTAAAAAAATATATTAGCTTAATTAACATTAAAAACATTTGAAGTGAAAATTTAAAGAAAAAATATGTAGCTTAAAAAAACCTCATTTTTAATAGTAAATATTTTTTTCCAATTCCTGAAACAAAATTAAAATAAAACTATTGAAGAAGATATGTTCCAAGTTCGAACCATTTATCTTTAACGGTTCTTGAGTTATAATAATCTAAATGCGAGAAATGGTGAAACAACTCAGGATGTAGAGTAGTCATTTCCATTACAACCATTGCTTGAAAGTTAGATTTTGATGATAAACTAAAACGAAAATGTTTATATTTTCTATTCCAGTTAAGAAAGAAGTAGGATTTAAACGTACTTTTAAGGAAAAAAAACTTGTGGTGCATTTTTTTAGATGTACTAATATTTATTCCTCGTGTAAATGGTTTTAAAACTTGCTTTTAATGCTGTTTCAGAGGTTCAGTTAAACGGAATCCCGGGTCTGGGTTCTTCATGGTTTGAGAAGTACAACAGTAAAAATACCATTCGTTTACGAACAAAATTTGATGCAACAATATTCAAATATTCAATTCAGAAAACAAAATCCAGTTAATTAGAGTTTCGGATTCTTCACCGGCTGAGAAATACAATAGAAAAAATGCATTCATTTACAGAACAAAATTCATTGAGTTTTGATACTTTGAATGCTTTAAAACTTTCAGTTCCATCTAATCTCCACTCTTTAAATTTCTCTAGATTCTTAATATGTCTTCTAAGCAAAAAGTTGATCTATATGAGTCAAGAATCTACAGATATTTTCTTCTTTATGTAAATGGCTTTAAAATTTACTTTGATTGGTGTTTTAGAGGTTCAGTTAACCCTTTATCTACCGACGATACTTATAAGTACCATTAAAATTACTTATTATAAAATTCTTTTAATACGTTGATTAGTTGTAATACTGTTTAAAATGAGTTACAGATACATTATTTTATTTTGTTCCAAAAGCATTATTGGTTGCACAATACAAAAATATTTTTAAAGAGTAATGTAGTATTTTGCCTTTGTATCTTTTCAACTTTCTTAGCGCTGAGGGAGGGGGATGGGGATGGGGATTTTTCAATTCGGAAATACTTTTATATTTATAATGTAAGAACATCATATTTGTACATTTTATAATTATACAAAATACTAAAAAAAAGATTTAAAATAAAAGATTTGAGTGGGTTTATAAATATTGCACAAGATTCCTGTAAATTCAAATTTAATTTATACTTCTAAATCCTTCAATCCTTCTAAAATCCGTCAAAAATTAATTAAATGATTCTGTCAATCTTTTAATTTAGTTTAAAAAATTTATGTAAAATGCTTTAGAATATAAAATTTTCATGAATTCATAATTCGGTAGATAAAGGGTTAAACGAATTCCAGGGTCCAGGTTCCTCCTGGACTGAGAAGTGCAACAGTAAAAATCCCATTCGTCTACGAACAAAATTCAATGAATTTTGATATTTTATGTGCGTAGAAATTTTAGAGATTAGGTTAGAGGAATTTGATTTAATTCAATCTAATTAATTTTAATTTAATTTAATTAATTTAATCACTTTAATATAATCAACTATTTTGAAGAATTTAAGGGGGTACAGGACCTTTGGATTTTATCGAAACAATAAAAAATATCGCTCTTTTCAAAGTACCAAAACATAAACAAAATGCAATTGAGATTTTTTTTATTTCTGCTTAAAATATACAACCTTAACTACGTTATCAAGAAAAATACATGTTTGTACATAATTAATATTTACATTCTAAATTTAAAAATTCATCTGTCTAATGCAGGGTTAAATGCTCGCGCATGATAAAATTCTAAATTGTGTATACAGAAAACAATTTTTGAATTAAATAAAATTATCACATACCCATTTCTAACTTAAAATGTAAATATACACAAAAAAGTTTGCTTAAAATGTAATTTTAGCCAAAATTATGAAAACACGGACGATTGGGAGCAGGAAAACATAATAGTAAACCTATGAATCAACTGTTAAAATCAAGTTTTTAGATGTTTTACACCAAGATATGACTTGACAGACTGATTATGTTTAAATGTGTGAGTCGAGATTTAAATAATCCTAAATTTTCATGTGTGAACTCGATTAGGTAGTTATGGTCTATTGTAGACCATAAAGAAAAGCATATTTGTTAACTTTCATTAAGCTCTAGCTTATATAATTTGAAAGTAAGAATGCGCGCAACGATCAGATTTACTAAATCAAAAACGCTTTTTAAAGTTTCAAAATCTACAGACATCCAATTATACTCACCATCTATGAATGATTATAAATCAAGAAATAACACAGCTTTTTTAATGGTATCATCCAATTATACTCACCATCTATGAATGATTATAAAACAAAAAAAATAACACAGCTTTTTTAATGGTATTTTTTGCATAGGTTTGAGAAATTTTCAAATAGTCAGAATAAAACAAAAATTGAATATTGATTTTCAGAAAGTTTAAAAATCATGCGCCCCTTAACTTTTAAAATAAAGTTTTTAAAAAATGATGTCAAAATTCCTATTACGTCATTTAGAGGCAGTACAACAGTTTAATTGAACCTCTGAAAAGAGCAATAAAAGCAAGTTTTAACAACATTTTTATGAGAAATGAAACGTCTGCATATCCTTGGTAGATAGAGATAGAATTTCTCTTTGGAACACATGGTTAGACTCGGTGGAATTTTAAAGAGAAGCGATTCAGCCAAACTGAAAGTTTTACTGTCTATTTTCCACTAAAAGCTTTACATCTTGAATTTTTTTCTTTCTCTATTGCAAAACAATTCTGTAAGGCATTTCTATTTGTTATTGACTATAAAAAAGGTATAGAATAAGATTAGAAATTTATATTTTCTTTTCAGTATACAAATGTATTAGTTGCCCAGCAATTGGGCGATGATCACCACTAAAGTTTCTATTTTTTTGAAAAATCTCAGAAATTCTGTCCTGAAATCAGATGAATAATACCAATAAATTCATTTTACCGTGTCAATAGACTCTCTGCTGCCCCACTGTTCCATCAATGATTATGTTATCAGATTTTTGAGTGAAAATACTGTTAGAGAACAAATATTGAGTTCATAGCTGCTAATCCTCTCGTTTTTAATATTATTTTTAATGAGGAGAGATTCCGCCGAACTGAAAGTTTTATTGTCTTATCAAGTAAAAGCTTTACATCTTGAATTTAATTCTTTCTCTATTTCAAAACAATGCTGTAAGGTATCTCTATTTGCTATTGACTACAAAAGATATAAAATAAGACTGGAAATTGATGCATTATTCTCTGTATAAAAATGTATTATGCATTAATGGAACAGAGACGCAGCAGTTTAGCGATTGCCACCACTATAAATTTTAATGGTATTCTATGCTTTGAAGAATCTCATAAATTCTGTCCTGAAATTAGATAAATAATACTAATAAAATTTTGCCGCGTCAATTAATTCTCTAATGCTACACTGCACCATCACTGATTACGTTATCAAATTTCGAATGAAAATACTGTTTGAGAACGAATATTGAGTTCATTGCTGCCAGTCCTCTCGTTTTTGAATATCATAATTTCTTGATCATTATTTGTCTTTATTTATTTTTGATATCTTATTTAATAGAAGAATTCCTGTTTTTAAATAACATTTCAGTTCGGCAATAGCGATATTCCAAAAATGGGAAGGTTGGAGGATTAGTTTTATATTCCATTCATTTTTTACTATCTTAATCCTTTATCTGCTGAATTATGAATTCATGAAAATTTTACATTCTAAAGCATTTTACGTAAATTGTTTAAACTAAATTAAAAGATTTACATAATTATTTAATAAATTTTTGAAGTATTTATAAGCATTAATTAAATTTGAATTTACAGGGATTTTGTGCAATATTTATAAACCCACTCAAATCTTTTATTTTAAATTATTTTCTTAGTACTTTGTAGAATTATAAAATGTACAAATATGATGTTCTTACAATATAAATATAGAAATATTTTCGAGTTGAAAAATCCACATCCCCTTCCTTCCGCGCCAAAAAAGCTGAAAAGATAGAAAAGCAAAAGAAATCATTCTTTTAAAAATATTTTTGTTTTGTATAACCAATAATACTTTTGGAATAAAACAAAATAGTGTATCTGTAACTCATTCTAAACAGTATTACAACTAACTGACGTATTAAAAATATTTTATGATAAATAATTTTAATGGTACTTATAAGTACCTTCGGTAGAAAGAGTTAACAAGGGATGTGTTTCTTTAAAAATGTATTTACAAAGTTCTTTAAAAGAAAATAAAGTAAATAAAGCTTTTGGGTTTGTTTTACATGACATTAACTAATACATTAGTTTATTTTTTAAATGTTCATTCGTTTAGATTAAAAATTTTTCTTTTATCAATTTTCTAATTTTATAAATTTCAATGAAGTATTGCCACGGAAGGGGAGGGGGATCTTATTTAATAACATAAGTTTTGTTTTGGATTAATAATTTTCTCTCACAAATTTCATAATTTTATAAATGTCAATTAAATAACTCCAGTTGCTGGAAACAAGTGTGGATGCGTTCAAAATTTAAAATTTTCAATAGTATAGACGTGATTTTATACTGAAGGTTTCAAATGAATGTGTTACTATCTGTGATTTTTCCTTTAATTTGTATAAGTACCGTATTTCCCCGTAAATACGCCCTAGTTTTAAACCAAACCTAATTTTCAAGTATCCCGTAATAGAAACCTTATCCCGAAAATAAAGCAATGCTCTAAAAACTACACTCACTTCAAAATAATAAGCTACTTTTTGAAAATTATCAGTTTCAGCATATTGATATTAAAATTGCACTTGTTTATGAATTGATAATAGCATTTTTTTTGGCTTAAAGTAACAATTATAACATTCAAATTTAAATGTAGCATTAATTAACCCTTTATCTACCGACGGTACTTATAAGCACCATAAAAATTACTTATTGTAAAATTCTTTTAATTCGTCAATTATTTGTAATACTGTTTAGAATAAGTTACAGATATATTAGTTAATTTTGTTCCAAAAGCATTATTGGTTACACAAATCAAAAATATTTTTAAAAGGATGATTGCTTTTGCCTTTGTATCTTTTCAGCTTTCTTGGCGCTGAAGGAGGGGGATGAGGATTTTTCAATTCGGAAATGTTTCTATATCTATATTGTAAGAACATCATAACTGTACAATTTATAATTCTACAAAATACTAAGAAAACAATTTAAAATAATAGATTTGAATGAGGTTATAAATATTGCACAAAATCCCAGTAAATTCAAATTTAATTAATCCTTCTAAATCCTTGAAAATTTTATTAAATGATTATGTGAATCTTTTAATTTAGTTTAAACAATTTACGTAAAATGCTTTAGAATGTAAAATTTTCAAGAATTCATATTGAGGTAGATAAAGAGTTAAGTGTTACAGGTTTTCACTAGTCCATTGTTACTAGTCATATTTTTAATTAATGACTTGTGGTATTTTAGTATGGTGTTATCCTCTTTTACCACTACTGCAATACAAATCACAATAAACATGAATATGGCATACTTATTTATAATATTTAAATTATTCAATACAGGACTATCGTTAGTATTTTTTTATATTTTATTTTTACTGTTATCGCAAAACAATCTTTATGTAAATTTCTACACTATAAAAGAAAAAAAATCTGTAATCCTAAAGATGTAAATTTTCAGAAATCTGCATGCTTTCTGAAATTTTATCTATACTATAAAAAATATATAAATCTACAAAGCTAGTTTTTGTACAGCTGCAGAAATCTGTAGCTTTACATAAAAAGTCTAATAAAATTACAGAAATCTTACTAAAATTTAAATGTACGCCAAAGTTGCAATTTCATAAAAAGCTCTAGGCGTCTGAGTTTCCTAAAAAAACTTGGTAAGCTTACAGCTATTTTGATTTACAGAGCGAACATTCATATGATACCTGAATGAGTTTTTATTGCTGACGTTATATAAAAAGTTCTAGTTCACAGTTTTCTGAAAAAATTATAATAACTTTACAGATTTTATTTTATAGTGTATATGTGCAAGAAAAAACTACTACGATGATCAATGTTTAAAGGTTATATGTTTGTTGCAGTAGCAAGACTAAAAATATTACTGATTTTCTAAAAATTCTAGTACTTCAAGTGTTTATTTAGTGGTAATGTGTCTGTTTAAATTAAATATGTCGTTATTTTAGCTTATTTTAGCAATAAAAAAGATGACTGGTAGTAATTGATACGCTTTGAAATATCAAGCATCTTGAGGATGCACCTATGCAAATTGACTCAAAAATACGCAGTTTATTTTTTTTCCAGTAGGCAATGTAAATTGAAAAAGTGTTGAAATTGAGATAGTAAAAAACTGTATTTAAATTACTATATTGCAAATAGACCTGCCATTAATCTTTAAAAACTTAAAGTTTTTAAAGTTTTATTCTATACACAGGTCTTCTAAATTATATTTAGATATATTTCCTTATGGACTGAGAAGTGTGATAGTATAAAATACCATTCGCTTACGAACAAATTTCGTTGACTTTTGATCATTTGATTGCTTTAAAACTTTAGGTCAAATCTCGTCTGTTTAAATTTCTTTAGAATCTTAACGTGTCTTCTAAGAAAAACGTCGATCTCTATCAGACAAGTATGCACAGATATTCCATTCCTCATATGATGGCTTAAAAACTTGCTTTTATTGCTGTTTTAAAGATTCAGTTAACCCTTTATCTATCGACGATACTTATAAGTACCATAAAAATTTCTTTTAAAATTCTTTTAATACGCCGATAAGTTGTAAAACTGTTTAGTATGAGTTACAGATACATAACTTTATTTTGTTCCAAAAGCATTATTTGTTTCACAAAACAAAAATATTTTTAAAAGGATGATTGTTTTTCAATTTTTTCAGCTTTTTTGGCGCTTAAGGAAGAGGATGGGGATTTTTCAATTCAAAAATATTTCTATATTTATGTTGTAAGAACATCATATTTGTACATTTTATAACTCTACAAAATACTGAGAAAACAATTTAAAATAAAAGATTTGAATGGGGTTATAAATATTGCACAAATTCAAATTTAATTAATCCATCCTTCAATCCTTCTAAAATCCTTCAAAAATTTATTAAATGATTATGTAAATCTTTTAATTTAATTTAAATAATTTACGTAAAATGCTTTAGAATGTAAAATTTTCATGAATTTATAATGCGGTAGATAAAGGGTTAAACGGAATCTCAAGTCCGGACTTCTCATGGAAACAATAAACAACAATAAAAGTACCTTTTTTGTAGAGAACAAAATTCACTCTGTTTTAATACTTCGAAAGCAATAAAATTTGCAATGTTGGCATAGAGAATACTGCACTTAAATAATTAATATATCCCTATTACTTCTTTTTGTTGGTAGAACTCTGTTCAATTGAAACTTTAAAACAGAGAAAGAAGCAATATTTAATAGCAATTTGTATGAGGAATGAGATGTCTACATATCATTGATAGTATATATGAATTTTCTTTTTAGAGCACATGTTTTTAATTTAAAAAACAAACCGAAGGCATTTGACCGAAGTGAAATTTTTATTGTCAGAGTCTTCTCCGCTAAAAGTTTCTCATCTTGAATTTTGCTCTTTCTCTATTTTAAAACAATTCTTTAAGCATTTCTATTTGCTACTGATTACCTGAGTTAGGATTTGTCTGTAATACATGCGTAAAACTCAGAGTTCAATATATTATACTTTAAAATAATCAACACTTTTGAAGAATTTAAATTTTGAAACAAAGTTTTAAATAAGATGTTAAAATCACTATTACGTGATTTGAGGCAAGAACTCTCTTTAACTGAACCTCTAGAAGAGCAATAAAATCAAGTTTTAACGGGCACCTTTATGTGGAATGAAATATATGTATATACTTGACACACAGACTTCTTTCCTAGAGCGCACGTTTAGAATGAGAAAATTTAAAGAGAAGAGATTCGACCGAACTGGAAATTTTATTGGCAAAGGCTTTTCTATAAAAAGTTTCACTCCTTAAATTTTGTTCTTTCTAGATGTTTCAAACAGTCCTATGTAGCCATTTAAATTCTCGATCGATAACATAAAATTTAGAATTAGTCTGTAATGTTATGTAGAGAACTCGGTGTTTCGAAGTATAAATGTTATATATTAAAAAATCCAAAATTTTAAGGAATTTAAAGTTTTGATAAAGTTAATAAAGTTTTGATAGTTTGTATATTCTTATTATATCATTTGGACGTAGAAACTGAAATCTTCTTTTAACTGAAGCACTGAAACATCTATAAAAGCAACTTTTAACTGTAATTTTTATGCAGAATGAGATTTTGTATACAGGGTGCAATATGTTATCTATCACCGACCTTTAATTTCTCAACCGTTCTTGGTTCTAGACATATTGTTCCAATTACATAAACATTTTAAATGAGGTAAATATTCATATTGTGGCATTGTTGAAAGTTAAAAATCAATTTTATAAGAATTGCAAAATCTAATTTTTTATACGGTCCCCCAGTCTTTATAGTTATATTTAGTAAAAGTTTACACATATTATAACAGATGACACAATAAGTTTGACTTCTGTAGAGTTATTAAATTTCAAAGTTATTAGACAGAGTTATTAAATTTCAAAGTTTGAGATTTTTAACATAACATAATTTTCTCTTTAATTGGGGAATCAGTTAAAAAATGAATTAAAGCAACTAAAGATCGAAATCAGGGTGCAATTTTCTTTTTACGGCGAAACCACATTTAGCCGGTATCGGCAAATCAGGATATCACCAAAGAAGGTATTTCATCTAATAATTGTATCTGGCGTTTAGGGATCGTACACAAAGCATGAAGGAAATAATGAAATTAAACGAAAAAATAAATATGAAATTATTATCATATCGGAAAACCGTCTACTATAAAAAATGAATACATCAACTGTCAAAATTTAGTAGAGATTCTTTTAGGCGTCGGACAACATTCAAAAGTCAAAGTACATAATATCGGCACCCGAAAAATAAAACATACTCATTAAGACATAGATAAATGACAATAGAATGCAAATGACCAGCCTAGCTTTAACGCACTAGAAAATTGGTATTATGAAAATTATAATAGTACTGCAGCGTCACACATTCTGGATAAAAATCGATCCATCTAGCAGTGGACATGCTAGTCAGTCCTGAAATCGTGATGGCAGACTACACATGCATGCGATATGACGAAATGATACTTATTTATGATGAATGCCAGAGCGGTTGCGAGGATTTGTGAAGGATGTTTCCCTAGGAATCGGCATCCAACGCATGAAACTAACTAATGAATTGCACCGTCTTAGAGATACCAGCTCTGTTGCACCACGACCCAGAACAAGTAGACGGGCTAATGCAGATATTCATGTATTCCACGAATTTTCACGTTGCGTCTCAATTGATAAAAATAGTGGGAGAGCATGTTTGGTGAATTCACGATTCCATGTTAAATTTATCATATTATATGAAGTTTTGTGTACACCATTTGTATATAAACATCTGCATAACAACTTTCTTTAGATAATTATTATTGATAAATCAAAAGTGTACACTTTATACAATATTCACATAGGTGTAAATGAACATTCTTCGTTTCTTTGTTAGAAATCATGATTCTACATTTCAATTAATATTATAACAACTTTTTTCCTTTTAAAATTGAAACAATATTTTGTTTTCTTCCACTTTTGGAAGATCAAGAAAAAATTCAGTCTACTACTGCGTAATATACAATACTTAAAATAACTAAAGGAACAATAAAAAAGTTTTTAATATCAATTATCTAGTAGGTCACGTGACCCTGGTGCCTATCCTCTAGTTGAGAGAAGAGATTTGCGAAATATTCCACACGGTCAAAGTATAATGTACGAGTGACACTGGAAGAGGGCATTGTCATTCGTCCTTCTAAATCCACAACTGAGCACGGCTAAAATAAGCGAGGCATGTAGATACACGAGTCAACGTGTCTGGCATTTGTTACGTGCACATCATGCATATCCATACCTGGTACAAACATTGATATTGAATGACCAATCACAAATATTTAATTATTGTAATACCATGTTCAACACCTTAGAAGCAAAACTGTCCATACTTGGTTACATTCTGTGGACAGATGAGTCAACATTTACACGAACTGGCATCGCGACCAAGCACATTGTGCATTATTGGTCTCTGTCAGACTTACCTAATGAATAAAAGTTATTGATTTTGTTGATCATATTTACAAATAAAATCAAATGGGCACAATTCTTTGTTTATTCTTTTATGAATGTACTCTCTTTACTTACATTTTCATTTATCGCAAAAAATGTTCTGAAATATTAATTTCATTTCTCTATATTACGATCCCTAAAAAAAACATTAATTGAATTTCGAAAGTATAAATGGAAACATTAGCTTTTAAAACTACTTTTAAAAATCTTGCTATAAAAAAATCATCCAATCATTATTTTTTAATATATAAAAAAAAATATTTTATCGTTTCGCCGATAATTACATGTGTACACAACTTTGTCATCAATTTATCACTTCACCGAGGTTTTCTTTTCTTTTAATTTCAAATTTCATGTCGAAAGAAAACTTTTTTTCTCGCCTCTAAATTATCAGAAATTGCAGGTGTGAAAGCGAAAGAAAAAAGTATTTCAACAATTTCTTTTTCCTCAAACGGTATTCTAACCAAAATTTCTCAACTCATCTTTTTCTGTGGATGAATTCGGAGTTATGATTTTGAATTTTTCATTTTCACTTCGTCTGAGTGTAATATGCAGGACTGAATTATGGCGCGCCATTTTGTTTCGTGAATTCAAGGATCAAAGACTGTGTGTTAGGATGAAACTAAAAAACGAAGTTTCGAATTTTACATTCTAACAGAAAATTTCCTTTTTCCTTTTTTTAATCCCATTAAAAAAAAATATTTTTCTTTTATGCTAAATATTTTTGTGATATTTTCCGGTACCTCAAAGCATCTGAATTTCTTTAAAAAAAGAACAAAACTCATTAATTGCATTAAAAATATTTTAGGCATATTAATATATTTATATTTCCCCAAAATAAAATATTGAAGCGTTAGTGTCATTTAATAAATAGAATAATAATGTTTAAATGACATGGGAAAGATGGTCTCACTTTATTTGACTTTAATAGAAGCCAGAAAAGGGGATTTGAATTTCATTTTCTCTGTTTTATTTGATTACGTGTCATAAAAAGTTAATCTAGAGAGTTTTCTAGATAATCTAGAGAAAAGTTAAGTTGAAGAGAAGTATTGTTTCTGTGTTAGCAGTTTCGTTGATTGTTTTTTAATGAGCAGTCAGTATCAAATGTGAAAATGTCTGCTTACGTGCCTAAAACTAAAAATTTATTAAAAAATCTTGTGTTCATGAAGCAAAACAATTACACTAGCAAGAATTCTCATCTTCTAGCATGTGATTAATATATTGTGAAACATTACTTATAGGTTCAGTTTAACTTAAAATCTGACAGCTGGAATCTAAAACGCACTGTTTTGGAAATATCTAAAGCTATTTTTGACAAAAAATTTTATGTATAATTGAGAGCTGCAATTCCAATGGTTTCTGAAACACGAATCAAAAATGACTATCATATTAAGACTATCATTATCAATTAGACTATCATGAGAAATGACAAAATTTGAAGAAAAGTATTAGTAGTCGAAAGAATAATCCCATATCCTATATAAACTGTGAAATTTTAGGTAATCGTCAAAAAACTTTTTGCGGAAATGCACAAAATATTGTTGTGTATCGGAACAAAAGCGTAACTATCTCAAAAACAACAAGTTGAAAATTGCTCGTCGAGCGTAGCAAATGAGGTATGTTCGTACTATAAAGAAGTTTTTAAAATATTCAGATCTTAGTGTAATTTTATACAGAAATTCGGATACAGTAGTGTAGCCGAAATATTTCGTGTATCCCTGTAAATACTATCTGCTTTCTATTATAAAGGAAGTAACTTGTAGTAAACCGCAGCAACGTATATCAATTTCATAAAATGCGAAATAGTTTTATATTCTTAAAAAGCGTCCCAAACAATCTTTCCCCCTATACCCTTATGTTATGAAATACTTTTGTGTAGCCCTGTAAATTAATAGCAAATATTCTTTGAACCACAGATAATACAGAATGTATATTTTAACATATACTTCATAGATGCATATGAATTTAATTACGTTCTAAAGAGTATAACATCATTAAAATGCACTTGAAACTATTTTTCCCGTTGGCTGCAATGTAACGGAATAGTTTTGATTGTCCCTGTAAATGAACTATGAATCCGATACTCATAAAACTTGAAATGACTCGACAAAATTGTGAAAAAAACTATATTTTTTAAATTTCAAACGATTCGCTTGGGTAGTTTTTGCGTTATTAAATGCGGACGGACAGACAGACAGACGGGTGGACGGGCTGAATCACGACTATATGTAATACGTATTTATAAAATTACGAATTCACCTAAAGAGAGGGGGGAAATGATGCCTATAAGGGCATATATATATATGATGTCTAAAGAGCAATAGATATAAAACTACATAGAAAATGATGCGCAATGAAGCAAGAATGAAAACAAATATATCAAGTGAAGAGGGCTGCTTTGTTGAATGCCCCGCTAACTGAAGAAAGACTGAAAAGATAATAGTTGAATTGGCATTTCTACTGACCCTGAATTTGACAACAAGCAATAGAAAAAACCAGAGTAGTATAACACATGGCCTTATAGTCCAAGATTTGGCAGCTCAAAACCCTGTGTTATCGAGCAAAAGAAAAAAACATTTATTTTATGGAAGAGAGTAATAGCGGAATCAAATGATCCATGTCTGCCGGAAGTGAAGTGGTAAATAAGCCAAAAATTAATACCACTAATGGTTGACTCGTAGATTTAGCATTGTACTGCAATCAAAAGTATGGAAACATTGAAAACTGGATGCACGAAAAACAATGGTAAGCTTACGAGTCAACCATTAGTATTATTCAATTTTGACTATACACAACTTCGCTTCCGGCAGACATGGATCATTAGACTCCACTATTGCTACTTGTCCATAAAATAAAGTTTATTTTCTTGTGTTCGATAACGTATGGTTTTGTGCTGTCAACTCTTGAACTATTAGTTAAATTACAAAGAATCATTCGTCCCGAAATAGCTAAGGAATAAAATACATATCAGAAAATAATTTCAAAGATTGTTGTTCGAAAATTTTGCATGGTTCTACAGGTATTAAATATTTGTAAAAATGTCAAAATATAATAAAAGTTTTAATAATGTACGACAAAATTAGTCTTGCGAAATTAATTTTGTCGTAAGTTTGATGTCCGGGTTACCTTTAAATGGTACTTGCATTTCAAATTCTAGCAAAAAATGCGATCAATTTTAAAAGATTTGGTTTTTTTTATTATGTGTATTTTTTTTTTTTGTTATTTTTTCAGGTATAAATGAGAAACAGCATAAAAAAGCAATATAAAGAAGAGAATCTTCTAAAAAAAAAAAGGAAATCTGGTATCGCAATCGACACAAACCTAGCAGCTCAGTCGGTAACTGCACAAACCTTCTCCTCAATGAGTTCACGGCTTAAATTCCAGGATTTGTTAAAACTCGATTAGCATAATGATATGTAACTAGTCTGCCAAATCATCTTGGTTAAAAAAGCCTGTAGTCCCGATTTTAATTGATGTCCGGTAAGCTTTCCATTGTGGTTTCCTATATCCAGTGCTTTATGTTTTCATACCTTTGCGTGCAGAAAAACATAATGGTAAATCTACCAATCAAGAACTAACATTGGCTTTGTAAATGGTTTCCACCAAGTTATAACTTGGAAGACAAGTTGAATACTGCTATGCTAATCGAGCAATACGAGTTTTACTATACCTGGAATTTCAGCCGTCTACTCTGTGTGATGATGGTTTATGCAATCACCGCCCGAATTAAAGTTTTGCAAAATTAAATTTATCGCACAATATTAAAACTTTTTTTTTACAAATTTAAAATGTTTGTATTTTTATAAAACATAAATAAATGCAGTAAGAAATTATATTCTATACTGCTTTGATGCTGCGTACTACCGATCAAACCTCAGTTGATTTTCATCAATCCATACATTTCTGGTACATTTAAAGAGTTTTTGCGAAGTAGATGCAACATTTGTTATCGTAGATTACACGTTATAGTCTATATTGCTTTGAGGCTCCCTAATCCTGATCAACCCTCAGTTGATTTTCATCAATCCACTCATTTCTCGTACACTTAACGAATTTTTGTGAATTAGATGTGACATTTGTTATCACAGAGGCTTAAAAAAGCTATGTGTCATCATAATCTGTCGTAATTAATTAGTCGCTTTTAGAAAAACATTTTTATGAATAAACTGCTAAGTTGCACCCGATAAATATAAACAAATAATCTTTTCAATGAACGTTTCAACAACTGGTATTTTAAAAATAACTTTTTATACACGTTTAAATATAATAAAAAATGCAACACAACATATAAAAATGTTTCTCTTGCGAATCCTTATAAATTTTTACTAGAGTCTGCGTTACTGATTTTCATTGACGGCAGAGTTGGTAAATATTATTATGTAGTTTGTAAAAATTCTACTTTAAAATGTCAGTTTATCTTCTTTTTTTTAAATAATGTTGAATTTTCTGCTTGGAAAGTTTATTTAATATTTGTTTACCTTTTTGAATTTTCATCGACATATTTCACACATTTTACCGACGATGTCTTTAGCAATAAATTAAATATTGTTATACCGCTTAGATTTTTTAAAAATCTTCTGTTTATTAGGCACTTAATAAAAATCTTGTTCAAATTCAAAGCGCTTTCGATGTTTAATATATTAATATTTATAACCAGTCATTAGATTAATGAACTGAAAGAAGTGTTTATTAGGTATTTTTTATTTTACTTATCAAACCATAAATATCAGATTAGGCAACAGATATTGTGACAAATATTTTGAACTGTTACACCTTTGAAGCAAGCGTCATGTCTGCAATTTTTGAAGCATTTTGAGAACGGCTATTTTCGAATAACAATTTTTGCCATATTTAGTGGCAAAAATTCTATGATAAAACTAAAATTATTACTCAAAATAGTAATATTCAAAATTAAGACCTGTAAATAAGGACCGCACTTTATGCGACACGCTTTTTTTCCGAAAGTGATAAAGCACTATTGTCTCTCATAAATGGATTCTCCAAATGCTGAGAACACCAATATTTTAAACTGATTTTCTACGGCTTATCTAATGGCCGAATAATCTGCGATAAAATATGGTGAAATAAACTGTGAGATATAAGTGGTGCCCAAAGCATTGGGCGTATCGATTTACGACGAACACCTGACAAAACTAGTGGTGAGTGAGAGTTAGAGGTCTGCACGGGCCGGCCTTTTCAATGCGATTCCGACTTAGAAGATTTTACTTTTGAAATATACCATTTTTTAGATTTTTATGTCTCCATTATATGGTATATGGATTAATAATACCCATGATAACTGAAGCATTTACATACAGCAAACAAAGGTTCATTAAAAGCATAAATATTGCAGCCTACGGCACTTCTGCATAAGGGGAGATTATAAACATGAAAAAAAAAGACTAAGATAAGTTTTTTTGGTCTGATCTCTTCCGTAAAAGAAAAGATCAATGTTCTGTAGAAATTCTGTGGGCTGGACTCGGGTCGAAATTTTAACTTTAATAACGGGCAGGACGTATAAATATTTTTTCGTTCGGGCCGGGCCGAATCTTTTTTTCGATGGATCGGGCCGGGCTCGGACCTGGTTATTTCGGCCCGTGCAGACCTCTAGTGAGAGTCACCTCACAAGTGCAAAGGATTAATGGCACATATATTCAATATGATGTTACTGATATTACATTCGTGACAAAATTAGCCATCTTTATTTGATCACATCATTATCACATTGGGATTCTAAGGGGACTATCACTTCTTTATTACACTATGACGTACAATAAGTAATTTACAGTAAATATTGATAACAGTAAAAAAAATTAAACTTTTAAACTTCATCTCAAAAAAGGTATATTGTGGATATGACTCAATATTGCGCTACAGGATCACGACATGAATATTAAGAGTTTCATTTAAATCATATTACTTTCGCATTCAGATCGCAGTCCAGTTATGTTTCAATTAAGGATTTTTATTCTGTATCACCAGATGATGACATAAATTTCAATTCTAATATGTTACAAAACACTTATTAATTCATGTTAACTACTATACATAATGTCCATATAAAACATTAGAATGCATTTTTGAGCAAAGAAACTTTCTAAAATATATCTAAATGCATATAATGCGCCATCTGATAAGTTTTGATGAGATCTGATAAGTTTTGTTAAGAAAAAAAAAAAAACTTTCTTTCTAAAAGAGTTTAAACTATATACACTCAACCAGCTGATCTTTGTAAGACAAAAAAAAAAAACTAACTCCTGTTTCTAAAAATATGATATGGCATATTTAAAACATTCATTATTGTATTCTATGGGAAGACAAAATATACCTTGTTATATACAGGGTAATCAAGAAATAAGTTGTCCACTTCAGAAGGCTCTAGAATGTGTTCGATTGGTCCAAATGTGATGGAATTAGAACTACAAATAATTCAAGTGATGTGCTTGACATTTTTGAAAAAATAAATAAATAAATAAAAGTGCAGATTTCACCGCTAGGGAGTTATGTAGTACACTTAAAACTTTTAATTCGCTTTATAAATAATAAACGATATTAAATAAAATGAAACTAATCAATAAAATACAAAATCCACCGTACGTTTTTCAAGATAGGGGAATACGTCATATCCAGTGCTTGGAAAACCACTAATATACTCACACAACCTTGCGGAGTTTGCAAGAAATAAATTGCCCGCTTCAGAGGACTCAAATGAGATAAAATTTGAACTATAGATAGTACAAATCATACGCTTGATATTTAGTAAATAAAATTACAAAAATTAAAAATTAAAAATTTTGCCGCTAGGATCGCTGTGATACGTTTAAACACTAGAGATGAAATTTTGTAATCTTATTATTGTTATTATTATTATTTTGTAAATATCAAGCGCATCATTTTAATTATCTGTTATTCAAATTAGATCTCATTTGAACCAATAGACCGCATTTGCATACACGCATTCTGAAGTGTACAACTTACTTCTTGCAGTCTCCGCATGAGTGTGTGAGTGTGCCAGTTGTTCTAATCATCTGTAGAATAAATCTGTAATAGTATTGTGGTCGATCTGTGAACTAAATGTGAAAGAAGTATGACTGAAATGCAACATTTACTGTCCACACTGTGGACATCTGGTGCATTAAATGAGTCATATTCATGTTATATCTTCTTTTCTGACGAGGTGTAAGGTCATAAAAAATTGCTCGCGGCAGCGTCACATTGAAATGAAGAAGAGAAAATCTCCTTACAGTCATAATTTTGTGAAATAAAAATTCTACATTTTGGTCGTAATTGTGACTATGATTATTATGATTATGATCATATGTCAATTCCATTTATATTATCTCTAATAGCATTATGGTTCAACAGTGATCTAAATGTCAAAGAAGTATGATTGAAATACAGCATTTACTGTCGACGCTGTGGACATCCGATGTATTACATGAGTCACATTCATGATATACAGTCGACTCTCGTTAATTCGAAATTGTATAATTCGAATCTTTGCTCAATTCGAACTAAACATAAAGTCCCAGAATTTTCAATGGAAAAATAACGTTAAAAATTTTCCTTATTTCGAACTCATTTTCTCTTGGCTTCGTTTAATTCGAACTAACGAGAATTCCGATTTATCATTTTTCTTTTCTTTCTTTCTGGTTTCAGATCATTTGAATAACTTCCTTCCTTTGACGTTTGTGAAAATTGTTCCGAATGTATATATACATATAATCCCATGCATTTGATATCCATTTTCTTAGTGCCCCGTCTGGCCATCAGTGACGCTTCAAATTTTTCTTCCATTGCGCTTGTTTCTAATCTTTTAAATTTATGTATTTATACATTCTAATTTAATATTATGTCACTTTCTAATCATAACAGACGAAAGAAAAAAAAAACACTAACATTAATTCCTTTGTAATAGCACCATAATAAGCATCTTTTCATTTCATACTTTCCATGATTCAAACTTCGGATAATTCGAACATTTGTTGTGGTCCCGACGAGTTCGAATTAAAGTAACGAGAGCCGACTGTATCTCCTTTTCTGACGGGGTATAAGGTCACAAAAAATTGTTCCTGGCAGCTTCATATTTAAATGAAGAAGTGAAAATCTCCTTACGTACAGTCATAATTTTATGAAATAAAGATTCCATATATTTTTCGCAATCGTAACTATGATTAATACACTGTAAAAAAAATCTGTAACCTTAGTAATCTAAATTAACCGAAATCTCTTATGCTTACTAAAATTTTATGTGTACACTTTACAAGAAAATGATGTCAATCTACAAAACTTGTAAGCAAAACTAAAACCATCTGTAACGTTACAAAAGAATTTACTAAAATTTTGGTAACTTTACTAAAATTTTATCTATAATGCTCGTTATCGTCACATAAAAAGTTCTTGGAATACGATTTCCCAAAAAAATTCTTAGTAACCTTAAAATTTGTTTGATTCAAAGTGCAAATCTGTATCTGTTACATGAATTTTTATTGTTGCCGTTACATAAAAAGTTCTTGGAATACAATTCTACTAGAAAAAATTTTGTAACTTTCCCAATTTTTTTTTACAGTGTACGATTATGATTATATGTGAATTACACAGAAAATCTGTGCTATTAGGGATGCTTATTGCTTAAGATTCCACACTAGTCACTCAAAAAGAGCCGGATGATAATGTTAAGCCTATAGGAGCGTTATTTTCAATTATCTCGCTCAAATTTTATTTTATTTTCATAGAATAGATGAGGACGGCTAGATTTAAGGCTAGTTTTTACTCTTTCGATTTGAGTTTCAAGTTTTAAAAAAAATTACTTTAACTTTCGTAACCGGTTTGAACCGGTTCTGAGATTGAAAGTATCCTAATATAAAAAAAGTAACCAAAATCGAAAAAATAAAAAACAACCTTAAACCTGTCCATCCTCAGCTGTCCTATGCCAAAAAAATTTTCAAAAATATTAAAATTTGAGCAAAATATTTGAAAATAACGCCTTCTTAAACTTAACATTATCATCCTGGTCTATTTGAGGGACTAGTGTGGGCTCTTAAATAATTAGAGTTCATATTAATTTTGTTATTTTGATTTAATATTACTTTTACTATCTTTTATTTATTAAATTACTATTCATTTAAATTACTAGCCGCCTCTGATAACCAGTTTAATCTCCCTTAAATGTATTCAATTTAAAAATAAAAATTTAAATATAGTATATTATTATAACATATTATTATAGTATATTGTGTATTCCATATTAACAATAATTAATGGATGAATGGGTACAACCCCTCATCTTTTTGTTTCATTTTGGGAATATGAACTTATTCTACGACAATCACTTTCAGAATTTTCAAAGTATGATTTTGAGACTTTTAAAAAAGTTACTCTATACATTGAGCTAACATAATATGCAAATAAAATTTTGAAAGCTTTTACGCATGCGCAAGGAAAAATTATTTAATAAACCTGGTCATTTTTCGTGCAATTCTTATTATTTTTTAATTTTGATTACAGGGTATAGTGTATAATATTGTTTGTCATTTATTTAAAAAAATAACATTATTTTATATTAAGAACTCTGGAAATTATAAACAAAAAACTTGGAAAAATTTGAGACTGTTTTTATAAAAACCTTAATTTCTCTACGAGTATGCAAGCTTTCCGCATTAAAATGAACATAATTTTTATTGCAATAAGCCACTTAATCACAATATACAGTTTGAACGCTTTTGCTACATTTTTTTAAAATTTATTTATTTATTTATTTGACAAGGTTATCCAAAAGATTTTCTAGGGCTCCCAAATGGTCCGCCAACTGAACATCAATACATTCTTAGAAAGATTTTCGTTTTATATTTTTTTTTTCGCAAATTGCCAGAAATCGGCTTCGGAGGTTAGTTTTAGCACAAATGCTGTAGAAACCTATTATGAAAATTTCCGTTAAAAAAATATTGGTGTTCAGTTCGCAGACCATTTAAAAAACCTGATTTTCGTTTTTTTTTTTTTTTTTTTTTTTTTTCTTTCTTTCTTTCTTTCTACTAGTTGACGATCTTTTATGGAGTTTCGGGAAAGTTTTTTTTCGCAGAAATGTAGGATCTGTAGATCTGTACTCACTGAGCCCCATTTATAATACGGAGAACCTACTCACCGGTCCACTTTCTGCCGGGACAGCATCACTCTTTTCAATGCGCGCAAATAATGAGTCCTCCATTTTTCTTACTATTACAAGCATTTTTTCAAACTTATTCGAAAACTTTTTATTATTTTTGGTTATTTCTATACCTTTTTTATATTTTTATGAGCAATATGTTTC
This sequence comes from Maratus speculifer, assembly GCA_964019185.1. Classification (NCBI taxonomy): domain Eukaryota; kingdom Metazoa; phylum Arthropoda; class Arachnida; order Araneae; family Salticidae; genus Maratus; species Maratus speculifer. Next base: position 241,808,607 of record OZ025296.1, read on the forward strand.
TTTAGGCTAGTTTCTAGGAGCAAATATTTCTTTAGTTTTTCTTGAGTTTAACTAAAATTTCCTTTTTAACTAATATCAAATTAAAAATTTGCGATGAATTTAAGTAAAATCATTAGATTTTTTAATAAAAGATTATCTATATCAGTAAAAAGTGTAGCAATTTCGTCTTAATTTTAAAAGAAAATTCACTTTGAAAATATCTACCGCATATTATCCTATGGAAGGAAATCTATGTTTTGGCAAAGATTTTCTTCAAAAAATCTTTGGCATTGTATTCATAGGCGGACTGCTGGATTCAATGTTTGAGAATAGGGCGTTAGCTCTCCGTGTTATTGTCGAGCTTAGTGCCTGTACACGCGTTGTAAGTGTTTACACGCTTAGAGTTTCAGGATGATTCCTCATGTATTTTTCTGATATTTAAGAAATATATATATATATATATATTAAGAAATATATATATATAATATTATATATATATATATATATATATATATATATATATATATATATATATATATATATATATATATATATATATAAACCATTAAATATAAAACAATATACGCCAACAAAATATGAAAAGAGGAATTAAAAGGAATATACTTGGAATCTGTAGAACCATAGTAGACTCTTGATACCACAAATACTATGGAACAAAAAATAAAGTGTGTGATTTCATTTTCTCACCAGCTATGAAATTGCAAAACAATACGAATTTGGGGTTACCAACATATATATAATACCAAAATAAAGTTAATAAAAACATTAAATAAAATCATAATAACATGATTGAAAAGGATATAATAGGGAAAACACATACCAGAATACTAAATTTATAGCTAAAATGATGTAGCAAAAAACAGTCTGTCATGCAACTGTTGCCAAAAAATGTAAGGATATTGTAAAAAATAAACTAAAGAGTATGCCTCATTTTTAAGATACAAACTTCATTATATTGGACAAGCGCAATCTAGTACAATGAAACTATCTTGTTATCCTATAAAATGCTTTAATTTACCGTCTCTTGTAAAAAGTAAAATAAATGCAAGTAAATGATTATATACTTATTTTAATAAATTACTTAAATGCATTACATCTCTTGGAAGTTGCCTTGCATATTCTGCCTGTAGATATAAATAAATTTAAAATATTTTTTTAAATGAAAAAAATTATAAATAATTATATGCAACTGACTTATTAAATATTATAAATATGTAAAATTTTGATATGGATGAATCTTTATAATAATTTCATTATGTACAAAATTACGTAATATCAATAATATTAAATCATCATATATCAATGTTTTGTGGGGTGTCCGGTTTTATTATAAATTATTTTCCTGTTATTTTGCATAGTTTATATATTTTTATTTTATAGTACATTATTTATATTACAGTAATTTAGTATATTTTAGTTTAATTTTTAGAGATAAATGCATACATACAATATATATAATATATCTACGTATAATATATATATTGCAGAAAAAGAAATTTAGGTTAATGTACAAAATTTCGTGTTACTTAAAGTGGGCTTTTCTAAAAAAATATATTTTTAGCAATGTTACGCTAAAAATGTTTCCAGTTTTTGAACAATATTTTATCAACACTAGATAATTTTTTTCTAGCAACACTTTATATTTCAAAAAAAAAAGAAAAATAATCCTAAATGTTTGCTGTATTTGAGACATACATCCTTCAAAATTGCTTACTTTAATTTTAATATAAAAATCGCAGAATTTGCAATATTTTTCTGCAGTTTTATAAGTTGAAAATTTGTATTTAAAATCTGTATGCACCCTGTATATTACTAGAATCTTGTTGCCAGCTGAGAAAAGGTGCAGCCACTACTTTTTATCATACTTCTTTAAAATCAGAACTTTAAATTAAAAACAATATTTTTTTCTTTTTTCTACTATTCGAATGCATTTACATATTTTTACACAAAATCGTAAAAAATAATACACTTTTTTGAACAACCTCGGTCGACAAAAATTTCAAATTCAATCTACGAACGTATATAACAGAGAAGTTATTACGTGGTCGCTAAGTTTATGAAATTCCGAAAATTGAAATAAAATAAACAAATGAAACAGGGAAAAAATATTAAATGTGGCATGAGATCGAAAATTTATTTTTCTTTTTTGAAAACATGTTATTCAGACGAGACTATTTGAAATACATTTTCTTTTTATCTCTCTGTTATTTATTTATTCAAAGAAAGCGAGTGTAAAAGTTAAATTTACAGGCGCTGTTTTGCAAACCTTTGTATGAAAGTTTTTGATATTTGAAAGGAAAATATGTTCAAGATGTTTTGAGCATTTTTAAATTTTCTTTTCTTCTTATTCGAGTTTGCAATTTTATAACTTCTTGATTTAAACAATTTTTATTTTTTAAAAATTTGTTGGTACTGAACGCGTTTTATTTAAATTATTAGTTTTTCGTGGTTGATTTTGCACTAATGTAAAAGTATCAATTAAATATGTTGGGAAAATTTTTATATGTAATCTTGAAACGCTAAATTCACCTTACTATATTAATAAAAACATGAAAACATTTGAAATGATTATTAATATTTTCATTAGTGTAATAGGTGTACAAAAATATAAAAAAAATTAAAATATTGAGGCCCCACCAGTGGCCAAGAGGTTCTGACCTCTCAACTGCTAGACGCGCTACTAAACAAAATCTCTAGAAAATCTGTAGGCATTTGGCCCAAAAATCTGTAGGTATTTGGCCTATTCTGCAGATATTTTTAAGAATATCTTAAAGTTTTCTGCAGATATTAATAAGGTATAGCTAAATCTGCAAAATTCCTTCAGATTTCTTTAAAATTTCTGAAGAAAGTGGAGTTTTCTTCAAATAACCTTAAGATTACTTTTAGTGTGGCGGCAGGTGCTGGGTTCGAACTCAATCGCGGCCGTCGGCTTAACCATATAAAACTTTCGGCCTAGTTTTTGTGGTTTTCTTCGAACCTTGCGTAAATACGGGTTAGGTTCCCTTAGAAAGATCCCCACGAAGGGCACTCCTCTCAGGGCCTATATCCCTAGAGCAGATAATCGGCCGATACAAAATAAACCAAACCAAACTAAAACATTGAGGTCAATTCACAGATACAAAAGTTCGACGAAATCCCCGAGTCCTTTCAACAAGAATTTGACCATCATGAAAAGAATGAATGACAAAAAATCAGTAACTTACAGAATTTAGTTACAGAATAGGTTGGAGTATGAAACCAGACCTTGAAATAGAAGACGGGGGGGGGGGGAGGGGGTGCTGAATCTATTAACATTGATGGGTTATTCAAAAGATCATTATGATATATTATAATACATGGGATGATAACTGATTATTGCAATAAGCTCTGTTTCCTAGGTAGTTTCTCTACGTATGTGTTGTAATCATACATTTTCACAATAATCTTTATTTTGCTAAAAAAAATTATGTTTTCTAATTTAACCGAGATAACATTGTAGATTGTTTTCTTCTTTCTCTGTCTGTCACATGTTCTTTCAACCTATTTTGTAACTTCCCAGTTATCATTCCTATACATATTCAAGTGTTTCATTTTTATTTTTATCTTTAAATGGGATGGTATAAGTTCCTGTTTATCATTCTTTTTCATGGCATCTATTCTGTATAGTTTACAAAATAATCCACACTTTCAGAGAAGTAGCTTACTTAAAAACATGAAAATTATTTTTAATTAAATTATTTTTCTATTTATATTCTTTATTTTATGTTTATTGATTTTGCCTAGATTAAAAACTTTTTTCTAACTTTTGAGCTACCAAAATAGATTTAACACGTTGAGCGCCACGTCAGTCAGCGGTGACTGACCCTGCACTTTCCGTTTAGACTGCGTAATTTACCGATGACTGACATTCTAAAATATGATATAAAAAAAATATATATAAATTTTTTAGTAATTATCCGAAAATTTATTTAAAATTTCCTTAACTTTTATTTGTTACAGGATTATACTTTCTTAATAATTATTTAAATCAATACAATTTTTTTAAACTTTAGTGTCAATCATCGAGGCACTCAAAATTTTTTTATTTAACTCCAAAATTTTTCTCTATCTTGATGTAGCATGAATATGACCGTAACGTCCTTAAATATAATACTTAGATACGAAGTACCGATACCAAAGTTTCACAAGAAATGCATGCAAAATTTGATAACATAAGTCTCTAACTGTGTAGTTTATTTCAGAAAATACACAACAGTAGTAGGAAAACGAGAGTACGGGCTCAGCCGGAGGGGCAGAGGGGCCGTCCCTCCGCATCCCTCCGCGTCCCGCCTGCGGTACCTCCTGCCCCCACCATGCATCCCCCTCCACAAACGCCCCCTAGTGGAAAAAAAGGAACATTCTATTCTAACATGAGAGGTGAACAACCTTCACTAATTAAAAATATTATCAATCACATCTCAACTCGAAATCATACTATATGATGAAGATTAAATTTATATTTGAATTTTGAACAACCGTAATTTTAATGAGTATTATTAATTAAGCGAAACAATGGAAAATCACAGTTTTTAACCATTTTATTTGGATTTCTTCAACTACATGATGAGATTATCAATTTAACACAAGAAAGTTAAACATATATTTGAACTTTGCTTGATAGACATCTTAATGAGTATCGTTAATTAAGTAAAAACAATAGAAAATATCCAATTTTATAGAAAAAGACTGATTTCTTACGATTTTTATCAACTTAAAAGAGAAAAGTTAAACATGTATCCTAGTTTTTCAACAGCTATAATCTTAATGAGTATCGTTAATTAAGTAAAAAAACAATGGAAAATATCCAGTTTTATAGAAAAAGACTGATTTCTTACGATTTTTATCAACTTAAAAGAGAAAAGTTAAACGTACATTTCAGTTTTTCAACAGCTATAATCTTAATGAGTATCGTTAATTAAGTAAAAAACAATGAAAAATATCAAGTTTTATAGAAAATGACTGATTTCTTACGATTTTTTCAACTCAAACTTCAGACTCTCAATTTGATAGAAAGAAATTTAAGCATGCATTCCAGTTTTGGACAACCATTTCCTTCATGAACATTATTAATTAAGCAAAACAACAGAAAATATTAAATTTTTAACCGATTTCTTCATATTTTTTTATTATTTTTTTAATATAAAATCAGAATACACAACTTAAAATAGAAATTTAAACATTTTTTTTAGTTTTTGAACAGTCGTTACCTCAAAGAATTTCGATAATTGAACAATTAACAAAGGAAACTAATGATTTTTTAACGAAAAAAGACGAATTAAACGAATTTGGTTAACTTTTACTCTAATTGGAAATTTCATCGTACTTTATATATACCAACTAAGTAGAATTTTAATACATAAACGAATAATTTAAAGAAATCCTCAACACGCAAATGTGAACCTGCAGAGCATTTCTTATTACGTCATATCTAAACTAAAACTTTTTTCTGCAACCCCTCCATGCATGCATTCCAGGTAGGGGAACATAACAAAGAATTTTGACGTCACAACTTACAAAGGTATCCAACAAAATGTTTACGTTCAAGAAAAAGTATCACCTAGAGAGAAAAAAAGAAGAGATTTAAGCTATTTATCCATTCTAGTTTTATAACAGTTACCACAACATCTCCAAATTAAAATTTGGAAGTCATAATGAGTGTAATTAATTAAGCAAAATAATAGAAATGTTAGTTTTTCAGAGGGGAAAAGACGAATTTAAACAAATTTTATTAGTTTTACACTAGTTTAATAATAATTTTAAAAAGAAAAAGACGAATTTAAACTTTTTTTTTTTTTTTTTTTTTTTTTAGTTTTACACTATTTTTTCTCATCTCCAACACGGATATATCAATTTTAACAGAAGAATTAAACGTATATTTTAGTTTTTAACAACAAAATCTTAACAAGTATCATTAATTAAACAAAAATAAATATCAGTTTTAAAGAAAAGACGAATTTGAATAATTTTACACTAGTATTTTCAAAAGCAACATGGAAATATCAATACTTATTCACATATTTCACTTATTCACTGTATTCAATACTATATTTAATAAATTTGGATACACTTTAAGAATTTCCTAATCTATAATTATATATTAGCTGTATATTTAATGTCACCCATGTTTTCATCATTAGTTCATAATCGTGAATTTTGTACTTTAAATACCATGTATTCAGGTTCAGATTATTTTTACTTGAAATCATACAGAATTTTTTAACAGAGTTTGTTTTTGAAATCATTGAAGCAACTGTATTTAATATTTTTAACACCAATTTTCTAAGATTTTCTAACATTTTCCGATTATACATTCCTCAGAAGTACATTTCTAAATGCTACAATCACTTTACATATCGAAAAGATATCATTGAAGCAACTGTATTTAATATTTTTAACACCAATTTTCTAAGATTTTTTAACATTTTCCGGTTATACATTCCTCAAAAGTATGTATTCTAAACAATAGAAAATAGTAATTTTAAGAATAAAAAGACGAATTTAAACAAATTTTATTAGTTTTACACTATTTTTTCTCATCTCCAACACGGATATATCAATTTTAACAGAATTAAACGTATATATTAGTTTTTAAGAACAAAAATGTAATAAGTATCATTAATTAAACAAAAAATAAATATCAATTTTCAAGAAAAGACAATTTTTTACACAAATTTTCAACTTTGAAATACATTTGTTTACATATATTGTTACAATATATTACTAAACTTAAACTTTTTAAAAAGTTTGAATGTCTTTACAAAGGGTTCATATTTATATTTTTCACGTCTTGACTGCATTCGAAATCTTACAACAAAAGTATACTTTTATTATTATTATTATTCTAGAAAACCTAAAAAGTCATTTCTTGCTGCTTTAAACACTTGACATATTAAAACTACTCTGAGATATTCTACCCATATAATTAATCAAATTAGAACATGATTTATCTTACACTTCAAAATTTCTGAATTTTTACAATACTTATTTTCATCAAACTTTATTCTTGATCCTATATATTTTAACAGTATAGAATTTTAACATCTGTTTTTATCTACTTATCAGAAACTTATTAAAACACCCAACAACATTTTCTAAATATGAATATTATCTTTACAGTTTAATAATACAAAACATACACGAATACAAAGTTTAATTTTTACAAACATTTCATATTTCAAACCAAACTTTTCGAAATTTTCACATCATAAGAGCAAACATTAGATGAACTTTTTAACATCAATATTGCTTAGATCTTTTCATCATAACTTTTAATTATGATAATTATCCATTTTTAGGTTGATTGTCGAAAAACTGTATCTGAAATTACATAAACTTAATGTAAAAAACCATGTTCTCACACAATTTCTTGAAATTCAACAAAGAATTGACTATTACTTATCTATTATTCTTATTAAATACTTATCTACATCAATATCGACTCTCGATAGTATATAGATATTTCATCATTACACACTTACAACTCTTTTCAAACGTTTATCAGAAAAATAAGTCAATCAAAGTCTAAAAGTTATCACACCTGTTCCTCAGAAATATTACTATCATATGAAACAGTAAAGAAAATTAATAGATATTTAATATTTAATAACCTCATACGTGAAATTACTGTCGAATGAGAATACTAATAATCTATAAAATCAACTGTTGAACAAAAAAATAGTACAGATTACCGAAAATTCAAATGTTTTTTCTGCAAAAGTTACAAAAATTAACAAATGAATGACAAGTTAGAGAAATAACTAAAAAAGTTAATGAACATATTTACAAATTTATTAAAATCACACCTTTTTCTGGATTACAAACCACAATTTCTTGAAAAATTTAACACCGAATTTGTAAGATTTTAATCCTAGTATTACATACACTCAATAAATATTCAAAATTAACAAAAAAAAATAATTTTTTAGTCTCATCAATAAGCAGAAATTCTATATTAAAAGAATATTTTCATATTAGTACTTATAAAAATGAGAGTTTACAAACTGATTTTCATAATTTTATCACATTTAAACTTAATATTTTACATAAAACATTATTTAATCAAATTTTATGCTTTCTAATTCAGTAAAATTCAATACTTTTTTAGTTTTTAAACCAATACCACGATATTTATTTACATCAAACTTGATTCTTCACCTTTTATATTTCCACATTACGCACGTGAGATAAATACTAACTTGGATCAGGAGTTGAAGTCAATTGATTCCATTTGATTTTCATCATGTATGCATTGCTCCTACACGAAATTTCTTATTGCTATAATCATCTAATGTATTAAAACTAATCTACTCATATTTTTAATCAATTCATCAGATGTTTCATCTCGCACTTCTGAATTATCGTGCATCAAGTTGCTTAAAATATAAATACTATCTTTATAGTTTTAATGATATATAGTATACATGGTTTATCTTGAGTTAGCACTTCCATAGTATTAATCAAATTATATGTTTCATCTTGCACTTGATCTTAATGATTTCATCTTGCATCTGAATTATCATCCATCGAGTTTTTTTTTTTTTTTAAATAATAATATATTTGTAGTTTTTGATTATACATAGCATGTACGAATACAATCTTTAATTTTAACATTTCATATTTCAAATAACCTATTCCCGAAACCAAGCTATGTGAATTTTACCACAATGCTTATTATCATAGAATAATTTGTGTTTCACACTTTTCTAAAAATTATCAGATATGTACCCCTCATAGAAATTACTATCGTATGAATAAATGAAGAAAATTTAATTTATATTAAATGTACACGAAATTGATTGCAATATACATGTATTTAATAAAAATAAATAAATAAGCGATTATTTATACATTAAACCTTTACTAAATATATATTTCTTTCATTATACAGATGTTTCAACAAGATGAACCAAAACAGCAGCAAACTTCAGAAATGAATGATCCGAATGATTCATCCCTACCACATGTAGCGTTAACGAATAACACATATGTGAGTACTTATATGAGAAATACTAGAATTCGTATATGAAACGTAATTAGAGTAAATACAAAATGATTTGTCTTACTACCTACACTTTAACAAGTGCTTTTTACTTATATTATTGAAGAGAATCCTAACTGTGTCCATTTATTTCTATTACAGATGTGCTCTATTTGCTACAAACACTTCTTAAGTAAATGGAATTTAACAGAACATGCAAAAATCTATACAGGTGAAAAACCTTACACTTGGAAAGATTACCATAAATGCTGTTTTCAAGGAAACGTGAATCAAAAATGCACACATCATCATATAAAGCATCGTCAGATATATGTAAACTTAGTGAAGATATTCAAAAATTAGTCAGACTTTTGAAGAATTTAGAAATAAAGGAAGATATTTAGACTATTTATCCATCATATTTTCACAACACTTACCACAATATCTCAAACTTAAAATTTGGAAGACATACACACTGCTGAAAAGTAATTTTGTGATTCTTCTAACCAGTATGAATGTATAGATATTATTTTGTATTGTATTCTTTAAATGCTCACATTAAATATTCTTTTATATGCATATATCGTTGTGTTTATTTTTCTAATACCTACTACATTAATGAAATACATAACATTTTAAGTGAAATAACACTCTCACAACTTAAAAAATGCATAAGAACATACAAAAAATAAGCAGATGTATGAAAAAATATACAAGTTTACAAAATAATTTCATTGTTTTCTAGAAATATTAACAAAAAATATTTACAATATGAAAAAATTGCAAAAGTGAAAAGAAAAAACACGAATGTAAAAACAAAAACCACAAAGTGAAAAACTCATAAAAAAGTTTTTGAAAAAAATATTTACAACAAAACTTTTTTTTACAAAAACCAAAACTTCCAAAAAAATTTTTTTCAAAAAATTTTTTTTTCAAAAACATTTTTTACAAAAATTTTTTTTTTCAAAATAAGTTTTTACAAAAGTAAAAAAAAGAAAATCACAACGTTAAAAAAATGAAAAATTTTTGTTAAAAAAAGTGCAAAAAAATTGCAAAAAAAAGTTGCAAAAATTTAAAAAAGAGTTATGAAAAAAGCTTCAAAAATTTCATTGGTTTTAATGCAATATGCAATGGCGAAACCATTGCATTTGCTATTAAAAACAACAAAATTTTTGAGACTTTTTTCATAACTTTTTTTTAAATTTTTGCAACTTTTTTTTGCAATTTTTTTGCACTTTTTTTAACAAAAATTTTTCATTTTTTTAACGTTGTGATTTTCTTTTTTTTACTTTTGTAAAAACTTATTTTGAAAAAAAAATTTTTGTAAAAAATGTTTTTGAAAAAAAATTTTTTTGGAAGTTTTGGTTTTTGTAAAAAAAAGTTTTGTTGTAAATATTTTTTTCAAAAATTTTTTTATGAGTTTTTCACTTTGTGGTTTTTGTTTTTACATTCGTGTTTTTTCTTTTCACTTTTGCAATTTTTTCATATTGTAAATATTTTTTGTTAATATTTCTAGAAAACAATGAAATTATTTTGTAAACTTGTATATTTTTTCATACATCTGCTTATTTTTTGTATGTTCTTATGCATTTTTTAAGTTGTGAGAGTGTTATTTCACTTAAAATGTTATGTATTTCATTAATGTAGTAGGTATTAGAAAAATAAACACAACGATATATGCATATAAAAGAATATTTAATGTGAGCATTTAAAGAATACAATACAAAATAATATCTATACATTCATACTGGTTAGAAGAATCACAAAATTACTTTTCAGCAGTGTGTATGTCTTCCAAATTTTAAGTTTGAGATATTGTGGTAAGTGTTGTGAAAATATGATGGATAAATAGTCTAAATATCTTCCTTTATTTCTAAATTCTTCAAAAGTCTGACTAATTTTTGAATATCTTCACTAAGTTTACATATATCTGACGATGCTTTATATGATGATGTGTGCATTTTTGATTCACGTTTCCTTGAAAACAGCATTTATGGTAATCTTTCCAAGTGTAAGGTTTTTCACCTGTATAGATTTTTGCATGTTCTGTTAAATTCCATTTACTTAAGAAGTGTTTGTAGCAAATAGAGCACATCTGTAATAGAAATAAATGGACACAGTTAGGATTCTCTTCAATAATATAAGTAAAAAGCACTTGTTAAAGTGTAGGTAGTAAGACAAATCATTTTGTATTTACTCTAATTACGTTTCATATACGAATTCTAGTATTTCTCATATAAGTACTCACATATGTGTTATTCGTTAACGCTACATGTGGTAGGGATGAATCATTCGGATCATTCATTTCTGAAGTTTGCTGCTGTTTTGGTTCATCTTGTTGAAACATCTGTATAATGAAAGAAATATATATTTAGTAAAGGTTTAATGTATAAATAATCGCTTATTTATTTATTTTTATTAAATACATGTATATTGCAATCAATTTCGTGTACATTTAATATAAATTAAATTTTCTTCATTTATTCATACGATAGTAATTTCTATGAGGGGTACATATCTGATAATTTTTAGAAAAGTGTGAAACACAAATTATTCTATGATAATAAGCATTGTGGTAAAATTCACATAGCTTGGTTTCGGGAATAGGTTATTTGAAATATGAAATGTTAAAATTAAAGATTGTATTCGTACATGCTATGTATAATCAAAAACTACAAATATATTATTATTAAAAAAAAAAAACTCGATGGATGATAATTCAGATGCAAGATGAAATCATTAAGATCAAGTGCAAGATGAAACATATAATTTGATTAATACTATGGAAGTGCTAACTCAAGATAAACCATGTATACTATATATCATTAAAACTATAAAGATAGTATTTATATTTTAAGCAACTTGATGCACGATAATTCAGAAGTGCGAGATGAAACATCTGATGAATTGATTAAAAATATGAGTAGATTAGTTTTAATACATTAGATGATTATAGCAATAAGAAATTTCGTGTAGGAGCAATGCGTACATGATGAAAATCGAATGGAATCAATTGACTTCAACTCCTGATCCAAGTTAGTATTTATCTCACGTGCGTAATGTGGAAATATAAAAGGTGAAGAATCAAGTTTGATGTAAATAAATATCGTGGTATTGGTTTAAAAACTAAAAAAGTATTGAATTTTACTGAATTAGAAAGCATAAAATTTGATTAAATAATGTTTTATGTAAAATATTAAGTTTAAATGTGATAAAATTATGAAAATCAGTTTGTAAACTCTCATTTTTATAAGTACTAATATGAAAATATTCTTTTAATATAGAAATTCTGCTTATTGATGAGACTAAAAAATTATTTTTTTTTGTTAATTTTGAATATTTATTGAGTGTATGTAATACTAGGATTAAAATCTTACAAATTCGGTGTTAAATTTTTCAAGAAATTGTGGTTTGTAATCCAGAAAAAGGTGTGATTTTAATAAATTTGTAAATATGTTCATTAACTTTTTTAGTTATTTCTCTAACTTGTCATTCATTTGTTAATTTTTGTAACTTTTGCAGAAAAAACATTTGAATTTTCGGTAATCTGTACTATTTTTTTGTTCAACAGTTGATTTTATAGATTATTAGTATTCTCATTCGACAGTAATTTCACGTATGAGGTTATTAAATATTAAATATCTATTAATTTTCTTTACTGTTTCATATGATAGTAATATTTCTGAGGAACAGGTGTGATAACTTTTAGACTTTGATTGACTTATTTTTCTGATAAACGTTTGAAAAGAGTTGTAAGTGTGTAATGATGAAATATCTATATACTATCGAGAGTCGATATTGATGTAGATAAGTATTTAATAAGAATAATAGATAAGTAATAGTCAATTCTTTGTTGAATTTCAAGAAATTGTGTGAGAACATGGTTTTTTACATTAAGTTTATGTAATTTCAGATACAGTTTTTCGACAATCAACCTAAAAATGGATAATTATCATAATTAAAAGTTATGATGAAAAGATCTAAGCAATATTGATGTTAAAAAGTTCATCTAATGTTTGCTCTTATGATGTGAAAATTTCGAAAAGTTTGGTTTGAAATATGAAATGTTTGTAAAAATTAAACTTTGTATTCGTGTATGTTTTGTATTATTAAACTGTAAAGATAATATTCATATTTAGAAAATGTTGTTGGGTGTTTTAATAAGTTTCTGATAAGTAGATAAAAACAGATGTTAAAATTCTATACTGTTAAAATATATAGGATCAAGAATAAAGTTTGATGAAAATAAGTATTGTAAAAATTCAGAAATTTTGAAGTGTAAGATAAATCATGTTCTAATTTGATTAATTATATGGGTAGAATATCTCAGAGTAGTTTTAATATGTCAAGTGTTTAAAGCAGCAAGAAATGACTTTTTAGGTTTTCTAGAATAATAATAATAATAAAAGTATACTTTTGTTGTAAGATTTCGAATGCAGTCAAGACGTGAAAAATATAAATATGAACCCTTTGTAAAGACATTCAAACTTTTTAAAAAGTTTAAGTTTAGTAATATATTGTAACAATATATGTAAACAAATGTATTTCAAAGTTGAAAATTTGTGTAAAAAATTGTCTTTTCTTGAAAATTGATATTTATTTTTTGTTTAATTAATGATACTTATTACATTTTTGTTCTTAAAAACTAATATATACGTTTAATTCTGTTAAAATTGATATATCCGTGTTGGAGATGAGAAAAAATAGTGTAAAACTAATAAAATTTGTTTAAATTCGTCTTTTTATTCTTAAAATTACTATTTTCTATTGTTTAGAATACATACTTTTGAGGAATGTATAACCGGAAAATGTTAAAAAATCTTAGAAAATTGGTGTTAAAAATATTAAATACAGTTGCTTCAATGATATCTTTTCGATATGTAAAGTGATTGTAGCATTTAGAAATGTACTTCTGAGGAATGTATAATCGGAAAATGTTAGAAAATCTTAGAAAATTGGTGTTAAAAATATTAAATACAGTTGCTTCAATGATTTCAAAAACAAACTCTGTTAAAAAATTCTGTATGATTTCAAGTAAAAATAATCTGAACCTGAATACATGGTATTTAAAGTACAAAATTCACGATTATGAACTAATGATGAAAACATGGGTGACATTAAATATACAGCTAATATATAATTATAGATTAGGAAATTCTTAAAGTGTATCCAAATTTATTAAATATAGTATTGAATACAGTGAATAAGTGAAATATGTGAATAAGTATTGATATTTCCATGTTGCTTTTGAAAATACTAGTGTAAAATTATTCAAATTCGTCTTTTCTTTAAAACTGATATTTATTTTTGTTTAATTAATGATACTTGTTAAGATTTTGTTGTTAAAAACTAAAATATACGTTTAATTCTTCTGTTAAAATTGATATATCCGTGTTGGAGATGAGAAAAAATAGTGTAAAACTAAAAAAAAAAAAAAAAAAAAAAAAAAAAAGTTTAAATTCGTCTTTTTCTTTTTAAAATTATTATTAAACTAGTGTAAAACTAATAAAATTTGTTTAAATTCGTCTTTTCCCCTCTGAAAAACTAACATTTCTATTATTTTGCTTAATTAATTACACTCATTATGACTTCCAAATTTTAATTTGGAGATGTTGTGGTAACTGTTATAAAACTAGAATGGATAAATAGCTTAAATCTCTTCTTTTTTTCTCTCTAGGTGATACTTTTTCTTGAACGTAAACATTTTGTTGGATACCTTTGTAAGTTGTGACGTCAAAATTCTTTGTTATGTTCCCCTACCTGGAATGCATGCATGGAGGGGTTGCAGAAAAAAGTTTTAGTTTAGATATGACGTAATAAGAAATGCTCTGCAGGTTCACATTTGCGTGTTGAGGATTTCTTTAAATTATTCGTTTATGTATTAAAATTCTACTTAGTTGGTATATATAAAGTACGATGAAATTTCCAATTAGAGTAAAAGTTAACCAAATTCGTTTAATTCGTCTTTTTTCGTTAAAAAATCATTAGTTTCCTTTGTTAATTGTTCAATTATCGAAATTCTTTGAGGTAACGACTGTTCAAAAACTAAAAAAAATGATTAAATTTCTATTTTAAGTTGTGTATTCTGATTTTATATTAAAAAAATAATAAAAAAATATGAAGAAATCGGTTAAAAATTTAATATTTTCTGTTGTTTTGCTTAATTAATAATGTTCATGAAGGAAATGGTTGTCCAAAACTGGAATGCATGCTTAAATTTCTTTCTATCAAATTGAGAGTCTGAAGTTTGAGTTGAAAAAATCGTAAGAAATCAGTCATTTTCTATAAAACTTGATATTTTTCATTGTTTTTTACTTAATTAACGATACTCATTAAGATTATAGCTGTTGAAAAACTGAAATGTACGTTTAACTTTTCTCTTTTAAGTTGATAAAAATCGTAAGAAATCAGTCTTTTTCTATAAAACTGGATATTTTCCATTGTTTTTTTACTTAATTAACGATACTCATTAAGATTATAGCTGTTGAAAAACTAGGATACATGTTTAACTTTTCTCTTTTAAGTTGATAAAAATCGTAAGAAATCAGTCTTTTTCTATAAAATTGGATATTTTCTATTGTTTTTACTTAATTAACGATACTCATTAAGATGTCTATCAAGCAAAGTTCAAATATATGTTTAACTTTCTTGTGTTAAATTGATAATCTCATCATGTAGTTGAAGAAATCCAAATAAAATGGTTAAAAACTGTGATTTTCCATTGTTTCGCTTAATTAATAATACTCATTAAAATTACGGTTGTTCAAAATTCAAATATAAATTTAATCTTCATCATATAGTATGATTTCGAGTTGAGATGTGATTGATAATATTTTTAATTAGTGAAGGTTGTTCACCTCTCATGTTAGAATAGAATGTTCCTTTTTTTCCACTAGGGGGCGTTTGTGGAGGGGGATGCATGGTGGGGGCAGGAGGTACCGCAGGCGGGACGCGGAGGGATGCGGAGGGACGGCCCCTCTGCCCCTCCGGCTGAGCCCGTACTCTCGTTTTCCTACTACTCACAACCGAAATTTTTATATTTTTACCCGCAAATTAAAATTTCCAACAAAAAAAAAAAAAAAAATTCCTGAATGAAACATAAAAAAATATTCATCTTGCTATCTCCAAAAATCACAGAGATATTAAAAGCCGAAATTCGTGACTTATATCATTTAATCATATTTCTGAATACATTGATATTGGTGTATTTTCAGCGCAAGACAGCTGTGTCATCGACTTATTATTTAAACGGAGATATCTGTGTATGTTTTGCAAATGTAAGGTGCAATTTTTTGTGTTTCATTCAGGAATTGGTAAGAAAATTTTTCCTAATTGTGAATTTTACCCGAAGGTGGAAGTACAAAAATTTAGTTTCTATATTTTCTTAAACAGAGCCTCAAATTTGTTGCAATTTGCGCCATTAAATGTTGCACGATTTTTAATAAAACTTTGCAATAGGAAATTTGTGTCTAAGTGCACTATGAAGTGAAGTGGCTATTGGCATACCATTTACATTTTTCAATGGAAATGGATTTGGGAATGAACACCAGAGTAAAAAAATAATAATAACGTGAAATAGTGTGTATGATGTTTTTTATATCTTTTTTAACTGTTTTATTTAACATCGTTTCGCAATTAACGAAAGTACATGTACAGCTGAATATTAGGATATGTTATCCAGGGTACCCTAATCAAAGGTCTTTAATTTAAAGCTTCCATTAAAAAAGCCTGACGCAGGCGTTAATTAATGAATATAACAGAAAAAAGTTTAAAATTTGGCAGGATGCTATTAGACAGGAGATAGCTGCACAGACCATTATCTCATCTAGTTGGCGGTTGAAATTTCATGATTCGGGAGAACTTATTTACCATATACTAAATATGTAACTGCTCCGCCAAGTCATATCTTGGTGAAAATCACCTGCAAACCCGATTTTAGTGGTTAATTGGTTGGCTTACCACTGCGTTTTCCTGCACCTAAAAGTATAAAAAGCTGGAGGATATAGAGTAGGAAAACACAATGTTAAACCTACAAGTCAACCACTAAAATGAGGTTTGCAAGGGTTTTCCATCAACACATGACTTGGAAAGCTAGTTGCATTTTATTCTCAAATCGTGTTTTAAATAATTCTGTAATGGACTACTAGCATTTCTGAAGTCATAAAACGTCACGATGGATTCAAGCTAATCAGATTCTCGGTTTATCCTACAACCGTTCACCAAAAGCCAATCAAGTACCGCAATGCTTGTGGGAAACATTGCGAACTCCGCCCAATGCTAGTGGCCAATTTCAACCACAAGTTCGTGAAGTGATCGTCTCTGCAGCCACCTTTCGCTCTATATAATGCACGTGTAGTTGTTGAGAGCAGACAAAGATAGCATGATGATACCAAATGATGACTATTTGCATGTGGCGTTTGCTATGGAGATGTTATTTCGCGTCGAAAACGAACGTAATTTTCTCATATGGGTCATTTATTCTGACGCGGCAACGTTTTAAGTATCTGATAATGTTAATACTCACAATTGCAGCATTCGAATCTCTCAAAATTGCTATACTGTACAGGAAGTAGAAAGAAACAGCCCAAAAATCAATGCATGATGCACACTAAAAAAAAAAAAAAAAAAAAAAAAAAAAAAAAAAACACATATAGTAGTGCATTGATTTTTTTCTTAAAAACTA
The DNA here is from genome assembly GCA_964019185.1 of Maratus speculifer. Classification (NCBI taxonomy): domain Eukaryota; kingdom Metazoa; phylum Arthropoda; class Arachnida; order Araneae; family Salticidae; genus Maratus; species Maratus speculifer. Next base: position 241,826,285 of record OZ025296.1, read on the forward strand.
CGTTGATATTGTTACCTATTTTTACATTTTTTTACCATTTTGTTAAGTGCAACAATAACTCAAAATCATGAACATTTTTATTTGTGCAGCCTGTATATTTACATAGTAGTAATGAATACTTATTTGTTGACAGATTTATGATATTTAAAAGATTAAATACTGTATCCAAATAGTTTATGTTCATAGTAAAGAATGAATGGATATTTTATTTCTTAAAATAACATATGCCATTTTTTTTCTTTACTAGTTTTGAACTCAAAGATCCGCCTTCCTCTCGAAGTTTATTGGTTCATCGATGGAAGATTGGAACATACAAGCAGACATACTTTATTTCAGATTGATCCGAAGCGCGCAATTCATTACACTTGGAAAACTGATCTTTCTGTATCTGAAGAAAAAGAAATACGTGAGTAACTAAATTATGCTACGTATTTTATTAACATTGTGTAAAATGTGTAAAGACAAAGCGAGATTCAGAACGAAATACACACCAGCCTTAATGCATCGCAATCCATATGGGAGAGACTAAAATAGGAATTTTTTAAAAAATGGAATAGTTTAAATTATCTTCATACGATAAAATATTTATTTTAATAATAAATCGGCATTAGACTATCTTCCTATATATCCTTTTTAGTTCATACTAATAAAGTATTTGTGCTATTGCTTTTATTTCAGTATTAAAATACTGAGAAAGAATCATCCATCACATTGACTTAATCTTTAATCTTTAATTTTTAAAAATTTATATATAATGAAATTTCAAATGTGTCAATTTTGATATCTTTCGTTGTTAATTACATACTTGTACAAAAAAGAAAAAAAAAACTATATTTATCTGCATAGAACTTTGAAATATTTCCTTACATATATAGGATTAGCTTGTAAATTTCAAGATAATAAAATTTGGTAACTTTTTTAAATTTTACATGTTTTTTGTGTCTTTATAAAGCTAAATCATATTTTTGTTAAAAAAATTCAATGCTTGATCAAATATGATTGATCGTTCAAATTGATTATTAATGCCAATGTAATGAAATATTTTTAATTATTTTTAATTGACGATTTAATACACTGAATTTTTTATAATCAGGATTATCTAGTTAATAAAACAACGCTCTGTAAAAAAAAAAAAAATCTTTAAAAAAAAACGAAAAAATTTTACAGGCCAGCATAGTTGCGATCAATTTTTTCTTATAACTTCCGTTTCGGTAAGCTCGCCCTTTTACAATGCAAATGTTCTGGTGTTCAGAAAAGAAAAATTCCGCTTTTTTAAGAAATAAATGCAATTAATAGAGCCATTAAAAAATAAAAAATAGAAAATATAAATACTAATGCATTATTTACACGGATTAGATATTTGCATTGAAATGTAACACAATCATCTTTTGTCGGTAAATAGCACTACATTCCCCGCTTGCAACTGTTTGCTGTGGCTTCACTTCAACCATTATTTTGGGTTATTTTGATTTCCTTTGAAGAATTCTGTGCAAAAGCAGGAATGAAGCCATACTCAGTTACTTGGCATCACTACTTGAAAGGAGAAAATCATCCTGGCATACTGAAGTTTAATGTCTTATACATACTTTTATACAAGACCTCCTCTTATCCAACGATGCAATTCTTGGCAAGAATATTTCGATAAGAAACACTGAAAAGCCAATACAATAAAAATGCTTGGCTCATCGAACTTGACACAAGTTGGCTTTGGGATTACGTAAATCTCTTGTGCACTATTTTTGCTTCTATAATCCCTTTACAAACAAATCTTCTACTTTTAAGGGTGTATACAAAAAAATATTTTTTCCCTCAACAGATCCAAATTTTCCGAGACACTTTCAGACTTATTTTTTAAAGTAAAAACATGAAACTTGCAGGGGTAATTTTTGAAGAGATGTATAAAATGCTGTGTGATTTCATTTTTCGTTCAATTAATTAGAATTCAATTTATAAACAATTATTTTCTCATTATGACTATTTTTTTCGTTCCCAGATCTCCTGCTTTGGAAAATTCGATTAAAAAATTCTGACAACATTTTATGCAGCATTATCTGCATTTGTCAAAAAAGGGACGAACACCGCTTATTATGTAGATTCTAAATAAGAGAATTCGCCAGTTAGATGTGTTTTGGAGCAAAAATGAATTTAAAAATAAATCAGAAAATAAGCAGTTTGGATTGTAATGTATCCTTAAAGACTATGAAAAGATCTGCCAGATAGATTAATTGTCAGTTTCCTTCTTAAATCCGCTTTTTGTTTGATAATTTTGAAAGTATGTTCCCGTATCAAAAAAATCTTTACTAATGTTCGATCTTCCTCATCAATACAAGAAATGAAACCGCTTTTTGTTTGATAATTTTGGAAGTATGTTCCCGTATCAAAAAAATCTTTACTATTATTCGATCTTCCTCATCAAATCAAGAAATTTAATAACCTTATAACTTTTTAACTGAGCTAAGAATTTAGACAACATACATTTATATCGCCGCATCACTCTGGCTTTAGTGGAATTAGTATAGGTAAAGCCTGATGAATTCCTTGAGGTGAAATGACAGACTTTTTTTATATTGTGAGTAAAACATTTTAGAGATTTCTTTTTAAACATTTAATTTTTTATCGTCAATTTTGTGTGTGTGTGTTTAAGATGTAAAATTACTTCTGGCAGCTGAGAAATAATTCGTTACATGCTTATAAATATATACATTTTTTTTTTTTTTTTTTTTTTTTTTGCCGTAAACTCCGAATGGATTCTAATTTAAATGATTTTTTTCCTTCATTAAGTGATGTAAATATTTGAATGATGTATGTGAATAAGTAGAAATCAATTTTTAACAGAAATTGGTTACCAAATTAGTGATAAAATACACAACCTATTTTTATTTTTGTGATTTTAGTTTAAAAGCAAATTAATAACTATATTTTAACATAAAGGAATAGTTTGTTGAATGCAAAGAAATGGCGGTATTTACATAATTTAACTTAAATTAATCTATCACTTTTTTTCGTTGTTTGAACAAGTGATAATTTTATCACACAATTTTCCAGTTTTGCGTTACACTCAAAATTTTGGTCTGTTGTGTCATACTTTGATTGGTGAACATATGCGAATAAACATAGATTTTGAATCTCTGTCTGATTTGGTGGTTCTTTCCATTATTGTCACGCTGATAATTTCTTGATCGTTGAATAGCCAAAGTTACATTAAAATTACTTTTGAAAAAATAATGTACAAAATTAGTTTTAATTCTACTCGGTCAGTTAAAATTGAAAGATTTTTTTTTTATGTTGTGTGATGAATTGCTATTCACCACATTACGTTATTTGTAAAGAGGAAATGATGGATAAAACGGAACTCCACTCATTAACTGGATAATACATAATATAAAGAGCCAGAAGAGGGAGATTCAGCAGTTATTTAAATGTTATTTAGGTAGGCCACGGCTACTTAATTTTCCCTTTTACGAGTTCCACAGTTTATGCGCATCATATAGATTGCACATCATGTAGATTGGAATTCGAATGAAATCGTTAGCATGTAACTAGAAATATAATGATTTCCCAGAAAGATTTCTTCTGAAATTAATCGCATTTGCAAATATCTCCTTATGTATATGGTTTACATATACTTATGACGTACATTATGCAGTCAAGAATTATTTATTAAAAGTTTTACACCTAAATCCCCAAATACCGTTTTAACTGATGGAATGTCTCAATCTTTAAAATTGTGGAATCCACTATTCATACTTTAGAAATCAATTATAAATTGATAAAGTAGATTAAAGTACTAAATAAAGTACTAAAAAAATACTAATTTTTAAATGACTAATTTAGGCTCTTAAAATCCTACACTAGTCACTTTAAAAGACCCAAATGATAACGTCAAGTCTATGTGGGAGTTGTTTTCAATTACTTCGCTCAAAATTTAATATTTTGCATGATTTTGTTTTCATATGATAGTTGAGAACGATCTACAACCGGACTAGTTCTTACTTTTTCGATTTTAGTTATTTATTTATTTACATATATATATATATATATATATTTTTTTTTTACTAGAATAGTTTCAACTTCAGAACCGGTTCCGAAAGTTAAAGAAATTTTTAAAAAATCTCAAACCAAAATCAAAAAAGTAAAAACTAGCCCGATTGTAGAGCTACCTCATCTATCTTATGCAACAAAAACTCATGCAAAAAATATTAAAATTTGAGTGAAATGTTTGAAAATAATGACCCCATAGACTTAACATTAACATCCGGATCATTTTGAGTAACTAGTACACACTGTTAATATTCCTAAATACAGTTTAATTATCATCAAACTTAAATGTGTTATTGAGTTTTGTTAATCATTGTTTTATAATAAAAAAAACTGTGCGTACTATTCATAGCTGTTCAACCTTTATGTTTCAGTGTTTCAGTACAAAGAACACCCAAGATGATTCCAAAATGTCACAAAGACACCGGATTTCTGGTTAAATACTTTTACCGTTTGTTACGTATGGGAAAAATAGCTTTTTACTTATCCTCTTTAATAAAAAGCAACATGTTTCTGACTACTAGCCTTTTCGCTAATCATTGCCATACATTAACCTTGGAAAATAAAACATTAGAAATTGTGTACTGCAATAGGATTTTTTTAACACGTTGAGCACCACGGTGACTGAAACTGAACTTTCCGTCAAGAACACGATATTCACCGGTTACTGACATTGTATTACAATATAATAACAGGCATAAATCACTTACGGTCTTTTTATAAATGTGTGCTTTATTACCTCGGCTAATAAATATTATATATGTATTTCTGAGTCCATAATTACATTACTTCAATAAGAAAATTAGTTTAACATGAAAAATAATATAAATATATATAATTTTCTTATAGGGTGATTTTTCTACTACTAAATTTGCAATAATTTTATTAAAATACTATTACAGGAACTTACATTATAATAAATAGAATAAATCAATTACGGTCTTTTCACACGAATGTGTATTTCATTACCTTGGTTAATGAATAGTATGTATTTCTAAGTTCATAATCTCTTTACAAAACAAATCTTCTTCATTTAACAACAATGACGTGGATTTGCCAGCACATTCATTGTCAGTTTCCTGACCAAATCCGTCTTTTTGTTTACTAATTGCCAAACAGTGTTCCCTCACCATCTAAGTGTCTGCGTATATCCCATTTCCACCGGAAAATCAGAAATTTGAGAAACTTATTGCATTTTAACTGAGCTGAGCATTTAGAAGACATATATTTATATCTTCTGCTACCTATAGCTGCATCACTTTGGCTTTATTGGAATTAGTGGAGGAAAAGTCTGATGAATTCAGAGTCGAAATGCCAGCATTTTTTTTCTATGCGTGAATAATACATTTTGAGAATAAAGTTTATAACATTAAAATTTTCTATTCTTTCTGTGTTTTCAGCCTTCATTTTAACTTTTTGTACTTGTACTATATGTTTATTGTGACTAGACATCGTCTTTCATTGCACAATTTGTTTCTGGCACCAATAATAAAAGTAAATAAAATTAACCATATTACAATTAGAGCATTTTAAAAATTGTGTACTGGAAAGGAACTTCTTTTAACCCTTTCCGGCGCAGTGTTGCCGGGTCGGCAACACCTAAACTTCCCCATGTTTAGAGGCTCAAAAACTCCATGGATGTTTCAAAAACTACTCTAATGACTACTTTAAATCTTTCTTATGAGTTCTAGATTGCAGCCCCACAGATATCAAATTCTACTGTTTTTAAATAATAGGTAAAATATTTTACTCTAATACGCGCTTCACCGCAAAGCTCTTCTCACTGCGCTTATCAATGCTGTACTTATGGGGTGTTACCACTTCGGCAAGAGCAGTATAATTAAAATGGTTTGTGCAATCTTTACAAAGTTATACCTGTGTACTCCTCTAGGCCTAAATAGATTGCCTAAATTTTTTTTTCTTTAAATTCCAACTTTAAAGACTAGTGCGCCGGAAAGGGTTAACACGTTGAGTGCCAAGGTGACTGACACTAAATTTCCTATTTAGGCCACGTCAGTCACCGGTGACTGACAGTATATTGCATTATAATAACTGGCATAAATCAATTACGGCCTTTTCGCAAATGTGTGTTTTATCCCCCTCAGTTAATGAATATTATACATTTCTAAGTCCGTAATTGCATTACTAAAATAAGAAAATTGGTTTAACCTGTAGAAAACTATAAATTATGTTATTTTCTTATCGATTGACTTTTTCACTGGTAATTTTGCAATAATTTTATTAAAAAACTGTTACAAGAATTTACACTATAATAACTGGCATAAATGAATAACAGTCTTTACACGAATGTGTGCTTTATCACGTCTTTTAGTGAGTATTATATATTTTTGAGTCTATAATCCCTTTACAAAACAAATCTTCTCCATTTAACGACAATGATGAGGATTTGCCAGACAGATTCATTGCCAGTTTCCTACCCAAATCCGTCTTTTTATTTGCTAATTGCCGAACCGTGTTCCATCGCCAAAAAAGTCTTTGTTGATATCCGATCACCACCACCAAATCAAGAAGTTTGATAACCTTTTTAAGTTTTAACGAAGCTTTAGACGACGTGTATTTATATCGCCGCATCACTTTGGCTTTGTTGGAATTAGTGCAAGAAAAGCCTTATGAATTCAGAAGGGAAATTCCAGCATTTTTTTTTCTATGCGTCAATAATATATTTTGAGAAGAAGTTTTTACAGCATTGAAATTTTCTATTCTTTCTGTGTTTTCAGCCTTCATTTTAACTCTTTGCTTTTGTCTGTATCTAGTCTTACTAGACATCATCTTTCTTTGCAAAATTGGTTTTGGTACTAGGAATAAAGTAAAACTAATCACTTTTATACTATTTTTAAAATAAATTTTTATATAGATTCCGGCGTCATTCAGTCATTTTAACAGTTTCGCAATGGAAGTGTTAGTAGAATAGCGCGCCGAAAAGGGTTAGTAGAAACATCCGATATATTTTACACTCAGTATTTCTATGGGTAATATTTGTTTAAAATACTTTTTAATGATGTCATTGAACGTAAAACTTAGCGATTTTTTTTTATCTTGCTGTATTTTATTCTAATTCCCTTCAGCACACACTTTTTTTAATTAAACAATGTCTGCATATTTTATGATTTTTATAAAATTCATATTTTAATATGTTTTAATTACATTACTAAAACATCAAAACTAGATTAACATGCAAAACAATATAAATAGATTTTGTTTACTTTGAATTGACCTTTTTTATTTTGTAAATTTGCAATATTTTTATTAAAAACCTATTGCAAGAATTGACATTACTATAAATGGCACAAATCAATTGCGGTCTTTCACACGAATGTGTGTTTTATCCCCTCGGTTAATGAATATTATATATTTTTGAGTCCACAATCCCTTTACAAAACAAATCTTCTTCATTTAACGAAAATGATAGGGATTTGCCAGCCAGATTCATTGCCAGTTTCCTACCCAAATCCGTCTTTTTGTTTGCTAATTGCCAAACCGTGTTCTCTCACCAACAAAGTCTCTGCTAATATCCGATCGCCACCGCCAAATCAGGAAATTTGAGAACCTTATTACGTTTTAAATGAGCTGGGCCTTTGGACGACATACATTTATATCGCCGCATCACTTTGGTTTTAGTGGAATTAATGCAGAAAAATCCTGATGAATTCAGAAGGGAAATGTTAGCATTTTTTCTATGTGTGAATAACACATTTTGAGAGAAAGTTTTTACAACATTGCAATTTTCTATTCTTTCTGTGTTTTCAACCTTCATTTTAACTTTTTTCACTCGTTCTAAATTGTATGACTAAACATCTTTCTTTGCAAAATTTGTTTTTGGTACCAGTAAAAATGAGAAAAAAATTGTCTTATTTAATTAGAGCATTTTAAAAATTATATACTAGAAGGGAACTTCTTTTAACACATTGAGTGCCACGGTGACTGACACTGATCTTCCCGTTTAGGTTGCGTCAGTCATCGGTGACTGAAGTGAAAAATATGATATGAAACTAAAATATATATACTGTTTAAGCAATTTTTAAGAAAGTATAATCCTATAATAAATGAAAATTAAGTAAATTTTATATAAATTTTCAGTAATTACTTAAAAATGTTTTTTAGATTTATATGATATTTTAGACTGTCAGTCACTGGTAACTGAAGCGGCCTAAACGGAAAAATCAAGCGTATTTAAAACAAGTTATTTGTTTAAAGTACTTTTAAACAATGTTATACATCATAAAACTTGTCGGAAAATGTTTAGTTTATTATGATTCCCGGCCGCACAATTCTTTTTAAGAAGAATGTCTTTTACGATCGTTATAAAATTTACATTCTTAATACGTTTTAATTACATTACTAAAGTAACAAAGTTAGTCTATCATGTAAAACAATAGAAATTGATGTTATTTTCTTTTTAGATTGACTTTTCTACTCATAAATTTGTGATAATTTTATTAAAAATCTATTACAAGAATTTACATAATAATAACTGACATAAATCAATTACGGTCTTTTCGCAGGAATGTGTGTTTTATCACCTCGGTTAATAAATATTATATATTTCTGAGTCCAGAACCCCTTTTACAAAACAAATCTTCTTCATTTAACGACAATGACGGGATTTACCAAAGCAGATTCATTGCTATTTTCCTATCCAAATCCGTCTTTTTGTTTGCTTGCCAAACCGTGTTCCTTCACCAACAAAGTCTCTGCTAATATCCGATCGCCACCGCCAAATCAGGAAATTTGAGAACCTTATTACGATTTAACTGAACTGAGCCTTTACAAGACATATATTTATATCGCCGCATCACTTTGGCTTTAGTGGAATTAGTGCAGGAAAAGCCTGATGAATTCAGAGGGGAAATGCCAGCATTTTTTTTTTCTAGTCTCATTTTGAGAGAAAGTTTTTACAACTTTGAAATTTTCTATTCTTTCTATGTTTTCAGCCTTCATTTTAACTCTTTGCACTCGTACTATGTGTCTAGTTTGAGTAAACATCGCCATTCTTTGCAAAATTTGTTTTTAGCATCAGTAATAAAGGAAAGAAAATTACCTTATTCAATGAGAGCATTTTAGAAATCGTGGAATGCAACTTCTTTTAACACGTTGAGTGTCAGGGTGACTAACATTAAACTTCCCATAAATATATATAGGACATTTGCACCATAAAATTTAACTAATAAGAATGTATTTATTAAAATACAACACATTGCTCAGTGGTGCGCAAAACAGGAATTTTAATATACATTTGTACAATTAAAATAAAACAAAACTATGAACGTTTCGCGCCGTCTTCTGCGGGCGTCTTCAGGAAATTTACAGTCAGTCCTTCCGTCATCATATTTTCCTGAAGACGCTCGCAGAAGACGGCGCGAAACGTTAATAGTTTTGTTTTATTTTAATTGTACAAATGTATATTAAAATTCCTGTTTTGTGCACCACTGAGCAATGTGTTGTATTTTAATAAATACATTCTTATTAGTTATTAATTAAACTTCCCGTTTTGGCCGCGTCAGTCATCGATGACTGATGTGTAAAATATGCTATGAAACTAAACAAATTATATTGTTTTAAGCAATTTTGAAAGAAATTATAATCCTGCAATAAATAACAGTTAAGTGAATTTTATATAAATATTTAGTAATTACTTAAAACATTTTATTAAATTTTATTTCATATTTTAGACTATCAATCACCGATGACTGAAGCGGTCTTCACGGAAAGTCAATACCAGTCACCGGTGACTGACGTGACACTCAACGTGTTAAAAGAGTGATGTCAACCAAATAAAATTTGCGTAAGAGATGTCCAAGTCGAAAGGATAAATTATTCTAAATGTAATTGAAAAACATTGAAATTGGGTTAGGTTCTATCTGCTTATCCTCTCTCTAGCTTTTAATGATCTTTGATTGAAGCAACTTGATTTTATTTAATTTTTTGTTTATTTATTTATTTATTTTACATTTTATTATAATTTGCGCTTCATTTTAATTTCGTATATAATATGCATAGTTTCTTTTACATGACTATTTACAACTAATAGAATTATATGCATCTTAATGTGATTTCCCTACAGCATGTTTATTTCCAAAAGTGAACGATATCAGGTTTCCGCAAAACCGTTCGCAATATAAAGTTAAATATATAAAATTGAAAAACATCATTTTTGTAAGATATTTTAACTAATTATAATTTTATTTCACATAAAATCAAACTTTATTAAAACTTTTTTTTATTTTATTTATGCATATGATGTATTATATAAATTGCAGAATCTCATTTATTGGTCGTATAAAAATAATTTAGGTTGATAAATATAATGTAAAATTTATATTATGTTCTTATAATTTTGGAAAGTGTTTTAAAATATACACATGTAATTACATCTTTTATATTTTTAAAATATAATATGATATAATATAATTGTGTTTTCCTTCATGTGTATTTTATAAATTTTTTGATTAGAATATTTTAGGAGACCTTGACAAAACTCTTCGGCAATAATATATAGCACATTAAAATATCGCCATTATAAATTAACACAGACTGGATATTGAATATTGCTAATGTATTGTGTCTTTTCTGTATATATTGTATAATTTGAACCTTAATCAAGTGACCATTTCAAAATTTGAAGAACTCAAAAGCTTCAAACATCTCAAACATCTTTGTAAATATTACTTTATATATACATATATATTTGGAGTACATTGTGAGATTTTACAAAGTGGACATGTCAAATCGGTGAAAACTAAAATGTCTATAGTTTTATGCTAAACTTGAGCATATAATCATATATTAAATGCACGTTTTATGAATTAGAAAGCAAGTATATATATTTTTTAATTATTTATTTGTTTGTTCATATGTATAAACAGCGTCTAACTTTAAAAGCATCGTGTTCGTTGACAACTCCCCGCATTTTAAAGCAATAAATATTGTTTAGCAGAAGTGCGACATCAATATATTAATTGAAAATAAAAAGACTTTCTATTTTGTTTAACCATGAAGGCTGTATTTTTTAAATGTTTGAATACAAAATAATAATGAAAACTATCGTTATTATTGTATTTCTTAATAGTATTATTGACATTCCGCCGATAAGCATATAAGAATAAATGTGTGCTAATCCATATGATTTCGCCCTTCTCCCCGTTGAAAATGATACACTGAACGGTCATTAATAACATTATATATACATTTAATCGGTCATTTATACATTTAATCGGATATTTAAAGATATCTTTGTCGTATTTTTCTAGAACTTCAGGATTATGAAGAATACGTTTGACGTCAACCTTTTCAATGACGACTTGATCAGAAGGACATTGGGGGCGAACAAATAAAAATAAAAATAATAAACACTTGGGATCACCCAATAAAAAAAATGTACGAAATGGTCTACTCCTATGCTTTACGAATACATAAATATTGTACAATATAATGTTTTTTGCAGATTACATGAAATCAGTTTCATCTGTTTAAAATTTTCTTTTGAGCAACCTCTCTGCGGTATTCGTAAATAACAAAATATTCTGTGCGGAAAAATCACAATGGCATTCCAAAAAAAGGGGAAATGATTTTTTTATTTAGGTATAGTGAAAATTGTATTATTTAAATATTTATGAAAAAATAATAATTTTCCCCCATCGTGGCGTCAAAAACATTTAAAAATGAATGCAAAACAATGCGATCCCAGGAATTACAATAAGCGTCCCATCAACCTCAAGAATAACTCTGGGAGATCAAATAACCGATAACCATCTTGACGCTAACGACGTACTTAAACAATGATGCATTTTGTGTATTTTCTATTCTCCCAGCCATTTTGATTCGCTAAATAATCATAGCTTGCCCATATACGTCAAAAACACGCTTATATCCAAACTTTATTAGCGACCCGGCCATTTTTGCAAACGTCTCTAGATGTTTACCACTGTCACATTTTTCCTGGCTTTATAACTCATAATTTTTAGAGGAAAAATCTCCCAGGACCGTCTAGTGGCAGCCCGATTTCCCAAAAGATTTAGCCAATGGAGAAGAGCTAAGAGATATGACGCAATTATGCGGGTAGATAAATTCAGGGAAAATTAAATTTGCAACGTTGATTTCGCTTACTTTTTCAGAAAACCGAGGTGAGTTGACTTGTTCATTTTTGAAAGATAAGGTTCGTATTACTGAACATATTTTGAGAAAAGAGAACTGATAGCGATTTACGAATTTTGATGTTGTAATATATTACGTCTATCATCATTCTAAAGAAATGTGCATTATTTGTAATTCGAAGAAAAATTTTGTCGGTGAAAAGAGAATAAAGAATTTGATTTGGGAATTATTTTTATGTTTTCAATATAAAGGATTTAGTGAATGGATTGCTAAGAAAAATTTTTACATACTGACTAAATACCCTCTTTTATTATATTGTAAAAGATTCGGTGTTTGTTTTCTATCTGATATTTTTGTTGATAATATGAATTAAATTTCATCTGTTTTTTAAAAAAAAAGAACTTTTCTCATTAAAAGAACTTTTTCCCTGATAACTGCAATATTTGCGAATTATAAAATATTTTGTGCGGAAAAACAATATTTGCATTAATTAAAAAAAAAAAAGGAAATAATTTTTTGTTTATGTATAGAGAAAACTATTATTTAAATATTTGAATAAAAAAAAATAGTAATCTTCCTCTTTCGTGGCGTCGAAAAACATTTAAAAATGAATGCAAAACAATGCGGCCGCATAAACCTCCAGAATAACTCTAGGAGTACGTATAAATATTCGATAAGCATCTTGACGCTAACGACGCACTTAAACAATGATGCGTTTTGTGTATTTTTTATTTTCTCAGCTATTTTGATTCGCTAAATAATCATAGCTTGCCCATATACGTCAAAAATACACTTACAGTCAAACTTTATTAGCGATCCGGCCATTTTTGCAAATGTCTTTAGATGTTTACCGCTGTCACATTTTTAACTGGCTTTATAACTCATAATTTTTAGAGGAAAAATCTCCTACGACCGTCTAGAAGCAGCTCGATGTCCCAAAAGATTTAGCCAATGGAGAAGAGTTAAGAGATATGACGCAATTATGCGGGTAGATAAATTCAGGGGAAATTAAATTTGAAACGTTAGTTTTTTTTTAATTTTTCAGAAAACCGAGTTGACTTCACTTGTTTATTCTGGAAAGATATGGTTCGTGCTATTGATCATTGTTGTGGTTACTCTTAACCACTGCCATATTTTTATTTAATTTAATTTATCGTCTATTTTTGGTTTTAATCTTTATTCATTTATTATATATTTCGCATTCTAAAAATTACCTTAATTCTCGCTTTTTTTAATCTCCCCTGTTAAGTCCTTTTTATTACCTAACTTTTTGTTGATTTCAAATGTTGAAATCAGTTAGAAATTTTGTTCCTTCCGGTTGCGGAAGTTTCCTGTCTTTTCTAGAATGTTCGATGGGGTGTCTTCTTCCGTTTTATGACTCCTCCTATTGTCCAATCAGGTACTATTCTTCTGATACGTAATTTAAAAGTTGGTGCGTCCAGTTATTCAATTTTGGCTCCGCATCTTTCTGGTGATATAAAAGTTTATTCTTAAAATACAGTTTCCCTATTCGTAGCGATGCGCTTGACCTCTCTATTTTATCGCCACTTCCTTTTGCCCTGCCAGTTGGCATATTTTTAATTTTATGGCAACCCCTGCCTTCTTTCCGGAGCGGCCGCTGTCGTTTCGTTAGAACAGAAGAGAAGCGGTTTCGAGTCTGAGCGGAGCGGTCGTCCGCAGAAGTACGGTAAGGAATGCCTGCGGAAAAATGATGTGTGGGACCCCAATTAAAAATGGTTATGGTTTGTTCGTTTTTTATGATAAACGTTCTGCATTTTTAAATGCGAAAGATGGAAGTCTTTAAAAGGCAAGGAAAGATTTTTATCCCTTTGTGGAGATATTTTAAGATTTATTCGTCTATGAAAGATTCATCTTATGATTTCCAAAAAAAGAAAATTGATTTAAAAAAATATGTTTCGATTTGACAGAATACTTTATTTTCTTGAAAGAATAATTTCTTTCAAAATTGTTGGAACATCGCTCACTTAGAATGTCCGTTCGCGGTACATTAAATGCTCAATACAGGAAGGAGCACTTCTTCGTTTTATTGCGTATGTTAATATTTTCCCCCTTATTCTCCAAGAGAATCAAGTAAAGGTATAATCATTTGAAAATAAGTTCTTCTATTCATTTATAAATTTTTGTACAAGTGAAAATGTGCCTTCCATGCCCGGCTCTAAAAATAAGAGAGTCATGTCTTCTAAAAGTTACAATATGCTCCAAGAATTTATATTCATTTATCTCCATAAAAAAAAAAAAAAAAAAGAGTTTTTCACTAAAAAAATGTTTTGAACTTATTCTTCTGTGTGTATCTGCTCACATTCTCATTCAAGTTTATGCAGGTAAGCTCTATTTTTATTTTTCAATTATGTTTTCCTGCAAATGATTCAAAAAGTTGTTGATTTATGTCACTTCATGTCTAGTGGTCTTTTGCGGCCAAATCAATGCAGTGTACTACTAAAAACGATCACACACTTTAATTTCTTGTTTCGGAACGTCGTTAGAAACGTTCCATCCCCACTGGACACGACATATTATTCCTGGTACCGTGATCTTGTCGAAACCATTCGACATGACATTTTTCAACATATATTTTCTTTATTATATTGAAGTGATAAAAAAAAATAATAATAATATATAAGTAAAAATGTTCTCAATTTTCAAAATTCAGAAGTGAATATGTTCTCATCATGCAATGCTTACATTTTTAATTTATTTATCATGTTTTTTTGTTGAAACTTGCTCATATAAGTAATCAATTTCATATAATTTGCTATTTTTGTTTTCATAAATGTGAGAACAGATGGTTCATAATTTTTATGGAAGGAGGTGTATTCTAAGAAATCATTACTTCAAAGTGAATTGTTTATCTTGTTTTGACAGGTTTGAGAACATTTGTTATCCTATTTACATAAACATTCTGAAATCTAATATTTTTTTTTCTTCCAAACTTGGGAGAATAGAAACTAAAAAGAAATATTAGGGTCTGTTTTTCTTGATCTGATGCTCAGAAAAATATGTTGGCAACTTCTTCTTTCTTTTTGTTCTTGCTATATTTTGTTAACATATAAAAATGATGTATAACATAAATGAAGTTCGTCATTATTTTAAAATATATATCAAATTAAGTTCATACATTTTTCATGTAACTAATTTATAACATATTATTGTCACATTTAGTGAGTGTTTATTTCAATTTTTCTCATCATGCCTCCGAAATCGAAATTAAATATTGCGATTCAGCCGTTTGATGGAAATCCACAAACTGTAGAATTTTTTTTCGATCAATTATCAGATTTAGAAGAATTAAATAATTTTTCAGATAAAGAACTTTTTGTTCTCTTTAAATCAAAACTAGAGGGCAGCGCTTTAAACTTCTTTCTTGAAACACAGTCTCAATTCAAGAATGCTAACTTTCAAGCCATTCGAAAAGTGTTTATAGACTATTTTATGCCCAAAAGAAAAGTCAACTCACTCCAATCTCTGCAAAATTTAAAATTAGAATCCAATGAATCTGTTAAAAATTTTTCTTTCCGCCTGGATAAACAACTTCGGCTTGCCTATCCCAAATTGAATCCAGCTGCTCTAGATTCTCTAAAATTCACTCATTTTCTTCAGGCTTTGCCTAAACAAATCAGAAGAAAAATTCTCGAGGAAAATATTTCCACATTTGATTTAGCTCTTGAACGAGCACACTTTCTACAAGAAATTTATGACTCTCCACCTTCTCGAAATTCTCATAAAGATTTTGATCAAATTTATTGTATGGATAGTGACTATACTAATGAAAACTCTACTTTTCCTGTGAATATGGTCCAACAAACTCCTGTAAGACGTACAAGGGATAGAATTTTTGAAAATTCACATAATGCATTCTCACCACCTGAAACAAACAATGGAAAATCGTACACTTTTAATAATGTTAAGAGAAAACTTAGAGTTAATGCACCTTCACCTGTCAAGCAAAATATTACGGATAAATATAAAACAAACTCTCGTCAACTAAAATCTTGTCAAAATAAACCTTTTTTTTCAACCTAAATTTGACAGATTTTCTCACAAGAAAAATTATACGGATTCCTACCCCAAACAAAATATCATTCAATGTGCATTTTGTGGACGATTCAATCACCGTATGGACACATGTTATAAATTTAAAAGGATTCTCAACGCACCTAAACAAAATTATACATCGAACCTTTCATCTGATTCTCACAGAAAGAAAAACTCTACTTTTTCAAAAAATAAAAGTGATAAGATCTATCATTTAAACAAATAGGGGAGATTGGTTTTACTGACCGCCCTCTCTCCCGTACCTGTTCTTCAGGGTCAGTACATTGTTGTGACGAGAAAAACAAGCGTCACATTACCAAAAGTTCTTCAACCAATTTATTGTCAACCATTGCTGTACAAACATCCCCAGTGCATCCTAAATTTAATAAGTCTTGCTGTTCTCATAATTCTTTGGCATCGAAACATCCTTCTGAAATTGATGAAAGTGTACAAGAACGACACATCATTTATAGTTCCTTTGATAATTCTTATTCCTTGCCATGCATAATTATGAATGTACAACGTAATGAAATATCAACTCTTATCGACACAGGCTCAACTTTATCTCTTTTGGATCAAGAATGCTTTAATAGCATTAAATCTAAAATTCATTACAAAGTTTTGTCTAGAAATGTTTCAGTATCTACTATAAATTCTAAGGTTTTCTTTAAAGGATGTATTGAAATTTCATTTAAAATTGACAAGTACTTTTTCCATCATGTCTTTTATCTTACTGATATAAAGAATGTCAATTTTCCAGCCATACTTGGATTTGAATTTATTAATAAGCATTCCATAACCATTTCTCCAACTTTTAAGTCTATATTAATCAAAGATAAACACATCCCTTTTCACAGTCATAATGAATCTCCTACTTGCTATTATATGAATTCTGAGTGTACTTATGATAATATAAATGTGCCATATTCTTTTGATGCACACAAAATGCCTTTTTATGAAAATTCTATATCAAATAATCTAAGTTAATGGTACTTATATTGATATTGTGTATGGAAATTCTGGTGACAACAATTTACAATTAGTCAATAATTATGCAACCTACCCTTACAATTATAATTTTCAAAATAGTGATTTATGTATAAATAATGTTGCAAGTACTGCTATGAATTATCATAATCCCTATATTGATGGTAATTTTACTTATTTTCCTAAATATTTTCCAACTGATTATGGTAATGTTGTAAACTATTTATCTACTAATAATAATATGGCTGACAAAAATTTCACATCTGAAAGTGCTAATGATATTAGTTATATTGGTGAAAAGCATACTAATTTGAATGATGGTAATAAAATTTTGGTGAATTCCAACATGGTACAAACAGTTAATAGAGAATTAATCCCTCCCAATTCTTTTGTTTATTTACATGTCAAATACTTGAACTCTCCATCTGAATATTTTATTTTTAAGCCTGCTTTAAAAAATAAAGGTCTTGTTTTGCATGAATCACTGCATTCTAACTCTTCAATTCAAAATAATTTATTTTTGGTTGTATGTCAGAATATATCCAAACTGGACATTCATTTAAATAAAAATACAATTATTGGTGAATGCATTAATGTAGATGAGAAGGATATTGAGGAATACTCTTTTGATTTAGATTTTGAAAATGAATATTGTGATTTAATTTTACCTTCTGAAGAAATTAAGAGAAAACGTGTCCAAGAACTTTCACCAAATGATTTTGACCTAAAACACTTACCCCCTCATGAAAGTGACTCTTTAACAAAATTATTGTGCAGTAAAGCTTTTGCATTTTCTAAATCTTTGGACACTTTAGGTCATACAGACTTAGTGAATCCTCAGTTTTCAATGTTGAATTCTCATCCTGTAAAAACCCTACCTTTTCCTGTGCCACAGGCACTCGAGCAAGAAGCTCTTGATCAAATTAATCAAATACTAAATGCAGGTATTATAGAAAGATCAAATTCATCCTGGGCTTGCCCTATGCTTCTAGTTAAAAAGAAAAGAACTGACATGTCGAAACCTCAGAAATATCGTTTGGCCCTAGATTTAAGATTGCTTAACTCCATCATCATACCATCATCATATCCTCTTCCTAGAATTCAAAATCTATTAGTACAATTATCAAAATTTAAATATTATAGTACTCTTGACTTGCCGTCTGCATACTGGCAGATTGCAGTACCTAAAGAAATGCAAGACAAACTCAGTTTTACTACTCCATGGGGAATTTTTACCTATCTTCGTCTCGGTTTTGGCTTGAAGACAGCTGCAAGCACTTTTCAACAATTAATTGATTCAGTTATTCAATTATCTGAAATTGACTCGTGTTATGCATATCAAGATGACATTGTGGTTGGCGCTAATTCCTTTGAAGAGATGGTCACAAAACTCACAAAGCTCTTAGACTCTCTCATCGCTAATAACATCACACTTTCTCCTTAAAAATGTTCATTCATGAAAACTAGTATTAACTTTTTAGGCTTCCAACTCACAGATCATAAAATTCTTCCTATTACAAGTAATATTGTAAAAATCACTTCCTTCCCAAAGCCTAAAACCAAGAGGCAGACAAAAGCTTTCATTGGACTATGTTCATTTTATAGGTCAATTATACCTAATTTTTCTAAATTGATTACTCCTGTTATTGAAGTTAGCAAACCTAAAAATAAGTTTTGTTGGAAATCTGAACAAGAAAATGCATTTAATAAATTGCAAGAAATTTTCTTTCAAAAACCTATGCTAAATCTCCCAAATTGGAATGAGACTTTCTATGTTAATACTGATGCATCAAAGACAGCAATCTCAGCTGTTCTTATGCAAAAATTTGACGGTGAACTTCGACCGATTTCATATTATTCCAAAACTTTATCTCAGTCTGAAAAACAGTATCCAGCTATCAAATTGGAACTTTATGCCATTTATAAAGGAGTAACAACTTTCAAATATTACATTTTTGGTCGACCCTTCATTCTCTTATCAGATGCTAAACCCCTTAATAATTACAAAAAAGCAACATCACCTGCTGACATCACTACTCGTTGGATGTTAGAACTATCTGAATATTCATACACATTCCAGCATATACCAGACAAAGAGAATGTGTTAGCAGATTTTCTAAGCAGAACCCCTCACGTTCCTACTGAAGATCTCCATGCTAATCCAGATCTTATTTCTAGGCAAGAACCACTACCAATTGTTGATGATCAAAATGATTTACATAATGAAATTGCTCACTTTCCATGTGGTTTAATTGGCAAAACACACCACACCTGTCATCTTCAAAGTGACTCTACACCTCCAAATAATGATAATAATGCAGACCCATTATTAGAAATTTTTGATCAAACCATCTTTTCTGAACAACAAAAAGACCCTAAAATTAAGAAAATTTATGAAGATCTTAAAGCTAACAAAAAATCTAAAAGTTTAAATGGCTATTATATTAATCCAAATAATGATTTACTTTGTTACAATGGACATTTTTCTTCGAAAGATATTGAGCTACATAAAGCTGTTTTACCTTCGTCACCTAGAGCAAAAGCTTTAAGAATTGCTCATATTACTCATACTGGAATTCATAAAACTATTGTTAATTTAAAGAAAAGATTTACCTGGAAAACCCTTGTTTCTGATGCCATTAATTATGTCAACTCTTGTGAAATTTGTTTAGTAAACAAAAATCATAAAAAAAACACCGCTCCATATTTACCAGCACCACTACCTACAGCTCCGAATCAAAAAGTTTCAATGGATCTACTTGGCCCATTGAGAAATCGCCAATATGTGATGACAGTAATTGATCATTTTTCTCGTCATTTAGAATTATATGCCTTGAATAACATTAACGCTGAATCTGTAACTAAAGCTCTATTACATTACATTTCTACTCATGGAAAGCCCGAATTAACACTTACTGATCATGGCTCTCAGTTCATTAGTGATATGTTTTCTTATTTCAATAATTGGCATAAAATTGGAACACAGTTCTGTAGCCCATCCCCAGGCTAACGGATTAAGTGAGCGATGTAATATTCAAATAAAATCATCTGTGAATATAATGGCTTCCCAAGGATTTGATGTACCAACTGCTTTAAAAATCCACCAGTCCATATACAACGCTACGCCTCATCCAGCTACAAAATTCACTCCAAATCTTCTTCATTTTGGAAGAGAAGTAAATGATATTTATGCCAATTGTAAAACCCAATCTTCCTGGAAAATTATTAACACAGCTTATGAAATTCACAAATTAATGGATGTTATTGAAAAAATATACTATCAAGCTTACAAAAATAACGAGTCTTCTAGACAAAAGGTATACCAAAAATCAAGGGAAATGTTAAAATTTGCTAATATCAAAGTTAATGATATTGTTTATGTAAAATTTCCCAGTGTGTTTAACAAAAAAGTACAAGGCCCTTACATGGTAAAGAAAATAATTTCACCTGTACTTATTCAAATTCAAGATTGCAATAATAATCAAGCATCACCAATGTTGATACATACTGACAGAATCTTGAAACTTCAAAAAAGAGATGAAGCATTGCAGTATCCTTCGGATTCTTCTCAAGGTGCAACACATGATCAACCAGCTGTCGATAGTGCATCTTCTTCTCCTGTTCAACAACATGTTCCTGTTCAAATTTCTAATTGTGATTCTGCTTGTAATACATCTCCTCAAATTCCTACTTCTTCTAAGTGCCAACAAACATCTTCCCATTCATATAATTCAGTGCGTTAACAGGCATCTGGTGATAAAACTCCCACCGCTCTTCTAAATAAATACACTCAATACAAAGATCATTATGATCTTCGGCCTCGCACCCATAAACATTATAGAACTTAAACTAATCTTCATTTCTTTTTTAGGATGACTTTAACGTTGTTGCAGAATCTGAGTCATGCTAGCTGTCTTGGATTGTAAGAGATGATGTTTGAATATTTTATTTATTTGTTTATTTTTGTTTTCTTCTACCAAAGCTGCAGGCAGCATTAGTGTATTTTTTTTTAATTCATCTTCTCCTTGAGAAAATGTAATTGTCATCCTGTAAAAGTATGTACCTTTTTAAATTTGTTTCTTTTCACTCTTGTTTTTTTCATTGAAATATTTTCTTCACAACCATTCTTAAATTTTTTTGTTTATGCTTCATCTCATACGTAAAATGTATTGGTACTTTTAAGTTTTCAAAGTCATACATTCAATAGTTGGTAAATAATGAGAAATATTTTGTTTTTAATATAATAATTGAAAATATGTCATTTATTGAATTATTTTGATAATTGTTTATTCTAAAAATAAATAAACAAATAAATTGTTATTGATATAAGGTAAAACATGAGTACTCATGTCATAAAATTTCCCTATTATGACTATTATAATTGTTACAGGCCAAACCCGATTTTAGGCCAAACTAGATTGGCCTAGGCCAAACTAGTTTATCCTAACGCCCATCGGATAGACTAGTTTTTCCTAGGCCAAACCGGTCTATCCTAACGCCCATCGGATAAACTAGTTTTTCCTAAGCCAAACTGGTCTATCCTAACGCCCATCGGATAAACTAGTTTTTCCTTGGCAAAACTAGTCTATCCTACGGCCCGTAGGACAATCTAGTTTTTCCTAGGCCAAACTAGTTTGGTCTAACTCTTATAGGATAAAATAGTTTAGCCTGCTGCTTATTGGTCTGAACTAGTTTCTCCTAGGCCGATCTAGTTTATCCTAGGCCAATTCAATTTGGCGTGAATTTATTGAATTTAATGGCTCCTCAGCGCCAACATTCTAGTTTGTCCTAGGCTGATCTAGTTTATCCTAGGCCAACTTAATTTTACGTGTTTTTAGCTCGCAGGTGTCAAAGCCTAAGAAGTAATGGGCTCTCAGGTTCTGTATGTATGAATGTACGTATGTATGTACGAATGTACGTACGTATGTACGTGCGTATGTACGTGCGTATGTACGTAACACGATAACTTGTGATAGAAATATCCGATTTGCTTCAAATTTTGGATGTATGTTCATTGATATAAGGTACTTTTCTGATTAATTTTGGGGATTTCTTGGATAAGAATAAAGAGAAATGCATTTATCATGCAGAATTATCACTTTTCATTTAAAATTTTAGATATAGGATCATTCTGACAAAGCGCCTCCATGATTAGTTGTGGATGTTTATTGTTTAAGTGTAAAAAAAGGGCAATGTAGGTTACTCCCCCCCCCCCCATAATTTAGATAAATGATTTTTGACGCAGAATTTACGGATATGCTTCACATTTGTATATAGGTTCTTTCTGATAAGGCGATCCCCTGAATAGTTTTGGTGGTTTAATGGTTAAGTATGAAGGGAAAAATGAACGATTACACTCTTACATAGGAAAAACTAGTTTATCCTATGGGCATTTAGATAAACAAATTTGGTGTAGAAAAAACTAATTTATCCAATTGGCATAAGGATAAAATAGTTTGGCTGGGGCTAATCTAATTTAGCTCGAAAACGGGTTTGGCCAGTAAAAAACATATCTTTCACTAGAAAAAGTATAAATGTGTGTCAAGAGTCATTGCTTATAACACCAATACACAAATTTAACATGTTCACCTTAGAGACATGATTCATTGGACATGGTGTTTGCTTATTCAAGCAAATTATTATTATTTACTTTAATGTTATTTACTTTTGTACAGGGAGCGCTCTGTCTGTACAAAAATCAGTGAAAAAAGACTCAGTCCGGCTCGATCTGGCCTTATCAATTTCTGCAAAAAATTCAGATTTTACTTCACATACAATTAAGATTCCTTTGAAAGATACTGCTTATATACTTATTGGATAAATTTACAATGTATTTTTAAATTATGTTGTGTTCACAGAATGGAAAATACACAATGTATTAATGATTATCTAGATTCTTGGAGTTTCAATATTCAAATACGGATTCATTAAATAATCAATGTAGTTTAGAACAAAAGAAAAAATATGAGAGTTATAAATATCACAACTTTTGAATCCGTTCAGTAAAAAGTAGATTT
Source organism: Maratus speculifer (assembly GCA_964019185.1). Lineage (NCBI taxonomy): Eukaryota > Metazoa > Arthropoda > Arachnida > Araneae > Salticidae > Maratus > Maratus speculifer. Next base: position 241,849,492 of record OZ025296.1, read on the forward strand.
GTGAATATATTTCTCTGTCATTCCTTAAGGCTTTTCTCAAATGCTAAAGAGCTACATCCTAACACATTTATGAACTACTTCCTTTTCGGAAATGCATAAGGTTAACAGATTCAGATAATATATAATCGAATGGCGTAAATCATTTTTTTTATAAAAGCGATGTATCTTTGAGAAAATAATAAAGCTACATTTTGTATCGAATTTCCGGTTACGACTTCACGAAAAAAAAAATTGACGCCGTAACAAGAATAACTTATATGGCGACAGGTAATTAATTTCTCAAAAATGGAAAACGCTGCTCGATTGTAAATTTTGTTCAGCTTCATTCTGGCTCGAATATGCAATAATAATAATAATAATAATAATAATAAAGGCAAATCAGATCTCCGTTGGCACGAGTCTGCAGAAAAAAAGCAAACACCATGCCCAATGCATCATGTCTCTAAGGTGAACATGTTAAATTTCTGTATTGGTGTTATAAGCAATGACTCTTGACACACATTTATACTTTTTCTAGTGAAAGATATGTTTTTTACTGGCCAGACCCGTTTTCGGGCTAAATTAGATTAACCTCGGCCAAACTATTTTATCCTTATGCCAATTGGATGAACTAGTTTTTTCTACACCAAACTTGTTTATCTAAATGCCCATCGGATAAACTAGTTTTTTCTATGTAAGAGATGTAATTTTTCCCTTCAAACTTAACCATTAATCCCCAAAACTATTCAGGGAATCACCTCATCAGAAAGAACCTATATACAAATGTGAAGCAAATCCGTAAATTCTGCGTCGAAAACCATTTATCTAAATTATGGGGAGGGGTTAACCTACATTGCCATTTTTTACACTTAAACAATAAACATCTACAACTAATCATGAAGGCGTCTTGTCAGAATGATCCTATATCTAAAATTTTAAATGAAAAGTGATAATTCTGCATCAAAAATCCATTTCTCTAAATTAACGGTGGGGGACTAGCCTCCCGTTCGCTCCCCTTTATTCTGATCCAATGAATTCCCAAAATGAATCAGAAAAGTCCCTTATATCAATGAACGTGCATCCAAAATTTGAAGCAAATCGGATATTTCTATCACGAGTTATCGTGTTACGTACATACATACGTACATTCGTACATGCATACGTACATTCATACATACCTGCGAGCCCATTATTTCTCAGGCTTTGACGCCTGCGAGCTAAAAACACTTAAAATTAATTTGGCCTAGGATAAACTAGATCAGCCTAGGACAAACTAGAATGTTGGCGCTGTGGCGGACATTGAATTCAATAAAATCACGCCAAATTGGATTGGCCTAGGAGAAACTAGTTGAGACCAATAAACAGCAGGCTAAACTAGTTTATCCTATAAGAGTTAGGCCAAACTAGTTTGGCCTAGGAAAAACTAGATTGCCCTACGGGCCTTAGGATAGACTAGTTTGGCCTAGGAAAAACTAGTTTATCCGATGGGCCTTAGGATAGACCGGTTTGGCCTAGGAAAAACTAGTTTATCCGATGGGCGTTAGGATAGACCGGTTTAGCCTAGGAAAAACTAGTCTATTCGATGGGCGTTCGGATAAACTAGTTTTGCCTAGGCCAATCTAGTTTGGCCTGTAACATAATAATTGAAATGTTACTTTTTCATTATTGATAATTTATGCATGCTCTAACATCTAACCTTTTTTTTAACATTTCAAAGAAATAATGATAAAAATTATGCATGCTAATTTCTTCTACTTAAATTTTTGATATATTGTAAAAAAAAAAAAAAAAAAAAAAAAAAAAAAAAAAGATGATTGAGTATAGGTATCTCTGTGTATCTAAGTGTTAAAATATTCAAAGAAAAAGGTTTATATATATATAATAAGTATATACTTTGGATCCAAAGATATTTTTTGTTTAAGTCATTACTTATATATTGAAAAGAAAATATTTGTTATTTTGCAGATAACACATGATCACATGTTATTTACAAGAATTTGAATATTTGAATTAAACATATTCAATAGGTATTTTATATGATAATTTTTGTAAAGTGACATTTTTCAAGTTATGTACTGGATTGATATATTTATTTAAATACTTTTATGAGAGTGTAAATATCATTTCTTTGCTCTTTTTGGTAATTTTGAAAGTAGTATTATTCCAGAATAGCATTTTTCTTCTGAGAGTTCAAATATTCTCTCTTTGGTATTTACCTTTATTTACTTTGAAAATGTTCTTGTTGATTTGCAACTTATATTTACTTTGAAGATGTTGTTGAATTATATGACATTAAATCTATTCAGTTAAGATATGTTGACATATTGGAAAGTATTGTATGTATATGGATATATATATATATATATATTTTTTTTTTTTTTTTTGAGAATCTAAATATTCTTCCTTGACCATTTCTATACATTTTCCAATGTCTGTCATAAGAAAATTTAAAAAAATTGAATTCTGAAAAATTGAATTTATTGAATTTAACATGATTATTAATTTGTGAATTTTAATATCATTTACTTATATGCACAATATTACAAATTTTTTTTCTTTTTAATATACTGACCATATATGTATGTTCTTATTATACGCAACAATTTTTATATATGCTGGTAAATTTATATTATTGTACTTTTAATTACACAATTCAGTCAAGAGACTCTCATCTAAAGACTGTGAACATTTTTGTATAAATACATATACTGTACTAAACTTTTTTTGAAACAAGATATGTTCTTTTTTGTGAACAAACAGTTATTTTAAATGTTTGCCAGTGTATTGTGCATTATTATTTGAACTATAACTATGATAGTAATTTTGTTCTTTTATTATTGAATGTCATGCAAGACAATTATTGATAATCATGTGATTCTTATTAGTTTATTTATATTTATGACAGTTTTATATGTTCATTGTGCATAATTTAGAAAATATTGTCTCGATGTAAAAATTATTCAATTTGTACATCTCACCAATATTTTCTCTTGGGGAAGCCGGTGTAATATGTTGTGGTTACTTTTAACCACTGCCATATTTTTATTTAATTTAATTTATCGTCTATTTTTGGTTTTAATCTTTATTCATTTATTATATATTTCGCATTCTAAAAATTATCTTAATTCTCGCTTTTTTTTAATCTCCCCTGTAAAGTCCTTTTTATTACCTAGCTTTTTGTTGATTTCAAATGTTGAAATCAGTTAGAAATTTTGTTCCTTCCGGTTGTGGAAGTTCCTGTCTTTTCTAGAATGTTCGATGGGGTGTCTTCTTCCGTTTTATGACTCATCCTATTGTCCAATCAGGTACTATTCTTCTGATACGTAATTTAAAAGTTGGTGCGTCCTGTTATCCAGTTTTGGCTCCGCATCTTTCTGGTGATATAAAAGTTTATTCTTAAAATACAGTTTCCCTATTCGTAGCGATGCGCTTGGCCTCTCTATTTTATCGCCACTTCCTTTTGCCCTGCCAGTTGGCGTATTTTTAATTTTATGGCAACCCCTGCCTTCTTTCCGGAGCGGCCGCTGTCGTTTCGTTAGAACAGAAGAGAAGCGGTTTCGAGTCTGAGCGGAGCGGTCGTCCGCAGAAGTACGGTAAGGAATGCCTGCGGAAAAATGATGTGTGGGACCCCAATTAAAAATGGTTATGGTTTGTTCGTTTTTTATGATTAACGTTCTGCATTTTTAAATGCGAAAGATGGAAGTCTTTAAAAGGCAAGGAAAGACTTTTATCCCTTTGTGGAGATATTTTAAGATTTATTCGTCTATGAAAGATACATCTTATGATTTCCAAAAAAAGAAAATTGATTAAAAAAAATATGTTTCGATTTGACAGAATACTTTATTTTCTTGAAAGAATAATTTCTTTCAAAATTGTTGGAACATCGCTCACTTAGAATGTCCGTTCGCGGTACATTAAATGCTCAATACAGGAAGGAGCACTTCTTCGTTTTATTGCGTATGTTAATATTTTCCCCCTTATTCTCCAAGAGAATCAAGTAAAGGTATAATCATTTGAAAATAAGTTCTTCTATTCATTTATAAATTTTTGTACAAGTGAAAATGTGCCTTCCATGCCCGGCTCTAAAAATAAGAGAGTCATGTCTTCTAAAAGTTATAATATGCTCCAAGAATTTATATTCATTTATCTCCATAAAAAAAAAAAAAAAAAAAAAAAAAAAAAAAAAAGAGTTTTTCACTAAAAAAATGTTTTGAACTTATTCTTCTGTGTGTATCTGCTCACATTCTCATTCAAGTTTATGCAGGTAAGCTCTATTTTTATTTTTCAATTATGTTTTCCTGCAAATGTCGCTTCATGTCTAGTGGTCTTTTCCGGTCAAATCAATGCAGTGTACTACTAAAAACGATCACACACTTTAATTTCTTGTTTCGGAACGTCGTTAGAAACGTTCCATCCCCAGTGGACACGACAATCATATTTTGAAAAAAGTGAATGAAGAGCGGGTTTACGAATTCCGTTGTTGTAATATATTACATCTAACATCATTCTAAAGTAATGTGCATTATTTGTAATTCAAAGATAAATTTTGCTAGTGAAAAGAGAATAAAACATTTGTTTTGGGGTTATTTTTACATTTTCAAAATACAGGATTTAGTGAATAGATTGCTAAGCAAATTTTTTACATACTAATTAAATACCCTCTTTTACTCTATGGTAAAAGATTCGGTGTTTGTTTTTCTATATGTTTTTTGTAGATAATATGAATTAAATTTCATCTGTTTTCTTTTCCCATGTTAAATGCAATATTTGTAAATTACAACATATTTTGTGCGGAAAAACAATATTTGCATTACAAAAAAAAAAAAAAAAAAAAAAAAAAGGAGGAAATGATTTTTTATTTATGTATAATGAAAACTGTATTATTTAAATATTTGAAAGAAAAAAGAAAAAAAATAATCTTTTCCATTCGTGGTGTCGAAAAACATTTAAAAATGAATGCAAAACAATACGATCCCCCCGAATTACAATAAGCGCCCGATCAACCTCAAGAATAACTTTGGGAGATCGTATAAATAACCGATAACCATCTTGACGCTAACGACGTACTTAAACAATGGTGCATTTTGTGTATTTTCTATTCTCCCCGCAATTTTGATTCGCTAAATAATCATAGCTTGCCCATGTACGTCAAAAATACGTTTATATCCAAACTTTATTAGCTACCCGGCCATTTTTGCAAATGTATTTAGATGTTTACCGCTGTCACATTTTTCCTGGCTTTATAACTCATAATTTTTAGTGGAAAAATCTCCTACGACCGTCTAGAGGCAGCCCGATGTCCCAAAAGATTTAGCCAATGGAGTGTAGTTAAGAGATATGACGCAATTATGCGGGTAGATAAATTCAGGGGAAATTAAATTTGGAACGTTGATTTTTCTTAATTTTTCAGAAAACCGAGTTCAGTTGACATCTTCATATTGGAAAGATATGGTTCGTGTTATTGGTCATATTTTGCGAAAGGAGAATTAATAGTGGATTTACGAATTTTATTGTTGTAATATATTACATCCATCATCATTATAAAATAATGTACATTATTTGTAATTCAAAGATAAATGTTTCTAGTGAAAAGAGAATAAAGATTTTGATTTGTGAATTATTTTTATATTTTCAATATGAAGGATTCAGTGAGTGGATTGCTAAGCAAATTTTTTACATACTAATTAAATACTTTCTTTTAGTATATGACATTCCGTACTTGTTTATCTATACTTTTTTTTTTTTTTTTTTTTGATAATATGAATTAAGTTTATTCTGTTGAGAAAAATCTCTCTTATTAAAAGCATTTTTTCCATGATAACTGCAGTTTTTGTAAATTACAAAATATTTTGTACGGAAAAACAATATTTGCAGTGAAAAAGAAAGGAGAAAATGATTTTTTATTTATGTATAGTGAAAACTGTATTATTTTAATATTTGAATGAAAAAAAATAATCATCTTCCTCCTTCGTGGCTTTAAAAAACATTTAAAAATGAATGCAAAACAATGCGATTCCCCCGAATTACAATAGCGTCCCATCAAGCTCAAGAATAACTCTAGGAGAACATATAAATATCCGATAAACATCTTGACGCTAACGACGTACTTAAACAATGGTGCATTTTGTGTATTTTCTATTCTCTCAGCCATTTTGATTCGCTAAATAATCATTGCTTGCCTATATACATCAAAAATACGCTTATATCCAAACTTTATTAGCGACACGGCCATTTTTGCAAATGTCTTTAGATGTTTACCGCTGTCACATTTTTAACTGGCTTTATAACTCATAATTTTTAGAGGAAAAATCTCCTACGACCGTCTAGAAGCAGCCCGATGTCCCAAAAGATTTAGCCAATGGAGAAGAGTCGAGATATGACGCAATTATGCGGGTAGATAAATTCAGGGGAATTTAAATTTGCAACGTTGGTTTTTCTTAATTTTTCAGAAAACTGAGTGGAGTTGACTTGTTCATATTGGAAAGATAACGTTCGTGTTATTGATCATATTTTGAGAAAAGGGAAATGATAACGGATTTACGAAATTTATTATTATAATATATAACGTCTATCGTCATTCTAAAGTAATGTGTTTTATTTGTAATTCAAAGATAAATTTTACCACTGAAAAAAAATATGGAATTTGATTTAGGTTTTTTTTATATTTTCAAAATAAAGAAGTGAGTGTATGGTTTTCGAAGGAAAAGTTTTTATATACTAATTAAATGTTTATTATTATTATTATTTCTTGTACCATAGATAAACGTATACAAAATTTTTCAAATCTGTCGATAAAAAAATTGCAGCTTTATCCTCAAATTAAACTTCTTATGGAAATCGAATCCAAGTATCAATTAGCGTTTGAAATCACTATACATTAAAAAAAATAAAATATTTTTAAATCACATTTAACTATTTTCATTCCAGTATTTTGAAACTTCATTTATCAAGAAATGTTTGCATGAGAGTTTGTAAGGAGAAAATTTCAATAAAGTTTATAAGCTAGGCAACTTCATTATTATTATTATTTTCTTTTTTTTCTTTTTTTTTAAAGAATATTACAAAACTTTTAACTACTTTGAAAAATTCATTTACTATAGTAATGTTTTTTATCTTTATTTTTAACTGCACAATCTGAAGTACCACATCGAAAAAAGTTTCAAAATCTTTCCTAAGAATGCAAAACATAAGCATTATTTTAATTAACTTCCGAAAGAAAAGATATAAAGAAAGGAGAGATGAAAAGAATAATAAGAAATGTACCTTTTTTGTTATTGCTTGTTCTTATTTATTTTATGAAAATTTGAATTCAAAATACAATTTTCTGTTTTAATTTATCAAATAACAATAGATGAGTCACATATATTTTCTTTTTTTAGGTTTGCTAAAAATTTTTGAAAATTACGAAATAGCACAATGTACATTTTGTTACGATAGTTTTTAAATTATTTGAACTTTTAAATATGCCGTAGAATAGTTTCGATATGTAAATGCAAGAAAATTTATGACGCGTTGAGCCATAAGAAAAAACATCTTGGTAGCATTAAACATGCTCAATCATAGACGCAAAATGAAAACATAGTTTCAGAGTGGACTTTTGCTGCTCGTACACAAACGAAGTAAATAAAAAGCTCTTTCGTATTATAAACCGGAGGGGGGGGGGGCGGTAGTACAGACCGTCACCTCATGGAGTTCACAGGTGAAAATCTAGGATTAGTTAAATCTCGATTCGCATATTAAAACGCAATCGGTCTGCAAAGTCATATTTTGGTGGAAAACACTTAAAAACCCGATTTTAGCGGTTGATTCATAGTTTTTCCATTATGCTTTCCTGCATTCAAAAGTATGAAAACATGGAGGATTGGAAGCAAGAAAACATAGTGGAAAACTTTTGAGTCAACTGCTAAAATCGGGTTTTAGGGAGCCAAAATCGGGTTCACGCATGAATTGATACTATATGCATGGTTCATTTGGGTATCATTATTTTCCATGTGTAATAGCAGCATTTTTTTTTTTTTTTTTTTTTTTTTTTTTTTTTTTTTTTTTTTTAGAAAAAGAAATTTAGCTAAAACACGCGAAATTAGGCCTTAGTTAAGAAGAGATTTTCTATAGGACAATGCTGGTACCAAATAAATTCCTGATCATGAAATTCAAAGACCCGTACGAACCATGATATGCATATTCGTTCATCTAGACGAAATGAATTCGCGCTAAAAGATTTCTAGAAATAAAATTTGGTGTGATGAGTTTAAATTTGGTGAACGAATCATTCATACGGATACCGTTATTTTCCAGGTGCAATACCAATATTTGTATACGTTTTATATAGATATATAGAGAGAACAAGAAATCTAGTTAAAACGCGCAAAATTTCGCCTTATTATAGGAGAGATTTTCTATTGGAAAATGCTGGTACCAAATAATTTCCTGTTCATGAAATACCAGAACACGTACTAACCTTAATATATATTGATTCATCTAGATGAAATGAATTCACGCTAAAAGGTTTCTAGAAATATAATTTGATGAGATGAGTTGAATTTCAGTGAATGAGTCATTTTTGTTATAAATTAATGTGTTAACAGAAATTACAATGAGAGCTTTTTAATACTCCGTCTATCTTAAACGACTAAATTAAGCGACTTAACCCATTAGTGCCTGAATTATTTTCTTCGTTAAAATTCAAATTTTTCATTTTCCCACCACTTTTAAAACAAGAATAAATTTTATCTTAATATATCGAGGACCTTTCCTCGAGAAAGAAAATATTTATTTATACTCCTTTTTACTGGTGTGAAATGCGCTTGCTTGAATTTTTTAAAACTGTACCAAAAATGGGACGCCAGGCACTAATGGGTTAAACGAATAAGTGTAAGATTACATCAAAGGCGGCTAAAATATCTACTGCAAAAGTTAAATATAAAGATTAAAATAAAAAAGATCTGGTAAAATTCTTTAATGTACATACATCTTTTTCGTAATTTCCACTAAATTTAGTCCAATATTTAGTCATTAATATGTATATGTATGTGTGTGTGGGGGGTGTGAGTGTGCGTGTGTGGATAAAACAAATAGTCAGGAATTTGTCTTGGAACACTTGAGTTGAGTATTTTCACAATAAATTTCTACTTTACGGACGAGATTTTTTTATTTATTTATAAACCCATGAGCAGACTTGTATAAAACCAAAAACTCTCTGCGCACGCAATATTGGGTCAAAAACTTTCTGCAAATTAATTTAGTGTTGGGTGTAATTCGCATTTTTTGCTCGATTTATGGACGTAATGTCGATTTTTATGCGATTCATGAACGAAATTTGCATTTGTTACGCAATTTATGGTCGTAATTCACTATTTTTATGCGATTCATGGATGTAATTTGCTTTTTTGAGCTTTCTGGCGAAGAAATTTGTTATTTTTGAGCAATTTATGATCGTAATTTGCGTTTTTAATGCGATTCATGAACGAA